>CM029015.1:144941407-145541407 GCA_016801055.1 Panax notoginseng | reverse complement strand
ATCTTTTAAATAAAATATAATATATTCTATTTATAGAATAACTTTAATAAAGTATTTTGTTTTATATAAAAAGATGTTTCTGTTTTATTACGTTAATAATACGAATAAAACAAAACGTCATTATCGCTAAATAATTCATATTATTAACTGACAATAATTGAATCAAACTGAGTGACTTCTCACATAAGCATTAATAATCAATACCGTGTGCTACTATGCAACCACACGTATTACTGTACTTTTACTACCGAGTAGTTCAACAGTAACAATGGTAAAATTTCCGCCGTTAGTTTTAATAAAATATTTTTGTCGTTTTCTCAATCCGACAATAATTCTGTTGTGGGGTCCACCAATGATTGTGTCGTTGTACGAATATTCCCTGTTAAAACGAATATTCCCCGACCAATCGAATATTATATAACAACTTGCGTACTTTGCAAAATTTATAAATATTACCCACAACTATAACATTATATCAAATTAACTCCATAATATTCAAAAATGATATTTATAGAAAATTCATCTTTATTTATAAAAGTTGGGGTCTTACAACCTCCCTTCTTATGAAATTTCGCCCTCGAAATTAGGGTACGTACCTGGTATGTCGAAGAGGTAAGGATACCTTGATTTTATTTCAGATTCTAACTCCCAAGTCATTTCCTCAACATCGTGGTTTCTCCACAAAACTTTGACTTGAGGTATAACCTTGGAGCGTAGAATATGTTCCTTCTTATCCAAGATTTGAACAGGAACTTCTTCATACGTCAAATCTTTCGCTATTTCGTCCGGTTCTAACTCAATAATATGGTTCGGGTCTTCCACATATTTGCGTAACATGGATATGTGAAAAATGTTATGAACACGAGACATACTTGACGGTAAAGCGAGTCTATAAGCCACAGTTCCTACTCGATCGAGGATTAAAAATGGACCGATGAATCGAGGATTGAGCTTTCCTCTCTTTTCAAATCTCGTAACTCCTTTCCATGGAGCAACACGTAAGAACACATGATCTCCTACATCAAATTCCACATCCTTTCGATGAAGATCAGCATAACTCTTTTGTCGATCTTGTGAGATTTTTATACGTTGTCGGATCGTTTGAATCTTTTCTGTAGTCATACGTACCAACTCCGGTCCCAACAACGTTGCTTCACCCACCTCATCCCAGCATACTGGAGAACGACATTTTCTTCCATACAATGCTTCGAATGGAGCCATGCCAATACTTGCTTGATAACTGTTGTTGTAGGAAAACTCCACCAATGGTAAGAACTTGTCCCAACTTCCCTTGAAGTCAAAGACACAGAGTCTTAATAGATCTTCAAGAGTTTGAATAGTTCTCTCTGATTGTCCATCCGTTTGAGGATGATATGCTGAACTAAATTGTAACTCCGTGCGCATAGCTTTTTGTAAACTAACCCAAAATCGTGAAGTGAATCTTGGGTCTCGGTCAGAAACTATGGATACTGGCATACCATGCAGTCTTACAATCTCGTTTATGTACATACGAGCAAGACGTTCAAGTGTATAAGTTTCTCGTATCGGTAAGAAATGAGCAGACTTGGTCAATCTATCAACAATGACCCAAATCGCATCAATACCTTGAGAAACCCTAGGAAAACCGGTAACGAAATCCATGGTAATGTGCTCCCACTTCCATTCTAGAATTTCAAGTGGTTGCAATGGACCTTTTGGTACTTGATGCTCCGCTTTGACTCGTTGACAAGTTAGACACCTTGAGATAAACAACGCTATCTCTCTCTTCATATTGCTCCACCAAAATGTATGACAAAGATCATGATACATTTTGGTACTTCCAGGATGGATTGCAAACGGTGTGTTGTGCGCCTCCATCATGATTTCATACTTTAAATCAGGGTTGTTAGGAACACAAAGTCTGGAGTTGACTCGAAGTATTCCTTCTTCATCGATTCTTGCTTCCGGCATAGCACCTTATTGCACTTTCTTCCTCATACGCATCAGCTCCAGGTCTGTAGCTTGAGCAGCTTTAACTTTATCGATTAAAGTCGGTTCTACTCGTATATTCGTCATCATCACATGGGTCCCTGGAGTCTTTAACTCTATCTCCATCCTTTGCAAATCACGCAAAATAGGTCTTTGTGTTGACAATATCACACTCGTACTTGCATATGATCTTCTACTCAATGCGTCAGCTACCACGTTTGCTTTTCCAAGATGATATTGAATGGTATGATCATAATCTTTCAACAGTTCAAGCCAACGTCGTTGTCGCATGTTGAGTTCCTTTTGAGTGAAGAAATATTTGAGGCTTTTATGATCCGTAAAGATCTCCACCTTCTCCCCATACAAGTAATGCCTCCAAATTTTAAGTGCAACGACAACAGCTGCCAACTCTAGATCATGAGTAGGATAATTCCTCTCATATTCCTTGAGTTGTCTTGATGCATAGGCTATGACTTTTTCATGTTGCATGAGAACGCATCCCAACCCTTTGCTCGAAGCATCACTGTAGATGACAAATCCCTCCGAGCCAGATGGTATTGTTAGAACAGGTGCTGAAATGAGTCTCCCCTTGAGTTCTTGAAAACTCTGCTCACATTCTTCGCTCCAACCGAACTTTGTATCTTTTCGAGTCAGCTGAGTTAATGGAGTAGCGATTCGAGAAAATCCTTCCACAAATCTCCGATAATAACCAGCTAAACCAAGAAAGCTACGTACTTCGGTCACTGATTTAGGTTGCTCCCAGCTTTGAATAGCTTCAATCTTTGCCGGGTCAACCGATATTCCACGACTTGATACTACGTGCCCAAGGAATGCTACCTCTTCCAGCCAGAACTCGCATTTCTTCAACTTGGCATAAAGTTTGTATTCACGAAGCTTTTGGAGTACCAACCTCAAGTGTTGCTCATGATCTTCACGGCTTTTGGAATAAACAAGGATGTCATCGATAAAGACGACCACAAAGTGATCCAAATATTCCTTGAATACCCTGTTCATCATATCCATGAAGGCAGCAGGAGCATTAGTCAATCCAAAGGACATGACTAGGAATTCATAATGCCCGTTTCGAGTTCTGAAAGCCGTCTTTGGAATATCCTCAGTTCTAACCTTCAGCTGATGATATCCAGAACGAAGATCGATCTTTGAAAAGAATTTTGCTCCTTGCAATTGGTCAAACAGGTCATCAATACGTGACAATGGGTACCTATTTTTGATGGTGACATGATTCAACTCCCGATAATCAATACAAAGTCGCATACTTCCATCTTTCTTCTTCACGAATAGAACAGGAGCACCCCAAGGAGAAGTACTAGGACGAATAAAGCCAATGTCTAACAATTCCTGCAGTTGGGTCTTTAACTCCTGAAGTTCAATAGGAGCCATTCGATATGGGGCTTTGGAAATGGGTTTTGTACCGGGTTCAAGGTCGATACAAAATTCAATTTCACGCTCTGGGGGTAGGCCAGGAAGTTTTTCGGGAAATACGTCAGGAAATTTATTAACAACAGAAATATCATTCAAAGTTGACGTATTTTTGTTTAGATCTGTGACATGAGCTAAGAAAGCTTGACATCCGTTTTTCAATAAACGAATAGCTTTATGGCTTGAGATGACAACGATTGATTTTAATGGTTTGGTTGCTTGAATTCGCATAATAGGTCGATTAGGAATATAAAAGCTAACAACCTTACGAAAATAATCAATTTTTGCATGATGAGTAGTTAACCAATCAATCCCTAGAATCACGTCAAATGCAAGTATTTTTAATGAAATAAGATCGACAGGTAATGTGTGGGTACCAACTTGAACCAAACAAGACTTATAAACCGTGGATGTAATGAAGGTTTCTCCCAATGGAGTTTCAACTGCTAAGTCAAAGTCTAATTTCTCCGAAAATTAAATTTAATCGATGAGCGCAAGTAGGAGAAATAAAAGAATGGGTAGAACCGGTATCAAATAAAGTATGGACTTCGTTAGAGTTTATGATAAGCTTACCCATATGATGACCTCATTCGGGTTCCTTGCTTTCTGGGAGTTCACAACAAACGCTCTCCCTTGCACAACCGGTTTTGACTTTTCTGGGACGGCCTTTGGTGCCTCCATCCTAGCTGAATTTGTCTTCGGTAAACGACAAAATCGGGCTAAATGACCTTCTCTTCCACAATTATAACATGCTTTGGACGGCATCACGCAGTTTGGACTGATGTGCCCCTCCCCTCCGCATTTGAAACATATGATAGGTGGTCGTTCTCCTTCCTTAACGACAGGTGCTGGTGCTGACGTCTTTCCATCATTGTTGAATCTCCTCTTCTTGAAATGCCCATTCTTATTATTTTGGCCCTGATTACCACCGAAGTGGTTACCATTTCTGGCCTGTTGATTCCCTCCACGCTTGTTGTCACCGCTTCGATGACTGCTTTCACTAGTATTATCATTTTGCCGGCTGCTCTCTTTTGGTTGCGTTGTCTCGTTATCGCGCTCCACCAACTGAGCCCTATTTACAACATCTGAATACAAACACAATTTATGAGAAATAAGATGTTGACGTATCTCCGGCTTCAAACCTCTTAAAAACATCCGCGTCATTCTTTCTTCATTATCCACCAGGTGGGACGCAAACCGGGATAACTCCGCAAATTTTGCCTCGTACTGCGACACGGTCATATTATTCTGCTCCAATTTGATGAACTCCACCTCCTTCATGTGACGAATACTCTCGGGAAAGTATTTGTCCTTAAACAGCTCTTGGAACTTCTCCCAAGACATCTTCAGTGCGGCAGGTTGAGTACGCTTTATCGATTCCCACCAGTAATCTGCCTCTCCTCGCAACATAAAGGCGGCAAAGGGAACATTTTGCTCCTCGGAGCAACCCAAGACATCAAATATCTTGGTGATCTGCTTTATCCATGTTTCAGCTACAAGTGGTTTGGGTTCTCCCTTAAACTCCGGAGGTCCCAGCTCCTTAAACTGTTTAGCGGTGACCGCCTAAGAGTTTTCCGTATTTCCACCTACGTTGTGGACAGGAGCAGCTTTCACCTGTTGTTGCATGAATTGCATAAAACCTCTGAACATTCCATCATTCATCATCTGGTCAGTGTTGTTGTTTGCATGAGGATTGTCACCTTCCTGATGAACATTATCCTGATTATTGATATGTGGTGAATCAATAATCGTCTGTGCTCCATTGCTATTCTCAACATTCTCAGATGCCATTTTCAGATACTGCCACCAAAATAAAAGTTAATTGATATGTCATATATTATCCTTATATTATGACCGACCAATTAAATACCATGCAATTAAACTTAGGTAGGTCATACTAGCGAAGGAATTCTCCGTCTCTCCCCTCCTAGTTCTATTCTCACATCTTAGCCAGGGATCATATCCCTAAGCTCTGATACCAATTGTGACGCCCCCAAAATTAGGTATACATCACCCATCTTGGGTCGTCAGATACATAGTACAAAATACAAATACAACTTACTAATATAACTGTCGTGTACAATACGACAAAACATAAACTGTGAGTTTGAATACAAACATTATCTTCTAGAGAGTATTCATACTCAAAAGGAGTCCTCATTACATTTATTAACACACCATTACATAGAATAGTGAGGACTACTAACTAATACTATCATTCGGACCATCACTCCGTTCCCCGACTTGCCCCAGCTACGTTCTCATTTCCTGAAGAGAACAGTGAAAGAAAGAGTGAGCTCAACTAGCCCAGTAAGAAATATTATTATGACTAAGATAATGCAGAATAAATTATCATTAGCCTTCAACAATGTTAAACTGATAAAATATAATAGACATCAAGTTTAACTGCAGCGGAACAAGCAATCCATTAAAAGAGTCAAGTAGAAAATAAACTCTACTATCTTTTATGATTTAAAAGATTTTCCAACACTGTGATCGCTGAGACTCAGCTTAATAAAATAATCCACATCATCGAATCGCCCCTGCACTACGGCCAAGGATATTCGTATATTCATTAATGGTCATGATCATTCCAACAACTGTCCATCAACGCACTACGGGCCAATGAGGACTTTTACCACATCATTTGTAACATTACGGTCATGATTATACCGAATAATCCCTAGTCATAATCATACCAAGTCCATCTATGCACTACAGGCCACAGATGACTTTCAATAGAATATAAACATGAGGATGATGACAATGATATAAGAATTCAATAAAACAAGTTCAAGAATTAATTTATCCAAGAATTAACAACGTCCAAATTGTCAACATGATACTACTTTGTGGAGTAAAATTCAAGAATGATCAGGAGAATATTTTCATGAATAGATACTAGATGAAGCGCAAATGTCAAGGATATTCACAAATTTCATGGAGTATAGAAGTCAAAACTTAACCAACTGAGTATAATAAAGAATGAAATAACAAAAGAAATCACCATGCATGCGATAGACCGCACAAACAGGTTATTCCAACAGAATAATAAATAATGGAACCAGGTCCGGCGTAAACGCACAGACAGGATATTCCGACAGAATAATAAATAATGGAACCAGGTCCGGCGTAAACGCACAGACAGGATATTCTGACAGAATAATAAATAATGGAACCAGGTCCGGTGTAAAACACACAGACAGGATGTTCCAACAGAATAATAATAAAAACGGAACCAGGTCCGGTGTAAAACACACAGACAGGATGTTCCAACAGAATAATAATAAAAACGGAACCAGGTCCGGTGTAAAACACACAGACAGGATGTTCCAATAGAATAATAGAAGAATGCCACCAAGTATAGGGTAGATCCGCGTATACAGGTTATTCCAACAGAATAATAAGAAATGGAATAACAACAGTTCTCTTTATGAATAAGAAAGAATAACACCCCTTACCATTTTAAAGACGAGCTGAAATAAGGAAGTAGTTAAGTGACAGAATACTCTTCTTCTCTCTCTCTATAGTTTTTCTCTATAGTTTCTCTCTCTAGAGTTCAGTGAATTCGTAAGAAATAATGAAGGAATGAGCTGCTATTTATAGAAAAATAGAATGCATAGTAACTAATCCATGAACGGTCCAGATTGATTACTTTAATCTGACGGTCCATATTTAAAGAAAAATCTTTTAAATAAAATATAATATATTCTATTTATAGAATAACTTTAATAAAGTATTCTGTTTTATATAAAAAGATGTTTCTGTTTTATTACGTTAATAATACGAATAAAACAAAACGTCATTATCGCTAAATAATTCATATTATTAACTGACAATAATTGAATCAAACTGAGTGACTTCTCACATAAGCATTAATAATCAATACCGTGTGCTACTATGCAACCACACGTATTACTGTACTTTTACTACCGAGTAGTTCAACAGTAACAATAGTAAAATTTTCGCCGTTATTTTTAATAAAATATTTTTGTCGTTTTCTCAATCCGACAATAATTCTGTTGTGGGGTCCACCAATGATTGTGTCGTTGTACGAATATTCCCTGTTTAAACGAATATTCCCCGACCAATCGAATATTATATAACAACTTGCGTACTTTGCAAAATTTATAAATATTACCCACAACTATAACATTATATCAAATTAACTCCATAATATTCAAAAATGATATTTATAGAAAATTCATCTTTATTTATAAAAGTTGGGGTCTTACATGGGATGTCATCGCACTCACATTATCCGATGCACCATAAACAGGAAGTAGTCAGGCTGAACGACTTAAAATCATGCACTAATTGGGAGGCAACGCAATCGTACTTTTATTTTTCATATTTTTAATCATAACTGTTAGATTATAGTTTAGCATAAATAGTAATATATAATAAGTACATTAAGTAGTTTATTGAATGTTCTTGATGATCTCTCCACTATTCTTAAAATAATCAAAATCCACTCACATTGATCTGTTATGGCATTGCAGGATCTTAAAAGAAGAATGGTTGGTAGTATGAAGAGAGCAAAAAGCAAACCAGAGCAATTTTTACAGTGTGCACCCCCGCCAGGGCGGGCCCCTTCCAGTACAAAACCCCCGCCGGGGCGGGGGTTCTCTCCAACCAACTTACAGTGAACATGCCCGCCGGGGCAGGCTTATTTAGCCTTGTACCCCCCGCCGGGGCGGAGATCCTAGAATCTGAAGGGACTGGTTCGGCAGTTACACACGCCCACTCTTCTCCTTCTCCAATTCAAACACCACTCTCCCACATCTTCCATCAATTCTCTCACACGTTCTAGCAACTTTAACTCCATCACCCTCCTCCATTACAAATCCACTAACCCATTACCTCCATCACTCACTTTTATTCGGCTCCATTCACCATCTCTATATAAACACAACGTCACAACCCAAGTTCGTCACATACACTTAATTTGAAATCAGGAAGCTACGAATTAGGGTTCCTATTTGTGATGCCCCCAAAATAGACATACATCACCTATTCTGAGTCGCTAAATACATGGTACAAAATTCAAATACAACTTAATTATACAACAGTCGTGTAAAATACGACTAAACATATGATGTGAGTTTTAAAACAAATATTGTCAGATAGACAATATACAAACTCAATGGGGTCCTCATTACATTTATTATCACACTATTACATAGAATAATGAGGACTACTAATGCTATCATCTGGTCCATCACTCCGTTCCCCGACTCGTCCCAACTATATTCTCATTTTCTGAAGAGAACAGTGAAAGAAAGGGTGAGCTCAACTAGCCCAGTAAGAAATATTATGACTAAGATAATGCAGAATAAAATATCATTAGCCTTAAATAGTGTTAAACTGATACAATATAACAAACATCAAGTTTAACTGCAACGGAACAAGCAACCCATTAGAAGAGTCAAGTAGAGAATAAAATCTACTATCTTCTATGATTTAAAAGGTTTTTCATGACTTTTATCGCTGGGACTCAGCTTAATAAATAATCCACATCATCGAATCACCCCTGCACTACGGCCAAGGATATTCTTTAGTATCACGATCATAATTATCCATGCACTACGGACCAAGAATATTTGTGTATTCATTAATGGTCATGATCATGCCAACCACTGCCCATCAATGCACTACGGGCCAATGAGGACTTTTACCACATCATTTGTAACATTACGGTCATGATTATACCGAATAATCCCTGATCATAATCATACCAAGTCCATCTATGCACTATAGGCCACATATGACTTTCAACAGAATATAAACATGAGGATGATGGCAATGATATAAGAATTCAATAAAACAAGTTCAAGAATTAATTTATCCAGGAACCAACAACGTCCAAATTGTCAACATGATACTGCTTTGTAGAGTAAAATTCAAGAATGGAGTATAAAAGTCACTAATTTCACTAATTTCATGGAGTATAAAAGCCAAAACTTTAATCAATTTAGTATAATAAAGAATGGAATAACAAAAGAATTCACCAAGCATGCGATAGACTACACAGACACGTTATTCCAATAGAAAAATAAATAGTGGAACCAGGTCATGCGTAAATGCACCGACAGGATATTCTGACAGAATAATAAATAATAGAACCAGATCCGGCGTAAACGCACAGACAGGATATTCCGACAGAATAATAAATAATAGAACCAGGTCCGGCGTAAAGCACAGACATGATATTTCGACAGAATAATAAATAATGGAACCAGGTCCGGCGTAAAGCACAGACATGATATTCTGACAGAATAATAAATAATGGAACCAGGTCCGGCGTAAAGCACAGACACGATGTTCCAACAGAATAATAAAAATGTAATAACAGAAGAATTTCACCAAGTATAGGGTAGCCCGCGCATACAGGTTACTCCAACAGAATAATAAAGAATGGAATAACAGAAGTTCTCTTCATGAATAAGAAAGAAAGAATACCCTTTACGAGTACAACAAATAATATCCCTTACCTTTGAAAGAAGAGTATTCCGACTGGTAGGGCGAGAATATACTCGAAGAAACTTGTACTGCGCTCAAAGCTTTCTTAAACTATAAAGAAATATGCTCAAGATTATAGAAGAAGACATCTCTCTATAGTTTTTCTCTCTAGAGTTTCAGTGAATTCGTAAAAAAATAATGAAGGAATGAGCTTCTATTTATAGAAAAATGGACTGCATAGTAACTAACTCATGAACGGTCTAGATTGATTTACTTTTAATCAGATGGTCCATATTTAAAGCAAAATCTTTTAAATAAAATATAATATATTCTATTTATAATCTAATAAAACGAATAACTTTATAAAAGATTTTACTATGCAAATACTATGCAGGCACTATGTAAATACTATGCATAATAAAATATAATATATTCTAATTATTGTATAATAAAATAGATAACTTTATAAAAGTATTCTATTTTATATAAAAAGATTTTACTATTAGCCTAATAAAACGAATAACTTTATAAAAGTATTCTGTTTTATATAAAAAGTTTTTCTGTTTTATTACATTAATAATACTAATAAAACAAAACTGAGTGACTTCTCACGTAAGCATCAATAATCAATACTGTGTGTTACTATGCAACCACGCGTATTACTGTACTTTTAACACCTGGTGTTTCAACAGTTAACGGTAAAACTTCCACTGTTATTTTCATAAAAATATTTTTGTCATTTTCTCAATCCTATAATAATTCTGTTGTGGGGTCCACCAATGATTGTACCGTCGTACGAATATTCCCTGACAAAAATAATATTCCCCGACTAATCGAATATTCCCCGACACAACGAATATTTTATATCAACTTGCTTACTTTGCAAAAAAAAAAATTCACATATTACTCTTAACTTTAAACTTTTATCAATTTAACTATTTACCAAAATAGAAAAATTGAATACTTTTATTTCATAAAATTTGGGGTCTCACACTATTGGGAGAATTAATCTTGCACTTGAGAGTGAGTGAATAATACTACAAATTTTTCATCTTCTACTTCCATATTTGCCACAAACTCGCCAAGTTTGGGGGAAGAAACGACTGTGCATACCAAGTGGTTGATAAGTTGTGTGAGTGAAATTTGGGGAGAGAATAGTGGGTTAAAGAATCTGAAATTCAATGGCATCTCAACCAACATCCAAAAGACAAATGGGAAAAAGTTCAAGGCCAACACCACCATCACGAACCTTTGACCGACACAAATTCAAAAAAGCCGCCGCCACCGACTGGTACGACTACATGGTCACAAAGGCTCTTACACAGGAGCGGGGGTTGGCACCGGATGCTCACGACAGTGAAATGATGCAACAGATTTATCAGAAAGGGTGGACCAAGTTCACTGAGGAGCCCGAGGCCGCCGCTATCAATGTGGTCAAAGAGTTCTGTGCTAACGCCGAGGACAAGGCACCTTTCAACGCCTTTGTCCGGGGTAGATTGGTCCCATTCAGTGTCAATGCCATTAACACATATTATCAGTTGCGGGTGCCTAGACAGTGTCAATATGCTCACTTGAGGGATTTTGACCCTGACTTTGAGGAGGTGCTCAAAGAAATAACTAAGTCGGGAACAACATGGATAAAGGGTCGAAAAGGAGGCACGATTTTTCATAGCAAAGATCTTAGCCGGTATGGGAAGATTTGGTATGCCTTCTTATGTGCGAAATTATTTCCATCCACACATACCTCAAATGTCACCAAGGAGAAGGCACTACTTCTATATGCAATTGTGCAAGACTTCATCATCGACGTTAGAGCAATAATCAAATTTTCTATTCGCCGATGCCTACGGGGTAATTTTTTGAGCGGCTTGCCCCACCCATCACTTATTTGTGGGTTATGTCGCCAAACAGGTGTTCGATGGTCCGATGATGAGCCCACTCAGATGCCGCTGTAGCTACTAGACACCAAAATGATTGCGAGGTATTTAATGTGGGTCGGAGGTGAATCACATCCTCGAGGGTTAGGTTTTGTATTTCCATCAGCTTCAGAGGATGAAGTTGACGCTGAAGACACCTTGGATGATGAGGACGAGACTATGGGAGAGCAAGGAACTGAGGCGGAACCACCTTCCAGCGCCATATTTAGCCCCCAGTTTCTGGCATTTCAACAACAAATGGAGGAGCACAACAAGGTAGCACGACGGGAGATGAGGAGGCTCGCAGCGCGACAAGACCATATGTTTGATGCAATGAACTTGTCATTCGCATCATTGAACACGACGCTCCAAAGCTTCAATCCAAATGCTCAATTTCCATACCAGCAATCGGGTCCAATGCCACGCTTTCCACCAAGTGATTCGGAGGAAGAAGAAGAACACAACACACCACCACCCCAGGCCTAAAGCATTTACAGGGAAGTCCTTAGCTTTTGACTACTTAATTTATACAATGAGGGAATTGTAATTTTTAAGTTTGGGGGAGTAGATTATTTTTTCATTTTATGGTTGCATGTATAATGTTATTAGTTAGGGCTGCATTTAGGATTGCACTTTAGTTTTGCATATTAGTTTTAAGCATTTATGTAATCATATAGTTGCATATTTGTTTGTAGTCATATTTAGTTTTTATTTATGTTGTGTTATGTTTGCATTCATATTATGTTTGCCCTATATATATATATATATATATATATATATATATATATATATATATATATATATAATTTAGTTAGAATTGTGTTGTTTTACATTTATCCAGCAATCTTTGTAGTTCATGTTTATTATGGCCAATGATGAAATTGAGATTAAGTAAACAAATACAGTATTCAGTATTAGAACTGTGATGTAGTTTTGAATCATGACTCGGATCTTGTGCTTGTTTGAAACTGGTATAAAAAGGGTATCACGTAATAACGTATGTGTTAACTGATTAGTTTAAATCAATACATAAATAGTTTCTAAAGGATAATGCTAGTATAGATAAGAGAATGACAAGAACAGGTAGTGAAGACGACAAATTAGGCAAGAAACTCTGTTTGGGGGAAAGAGTAGGGTATATAAGCTTCAGAGGAAAAAGAAAGAAAGAAAGAAAACAATATAGATCGTGAGTAGTCTTGTTTCGGGGCCTTTGTTACTTGAGCAAGTATGCCCGTAAGGGTGTCTTAACACCTAGCGCCCTAAGGTCTTTTATGGTCTAGGAGTCGTTGGTTGAAAGCTCGCTAAGGGGTAGCACTATTAGCCTAATGGAATGAGGCATTGCACAGTCATTTAAAAAAAGAAAAAAAAAGAAGAAAAAAAAAGTAGAAAAAAATAAATAAAGAGAAGATGGGAAATAAAGGCAAAGAGCCCCCGTAGTTGAAAAAAGAAAGCATGAATACCCTATACGGACCCCTAATCTTGGTAATTGTTTGAACTTAGTTCGAACTTGTTTGTTTTTGAAATTTTTGAATTTATTCTGTATAATTCCTAATAAGAAATTGGTTGTGTTGAATTTGAATTAATATCAGTTAGCATTGATGGGTTTTATTATGAAGTATTGTAGTGTGTGCTTGATTGTTCTGAGTCCGGAGGAATAAATTTGATTCTGGGATACTGTTGGATTTGTAGATATATAGTTAAATACATTACATCTCATTGCATTGCATAGCATTTAGTTTGTTCGATTGCATGTGCTCGAGGACTAGCACGTTTTAAGTTTAGGGGATTTTTGATAAGTGGATTCTATGTCCACGAATTGATGTCCAATTCAAGCTTAATTGTTGTTAAATCCTCATTTTTATGATCTTCTTTTACTTGTTTCTTGTTATTTTATGTATAGGATGGATGGTGTGGTGAATGAGTGAAGAAGGGAGTCATTTGGAGCAATTATAGAAGCAAGCATGAAGTTTAAGCAAGTCAGAAAGTAGAAGGTACCCCCGCCGGGGCGGTGGGTCTTCATGTTTACGTGACAGGGCCTATGCCCGTCGGGGCGGGCTAATCCTTTATAACTACCCTCGCTGGGGCGGGGGGTGCAGAATTCTAGGCTCTCCTATCGTTGGTCGAACACTACTAGAACATGGATTGTTAGAACTTGGATGGCATATGGACTCTAAAATACATGGGATTTCAAACAAGACTTGTGCATTGGATATATATTGCTCAACAAACAACAAAATCAATATATCATGAAAAGCAATTGACAACAATTAATTACAAATTTTCATAGTGAGCAACGAAGTGAAGATTTTGAAGAACGATCGTATTGATTACATATTAAGGCTAAAGTGAAGGGTGTACTGTGTTATTCTTCTTCTTTAGTTTTATTTCTATAATTGGGAAGATGATATCTTTAATTTATTCAGTTATTATTTCATTTATTATGAACTAATTTCTTTTTAGGCTTAAGACAGATCTTTAAGTGGAACGATGGTTATGTAATCTTTGATGTCAGTTTAATAAGCTATTATCTGGTTTATCTATATTAATTTGAACATGAATTTATGAATTGCCTAATCAACAGTTCTTTGTGGACTTGTATGAATTCGATAGATGAAATACAGTTTATACATAGTTGATATAACATGTGTTCTTGATTTATGTGAATGAACAGAATCTTAATGAATGTTAGGGTAGAGATATGCTTGACATCGCATGTAATCAGATAAAGGACTTGAATTTCAACCTTCTTTAATTGTAATTCACACAGAGATATAGTGAGTTAGTTGATTAAGGTGTTTAACTAAATTCTATTTTAATTGTGGATTGAAGTTAATATGGTATTAGTGCATCGAGAGGTGACTAGTTCTACATACGTGTTCTTGGTTAATAAACTGGGATAGTGAATTAAAATGGAATAAAGGTGTAAAAATCAGAGTGATGCTTAGAGTGAAGTTGAAAGCCTAATTCTCCATTATTTGTTTGAAAATTCAGTTTTTAGAAATTGTTGTTTGTTTGGTGATTTTACGATTTTAAATATTTTTAGTTATAAACTGGAAATTGATTAGTTTGATAAAATTAGGATTAATAGAAAATTGGTAATTGTGAGGTTTAGTTTCTATTTTCAGTCTCTGAGGGAATGACACTTTACTTACTATTATATTATTTGTTGATCACGTATACTTGCGTGTTGTGCGTAATTCGATTTTACCCAACAAGAACATAAAATAAACATGAAAGACCAAACGATGTCCGGATTGCTTTTCTTTGTGATTTCATACCAATTCTTTGCGATTTCAGCTCCCAAGCGTATAATCAACAAAACGAACACAAAATGCATGAAAAGTAACTACGAAACATGAGATTAAGCTACTAATTCAAGTAACAGATACAAGATAAGTAGGTATAAAAATTACTTATCATTATGTAATGCACTAGCTACGTTCCAAAGATGTATGATGACCATCTTCTCGAACACGGTGGAGAAAAATATGAAAGTTTTAATGGACGACTTTTTAGTCTATGGAAACACTTTTGATAAGTGTCTAGAGAATCTGGTCATGGTCTTGAAGCGTTGTGTGGAAACTAATTCGGTGCTCAACTGGGAGAAATGCCACTTTATGGTGGAAGGAGGAATAATTCTGGGGAACAAGGTCTCTGCAAAAGGTTTAGAGGTTGACATGGTAAAGTTAGACACGATCGAGAACCTTCCACCGCCAAATCCAATGAAAGGAATCCGCAGTTTTCTTGGACATGCCGGATTCTACAGAAGATTTATAAAGGATTTTTCTAAGATTGTAAAACCATTGTGCAGTCTTTTAGAGAAAGATGTAGTATTCAGTTTTGATGAGGAGTGTAAAGTAATATTTGAGCAGTTGAAAAAGAAGTTGACTACAACCCCAGTGATCGCCGCATCGGATTGGACTATGCCTTTTGAATTAATGTGCAATGCAAGCGACTGTGATGCCCCCAAATTTGGGTCTCTTCCAACCCGACATACGGTGCTACACGATTTTACAGTTCACATAAACATTCATTTGAAATGCCTCAAAAGAACGAATATGTCTTACATATATTCCAAAACAATATTACTATTCTCCAGGTTCTTTATAACCGTTACATTTGTTCTTGACATAATATCAAATATTAACATTACAAACCTATACTATTACATAGGTAATCTACAGGTTCGCCTTATCCTTCCCTTTATCCTTGTCGGATCCTTTGGTCCATTCGGTCTAAGCTGTATTCATATGGTTAAAGCAAGAGTGAGCATAACAAGCTCAGCAAGTACAACAATTTTTTTTAAACGACATGCTTGAAACATAGGAATCGTATATCTTCAATAACTGGATAATAGTTACGAAGTACTATCAATAATTCAAAATAACATTTCTTTTCCTTCAAAATGTTTTACAATAATTATATTCAGTAAAACATCAATTCTGGTCCAAGACCATGAGCCTTTCATAATTTCTCTAAAAAGGAGAACCCGACATTAAGTCCGTAAGTCCGGCATAGCTTACGAGCACTTCTAGGTGATCAGCCTATAGTACTCTATGTTGATCAACACTACATCCTCTAAATGTATGTACGTTTAAGTTTTGGCAACCTCACGTGCCCATCGAATACTCAATAAAAAAAATAAATTTGTTTATTCATACTCAGGCTTACCTTGAATTCGTACCAAATAATTGGTATAGGATAGCGTTATCAATTCTATATGGAAAGACTTATAAAGAAATAAATCAATCTTTCAAGAATAGTCTAGCCGAGTTAAAACTGGCATCGACCCTTTTCTTTAAAACCATTCATTCATCTCATAACATGAATCACTGAAAACTTGGCTAACACGAAGGTTAGACAAGCGTTAAGAAAAACTTGCCTTCAGCGTCTGCTACAGTAAAATTACTTTTCCTTTGAGTCTTTACGATCTCTACAACACATAACCACATAACATACCACATTAGGTCATGAATGAACATACATGGTTCCTAATGAATCTTACCCTTCTTCTCAATCTAAACATGTATTAGATTTGTTATTATTGGTTCCGGCTTGCCATCGTTCTTTTACATTGTTCTTACCAACTTCTTTCTTAATTGAAATTGTTTAATTAATACAACTCAGTTCGAGTTAATCATCCTTCGTCACGGCTTACTATCGTTTTTACGTTATTAATCGAAACTTGATCGTCATTGGTGACATACCAACGTTGAATACCATTCACGGTTTAATTAATAACCCTTCATGTTCTTCGTTTAATTATTCTTAATCCATACTTAAATTCATACAGTTACTACTATAAAAGTGATTTAATGTTAGTCTAATCATGTATATTAAGTACATGTACATTCTACTATTTGTTTCAATCAATTGGAATTACAAAACCTAATTTGGTCAACCAACTTTCACTGCTGGCTTTCCGTTACGTCATTCTTACGTTCATATGCAATTGACTTACTTTAACCCTAAGTGATTATACTTAAGGTCTAACCATGTCTTAACAATGTTACTTCATGTTCATTAAGTTGTATTATCTCATTATCTTTCTTTTTATCTTCATAACCATTCATCTTTATGTAAACTTTAAGGCTGGCACTGCGGCGCCAGCTTTCCTTCTTGGACTCGCGCTACTGCGTGGGTTTGCAGTGCACAAGACCTGGTCTTGGCGTTGCGGCGCCATTCCTTCTTCATTGTGTCGCGCTGCGGCGCCAACTAATAGTGCACTATTATCTTGGCCTCGCGCTACGGCACGGGCCTTTATGCCTTGAGTCGCGCTGCGACACGAACTCTGTGCCTTAGAACAATTTGACAGATCTTCTTTTAGGTGAGATTTCCGGGCTCATAACTTCTTCGTTATAAGTCCGAATTGGCTTGTTCAAAAGTCGTTAGCTCTCAAATCACATACTCTACGTGTTCATGTAATAATTTTATCTATTTGACTTCGTTAACTAAAAATTCACCTATTAGTCCATATTTAATGAAAACGATAAACGTTCGTGAATGTTCAATGCTCGTTTCTTCGTTCTAAGTCATAATTCGGGCATTTTCGAGTCCGCAACTCAATAATGCCAAATAAGACTTGACTCCATTGAAAACCAATGTTTCCAAGCTCAATATCAAAATTCGACTTCTAATCCGAGAATTTTACGAATTCGACGATTATCGTCCAATGTAAGACCCCAACTTTTATAAATAAAGATGAATTTTCTATAAATATCATTTTTGAATATTATGAAGTTAATTTGATATAATGTTATAGTTGTAGGTAATATTTATAAATTTTGTAAAGTACGCAAGTTGTTATATAATATTCGATTGGTCGGGGAATATTCGTTTTAACAGAGAATATTCGTATAACGGCACAATCATTGGTGGACCCCACAACAGAATTATTGTCGGATTGAGAAAACGACAAAAATATTTTATTAAAAATAACGGCGGAAGTTTTACCATTGATATTGTTAAACTACTCAGTAGTAAAAGTACAGTAACACGTGTGGTTGCATAGTAGCACACGGTATTAATTATTAATGCTTATGTGAGAAGTCACTCAGTTTGATTCAATTATTGTCAGTTAATAATATGAATTATTTAGCGATAATGAAGTTTTATTTTATTCGTATTAATAACGTAGTAAAACAGAAACATCTTTTTATGTAAAACAAAATACTTTATTAAAGTTATTCTATAAATAGAATATATTTTATTTTATTTAAAAGATTTTTCTTTAAATATAGACCGTCAGATTAAAGTAATCAATCTGGACCGTTCATGGATTAGTTACTATGGATTCCATTTTTCTATAAATAGCAGCTCATTCCTTCATTATTTCTTACGAATTCACTGAACTCTAGAGAGAGAAACTATAAAGAGAGAGAAGAAAAATATTCTGCTACTTAACTACTTTCTTATTTCAGTTCTTCTTAAAACGGTAAGGGGTGTTATTCTTTCTTATTCATGAAGAGAACTTTTGTTATTCCATTTCTTATTATTCTGTGGGAATAACCTGTATACGCGGTCTACCCTATACTTGGTGACATTCTTCTATTATTCTGTTGGAACACCCTGTCTGTGTGTTTTACACCGGACCTGGTTCCCTTTTTATTATTATTCTGTTGGAACATCCTGTCTGTGTGTTTTACACCGGATCTGGTTTCATCTTGTTATTATTCTGGTAGAACATCCTCTCTGTGTATTTTACACCGGACCTGGTTCCATTATTTATTATTCTGTCGAAATATCCTGTCTGTGTGTTTTACATCGAACCTGGTTCCATTATTTATTATTTTGTCAGAATATCCTGTCTGTGTGTTTACGCCGGACCTGGTTCCATTATTTTTTATTCTGTTAGAATAACCTGTCTGTGCGGTCTATCGCATGTCGGGTGATTTTTTTTGTTATTCCATTATTTATTATACTCAGTTGGTTAAGTTTTAACTTCTATACTCCATGAAATTAGTGAAATATCCTTGATAATTGCGTTTCATCCAGTATCTTTTCATGAAAATATTATTCTAAGCATTCTTGAATTTTACTCCACAAAGCAATATCATGTTGACAATTTGGACATTGTTAATTCTTGAATAAATTAATTATTGAACTTGTTTTATTGAATTCTTATATCATTGTCATCATCCTCATATTTATAAAATGTTGAAAGTCATCTGTGGCCTGTAGTGCATAGATGGACTTGGTATGATTATGACCAGGGATTATTCGGTATAATCATGACCGTAATGTTACAAATGATGTGGTAAAAGTCCTCATTGGCCCATAGTGCATTGATGGACAGTTGTTGGCATGATCATGACCATTAATGAATACACGAATATCCTTGGCCGTAGTGCAGGAGTGATTCGATGATATGGATTATTTTATTAAGCTGAGTCCCAGCGATAACAGTGTTGAAAAACCTTTTAAATCATAGAAGATAGTAGATTTTATTTTCTACTTGACTCTTTTAATGGATTGCTTGTTCCGCTGCAGTTAAACTTGATGTTCATTATATTTTATCAGTTTAACACTGTTGAAGGCTAATGATAATTTATTCTGCATTATCTTAGCCATAATATTTCTTACTGGGCTAGTTGAGCTCACCCTTTCTTTCACTGTTCTCTTCAGGAAATGACAATATAGCTGTGACGAGTCAGGGAACAGAGTGATGGACCAGATGATAGTATTAGTAGTCCTCACTATTCTGTTAAATAGTGTGACAATAATTGTAATGAGGACTCCTTTTGAGTTTGTATAGTCTCTAGTAGACAATAATTGTATTCAAACTCACAGTTATGTTTTGTCGTATTGCACACGACAGTTGTATTAGTAAATTGTATTTGTATTCTGTACCATGTATCTGACGACCCAAGATGGGTGATGTATACCTAATTTTGAGGGCGTCACATCCAAACTCGTGAATTCCCCCACAACTTCACTACTTAAGATTTGTTCTTCGTTTCAAATGGATTCAATCCATCATATTAACATCTTGACATACATACTTCATTAACTTATAAACATAATAAGTTATTACTTGTTCTTTGTGAGTTTGTAACTTATAAAAGTATAAACTACTTATGATTTCTTTTCTCATGACTTATGATGGCTTAAATCTTTTAACCACCATCCTTAGTTCTTCTTATCATACCAACTTCATTATTATTAACATATAACACGTTCTTGCTTAGTTCATAACTTATATGATTATAAATAGCTTATTCATGACTTATACGGCTTAAGTTCATTAATTAATCATTCTTACTACTTCTTAGCCTACAAATCCCAGCACTACTCACTTCTCTAACAAATGAAGAGAAAGAGATTCATGGTTCAAGATCTTACCCTTGAAGATCACTTGGTTAATCTTTGATCTTCTTCTTGCTTCTTGAAATATGAAAGACTAGCTTATTCTCACTTATTCTCTCTAACCAATAAGTTGTAAAGTGTTGGAGGAAATGAACAACCAACAAAAATGAATCCAAGCTCATTATTTATAGGCATCGCTAGGTTAGGGTAGTTTAGTCTTTTAGGCCATCCCACCTCCTTACTATTCATTACCTAGTTATTAAGTTCACTTGGTCACCACACTTTTTGCTTGGCCATCACAACATTTATCCAATACTTGGGCACCACATTTATTTAACCATTAAGTATACTTGCTAATTACATAGCTTAGCCTGTAAGTTTACTTGTTAATCACCTAGCTTATCCTTTGCTTGCTCATCACTTTTACTTAGCCACCACTTTGGGCCATCCATGTGAGCATGGGTTGCCCCATGGATCAACCTTTCTTTGGACTTAATTTCAATTAATCTCATCTTATACTTTGGGCTTGCATTAACAAATCTTTAGGCTTTCCCATTAGCTTGCATTGGGCTTGCACATTAATCCCTATTGGAATTACCCTTTCCATATTTGGGCCTTATCATATTCATATTAGACAATACAATTTTCTACACAATTCAACAAATCCATTTCATTTGGCTTAAAGCCTCATAATGTATAATTTACGTATTAATCTCGTATTCTACCTCGTATACTTATTTAACATATATGTCTATTTGACTCTTCTAATGGATTGCTCGTTCCGCTGCAACTATGGTTGAAATTTTTATCATTTACCATATGTTCTAAATCTCTGATTTATTATTGATGAAGGCTACTGATAATTTAATTATCTGTAGTCATGATATTCTTTACTGAGCTAGTTGTGCTCACCCTTTTGCTTCACAATTCCTTTCAGGTAATAAGAGTGTAGCTGGGTCGAGCGGGGGTAACAAGAGAATAGAACGGTGGTCATCATTTAGTAGTTATATTTGGTGAATCATCTAGGGTGAAGCGAACCCAACGTTGAAAGGGTGTTTTGCCACTATCATACAAGATGTCTAATGACATACAACCTCGTCTCATCATAAGACAGGGTTGTGCTCATCCACTTGCTGAGTATATCTATGGACACTACCTATATAATATTGGTGTTTGTTTGAAGTATAATTCACGATTAAAGACAGTGGAGATAGTGATAAGTCAAGAGAAGACTCACCATTGGGAAGAATATGACAGTAATCTTCTAATTTTTCTTTGGGGTCTATTGGGTCAACCAATGATAATTCTGTGGCCATATGATATTTATTTTAACCTAGACGCGTGGCCTCCCATGTACGAAGGTTTCCTTGAGCATTTTTCAAAGATTCTAATTTCTAAAACAGTTTTTGACTATACCTTTATGTAAGGTGTCATTGTGAGGTGTTGTCCACGGTTGGGACATGAGTCACATTTGGTATATATTTGTATCCAAACTCACAGTATATGTGTTGTTATATTTTGCACGACAATTGTTGTAATAAAGTTGTAGTTATTTTCTGTACCATGTATTTGGCGACTCAAAATAGGTTGGATGGAATGGACCTGCTTTGGAGTTGTCACAGTTGGTATCAGAGCTTAGGGATATGATCTCTGGCGGAGATCGGGGAATATAACTAGGAGGGGAGAGACGAGTAAATCCTTCGCTAGTGTGTCCTACCTAAGCTTATTTATTGGTCAATCATACTATCGGGATATGATGTGATATGTTAATTTGTTAAATTAATCTTTGTTTTTGAAGCTGTATTCTAGAATGATATCTGAAATACAGGAGATGAGCAATGGAGAAATCATGATGACAAGAAAGATGGAATCTGAAATGAAAGCAAGGTATTCTCAACTCTTCGAAATACCAGGTACGCAAATTTCGAGGACGAAATTTCATAAGGAGGGGAGATTGTAAGACCCCGAATTTTATGAAATAAAAGTATTCAATTTTTCTTATAATTACGATTCAGTAAATGGTTAAATTGATAAAAAATTAAAGTTAAAGGTGATATATGAATTTTTTTTCAAAATAAGCAAGTGGTTATAAAATAATCATTGTTGTCGGGGAATATTCGTTTGGTTGTGGAATATTCTTTCTGTCGGGGAATATTCGTACGACCGCGCAGCTATTCGTGGGCCCCATAACAAAATAACTGTCGGATGAAGAAAACGACAAATTTTAGTTTTTACAAATAACGGCGTAGTTGTTACCGTTAATACTGTTGAAATACCCGGTGGTTAAAATACAGTAATACGCGTTATTGCACAGTAGCACACGGTATTGTACAGTATTTTTGAAATTATTGATTCTTACGTAAGAATGCACTACTCAATAATTGTTACAGTAATTACTGTTCAATATTTTATTTTATTGATTCAATAATTGCTACGTTGAAATTTTATATTATTGTTGTTCAATAATTGTCACTGCATAGTATTTCCCATTATCAGATCAATAATTCATATTATTTGAATAATATTATTAGATGACATTATTGGCAATGTCTAGAAAGTTCTGTCTAAGGAGAGGTTTGGTCACCTAATTGCGCGCCAATAAGGATAAATCCTTATTGGAAAGTCCCCTCTTTCCTGGGAACGACCTGGTTGTCATAAATGTGATTCTCTAATATTATTTGTGAATAATTAATTATTGATTCATATGATAAGGAAATATTTATTTTATGTGGATATAAATGAGGGATATATTTTTGTGGTTAAAAATAAAAGAGTTAATGTTAAGGCGTTTTATCTGTATTTTGTCGGAACGGAGGTATTGAAAATCAAATTAGGGTTTTTGAGATATTTTGCGAGTGTTATAATTTTTAATCTGATCGTTGGATCGTGGTAATTTTTTGGATATGTTATACATATATAAGTTGAGTATATGTCCACAAATTTTGAATCATTAAAAATGAACGTATGATTTATTATGAATTTTACGAGATGTCTGGTTCAGAAATTGTTGAATTTTCGGAGTTAATCATTTTGGTGAAAAATTCTAAAATTGGTTGGCTCCACTCTTGGTTGGTGAAGAAATGTGCTGAGATTTTTATTCAAATGTGGTGGATGGGAATAGTAGCACGTAAAGCCATCAGGTTGCAGGTTAAGTCTGCTTCGGCGTGCTAACATTTTCCTATAAATAGAGGGCTAAGTTAGAATTGAAAATCATACCAGAAACATAAGTTTTCTCTCTTTCTCTCTCTAGATTATTGAGTGTATTTTGTGAGTATTTAGATACTCTGTGAGTTTCTATTCATCAGTGCAAGTTTCCTTCAGCCTTATACCGATCAGAAGTACTGCTCTTTTTAGGTAAGGGATAGTAAGAGATTTTAAGGGTTATTATGTTTTTCAGTTTATAATTCTTCTGACCTTCAGAAAATTCTGGAAAAATTTGAAATGATATTTTGATGAGTTTTATTGATTGTGTCCAAAAATAGTGATTTTTGGATGTATAGATTAAGAGTTATGAATTTTACGGGAAAAGACTATTTTAAAAGTAACCGCTTATAACTCCTTGTGGTTAACTCCAAAATTGATAAAATTTTTATTGGAAGTATATCTATATAATATCAGTGTACTTTGTGAATTTCAGAATTTTTGGATAAAATACAATTTATGATAAATGTCTAAATATTCGGCGGTTTTGGCCATATGAAAAATAGTAAATGAGTTTTAAAAATTCTGAGAAAAATATATGTTCAATATGGGACTATATTCTGCTAAATTCTAGAAAAGAAATATTTTTGAAACTGATTTGGTATTTTTCATGAAAATAGACTAGTTATGAGAAAATGAATTAAATATGTTATGTGAAGTAAGAAAATTAGAAAATAGGATTTTATGGCTTGAGAATCCTATATGAGGTATATGCAGATTTTTGATGAGGGTTTTGGTTATTGATGATGAAATCTTAAGAGTTGGCATTTTATGATGATTAAATGCATTAATTAGTAAAGTGTAAACAATTTAAATAAATTATTTATAAGCTTAAGAAATATTATTCTTTCAATATTATTATGCTGAAATATTGATATGAGTTTTTATCAAATTTAAAATTTTTTTATGTCGGGGTACTATTCATGAGTTACTATTCATGAGTTACTATTCACGAGTTATTATTCACGAGTTACTATTTACGATAAAATTAGTTTCTTTTTCTAACCAACTTATAGTTGATTTATGAATATTACTCTTGAGATTAAATCTATATGTTAATTGTATTAATTTTATTATTATATATAACATTTTTATAACCCTAATGATGATATTTCTCTTTGATTTGAGTGTAAAGATGGGTAGATTATTGGTATGATCATGACTATGGGTTCTCTTTGGCCAGTAGTGCAAAGTTGAATTGTTGACTGGTATGATCATGAGCATTGGATTTATAATTGAATATATTTAGCTTAAGTGCAAAGGTGAAATGATCAACATGGTTATAATTATTGTTTATATAAATTCTGAAATGATTATATATTCTTTGAGATATTAATATATTTGGCCTGTAGTGCAAATATGAATTGTTGAGGAATATCTTTGGCCTGTAGTGCAAAGATGAATTGTAGATGAATATCTTTGGCCTGTAGTGCAAAGATGGTCTGTTGATGAATATATTTGGCCCGTAGTGCAAAGATGACATGTTGTTGAATATCTTTGGCCAGTAGTGCAAAGATGAACATGTGTTGAGATGAACATAACCAATTGGTGATACAAATGAATATCTTTAGCCGTAGTGCAAAGATGAAGTTATTAGTATGATTATGAACAGGAAATGTGATTTGGTGTAACCATGATCTTTGATGTTTCAGGTAAAGATAGGTGATGAAAATTATCTTCGTCCTGGATGAGAAGAGGAATTTAGAACTACAGTTATGATTATGAGTTATTTATATGATTGTGGACCAGAACTATTGATTGATGTTACAGGGATAAAACATTGTTGGTGTATTTTTACAATGGAGAAGATAATAGACTTTATAGTCTATTTGACTCTTCTAATGGATTGTTCGTTCAGCTGCAACTATGGTTGAAATTTTTATCATTTACCATATGTTCTAAATCTCTGATTTATTATTGATGAAGGCTATTGATAATTTAATTATCTTTAGTCATGATATTCTTTACTGAGCTAGTTGTGCTCACCCTTTTGCTTCACAATTCCTTTCAGGTAATAAGAGTGTAGCTGGGTCGAGCGGGGGTAACAGGAGAATAGAACGGTGGTCATCATTTAGTAGTTATATTTGGTGAATCATCTAGGGTGAAGCGAACCCAACGTTGAAAGGGTGTTTTGCCACTATCATACAAGATGTCTAATGACATACAACCTCGTCTCATCATAAGACAGGGTTGTGCTCATCCACTTGCTGAGTATATCTATGGGCACTACCTATATAATCTTGGTGTTTGTTTGAAGTATAATTCACGATTAAAAACAGTGGAGATAATGATAAGTCAAGAGAAGACTCACCATTTGGAAGAATATGATAGTAATCTTCTCATTTTTCTTTGGGGTCTATTGGGTCAACCAAGGATAATTCTGTGGCCATATGATATCTATCATAACCTAGACGCGTGGCCTCCCATGTACGAAGGTTTCCTTGAGCATTTCTCAAAGATTCTAATTTCTAAAACAGTTTTTGACTATACCTTTATGTAAGGTGTCATTGTGAGGTGTTGTCCACGGTTGGGACATGAGTCACATTTGGTATATATTTGTATCCAAACTCACAGCATATGTGTTGTTATATTTTGCACGACAATTGTTGTAATAAAATTGTAGTTATTTTCTGTACCATGTATTTGGCGACTCAAAATAGGTTGGATGGAATGGACCTGTTTTGGGGTTGTCACAGATTTTATATACACGAATCGATTTCCATTTCAAGTTTAAATTCGTAATTATCTTAATGTTTTGTGTTCGTTTTTACTCGCTATATGTTATTTTATGTGTAGAGTGGTCATAGATGCAAGTGGTGAGGAAAGGCGGTCTTTGTGGAGCAAAAGTGGAAAAATGATGAAGACGACAAAAGTTGAAGTCAGTAGCCTAGCCCGCCGGGGCGGGCTTTATTATACCTGTACCCCCCGCCGGGGCGGGGGTCCCGATTTCTAGGGTGTCTTGTTCAGTTTCGACTTCTGCTGGTGCTCGGTTTGTGGGACTTTAATAATGCGCATGGACTCTACAAAAGGGGATTTTCGACCAGGAAAGAGAGAGCTTGATATTACTTTGATATACAACAATCTTACAACACACAGAGCATAATTCAAGAGGATTTCTAGGATTCAAGCGCAACTTTTGAGGAGTAATTTTCAGAGATTGTCACGACGATTGTAAATCGAGTCTACGTGAAGAGGTTTTCAATATTCTTCTTCTCTTTAGTCTTATTTGTAATTGGAAGGATGTTTTCAGTAAATTATTCAGTTTTTAATTCATTCGTTATGAACTAATTCACTTATTAGACTTGTGATGGATCTTTGGGTGAAACGATGATTCTATAGCTTTAATTTCAAATTCAATAATATATCTTCAGTTTATCTATGTTAATTTGAGCGTTAATTTATGAATTGCCTGATAAACAGTTCTTTGTGGATTTGAAAGGAATCGAGAGGGGAGATTCGAATCTAGACCTAGTTAATATAGCATGTTTCATGAATTTTGTCAATAGCAGATTTGTGATTATTGTTGAGGTAGAGATACGCTTGACATCACATGTAATTGTATAGAGAGCTTAAATTTAAACCTTCTTTAATTGCAGTTCACACAGAGATATAGTGAGTTGGTTAATTTAGGTGTTTAACGGATTTCTATCTTAATTGTTGATTGATGTTAATATGGTATTAGTGCATCGAGAGGTGGCTATTACTACGATCGTGTTCTTGATTAATAAACTGGATATTAAATTGAGTTGGAATAAAGGTTTGAAAATCAGAGTGAAGCTCAGGAAGAAATCATAAGTCTAATTCTCCATTAATTATTTGAAATTCCTGATTTTGATAGTGGTGACTGTTTTGTGATAGTTTACTTATTTATTAATTTAATTTTTTTATATATATAGTTTTAAAACCATTGAATTGAATAGTTTAATAGAATTAGGATTAATAGAAAATTGATAATTGTGAAGTTAAAATTTTTGATAATTTGTCCTCATGGGAACGATACTCTATTTACTACTATATTACTTGTTGACCACATACACTTGCGTGTTTTGTGCGTATCAATTTACACCAACAAGTTTAAATCCCCCAAACTTAAACTGTGCTAGTCCCCGAGCACAAAACAAACTACATGCTATGCAATGCAATAAAATGCACTAATAATCTAAATGCCTAAAAATCTAACTTATCCCATCAGCCTCAGAGAAAACAAGCAACTTTACAATACGAATCACCAAAACTAATCCATAATTTCATATTAATTCTCAAATCTTGAACAATTATCACTGGTATACTGTGTGTGTGTGAACAACATCTAAGATAACTATTTCGGACCCAAATTCAATACATAAACAACTTCTTAGAAGGAATCATACAGTGCAAACTTAAAAATCTCAAAGATAGGCACAACTCAACTAAAATTAAACAGAACCAAATTCAAGGATACATGCAGGATACTTATGCTTTCTTCTTTTTCTCTTTTTTTTTCACACAGGGGGCTTTTTGCTCTTTTCCCGTGATAATTTCCCTTTTCTTTTTCTTTTGATAGATGGTTGGTGAGTGCGATTTATGCTCCATCTCACACTTGTGTTTATGGGGAGTATTTCTCCTCAACCCACCACAAGACTCAACATGTTTTTATTTTTATTTTAGATAAAGCTTATATACCCCACATATATTCTCCCAAACTTAGGTTTTTGCCTAATTTAAGCCTTCACTACCTATCCTTATCATTTTCTAGTTCACCCTAGCATTATCCTTCAGAAACTTTTTATGTATCAATTTGAACTGACCGGTCAACAAAGATGTTATTAGTGCTACCCGTTTTATAACAGTTTCCAAATAAGTCCAAGAACCGATTCATAACAAAAATTATATCACAGTTCTAATAATCCATACTATATTGGTTAACTTGTTCAAAATCTCATCATTGGCCCACAAATAACATGAAAAATGTGACACTGTTGGACATATGCAAACACACTATTTAACTAATTTTTTTATTTTTTTTAGATTTATAAAAACTATGCAAAATCCTAACTACTATACAAATACCTAATCTATAATGCAAAACTAGATATGAAAACAAAATTAACAAAATGCATGCATGCAACTAAACAAATAAATAATTCCCCCAAACTTAAATAAGATAATGCCCTCATTGGATAAAAATTAAGTGCATGAGGACTTCCCTGGAATCGTCTAAGTCTGGGGAGGTGGTTGGTGCTCTTCTTCATCAGAATCACTCGAAGGAAATCGAGGTAATGGTCCGGGCTGTTGATATGGAAATTTAGCCGCCGGGTTGAAACTTTGGAGTGATGTGTTGAGTGAGGCGAAAGATGCGTTCATGGCATCAAACATGTGATCTTGGCACAATGCCAATCGCCGCATTTCCCGGCGTGCTGCCCTATTGTGTGCATTCATCTGATTTTTGAACTCAAGGAACTGAGGAATAGATATTGCCTCGGTATGCGGTACCTGCTCAGTTCCTTGATCTCCCATAGCTTCATCCTCATCCTCCGAGGTATCTTCAGCTTCAGCCTCGTCCTCCGAAGCTGATGGAAAAACAAATCCTAAACCTCTAGGATGCGATTCGCCGCCAGGCCACACTGAATACCGCGCTATCATTCTAGTATCTAAGAGCTGCAGCGACATTAGAGTGGGTTCATCATCGGACCAACGCACTCCGGCTTGACGACACAACCCACATATGAGAGATGGGTGTGGTAAGCCGCCAGAAAAGTTACCCCGGAGACATCGTCGAATAGAAAAACTGATAATTGCCCCGATGTCTATGATGAAGTCTTGCACGATGGCATACAGGAGGAGTACTTTCTCCTTGGTCACATCCGAGGTGTGCGTGGATGGTAGCAATTTAGCACAAAGGAAGGCATACCAGATTTTCCCGTACCGACTGAGGTCCTTACTGTGAAATACTGTGCCTCCCTTCCTACCCTTTATCCATGTTATACCCGGCTTAGTCATGTTTTGGATAACCTCCTCAAAGTCAGGGTCAAAATCCCGCATATAGGCATACTGGCACTGGTGCGGCACCCTCAGCTGATAATATGTATTAATTGCATCAGCACTGAACGGTACCATGCGACCCCGCACAAAGGCATTGAACGGTGCCTTGTCCTCGACGTTCGCATAGAACTCCTTGATGACATTCACATCAGCGGGCTCGGGATCCTCCGTGAATTTTACCCACCCTTGCTGATAAATTTGTTGCATCATCTCACCATCATGGGCATCTGGAGCCAACCCCCACTCCGGTGTAAGAGCCTTGGTAACTATATAGTCATACCGGTCGACGGCGGCGGCACTTCTGAATTTTCGGCGGTCATATGTTCGTGTCGGTAGAGAAGGAACTTGAACCCTCTCCCCTTTGGCGTTTTGATGTTGGTTGTGAAGCCATTGATTTTCGGATGTTTGAAACTTACTAGCACACACTTCCTTCCCTTACACTTGGTTCAGTCAATTTATCAAACACTTAGTGTGCACATTTCCCCACCCCCAAACTTAGGTTGTTTCTATGAATTCTCAGATGAAAACTCAAAGGGAATGTAACTTACTCTCAAGTATTTCTAAGTCAATATGGGTATGAATATGAGGTAAGTGATGATGGGGGGAGGGGAAGTGGTGGACGTGATGGAGGCTATGTGATGGAATTCGTGGGGTAGAAGGTGGGTGTAATGGATTTAGGTAGTGGTAGTAGTGGGGATGAGGGTTTGATGTAGGTAATGGGTTGAAGAGGTTGACAGGAGATGTCAAACGTGGGTTGTGTTTAGGAGAGAAAACAAAGATGGCACCGGGTTTGTATGTGAGGGAGATATGGCTGGGGCGTGCGTTTCAAATAAGCGTGTCTGCCCGGGATTCAGGACCCCCGCCCCGGCGGGCATGGCCACTGTAATTGAATTTTTGGTTTCCAAAAGTGTAGATCACAATTCTCTGATTTTGCTTGTTTTCTTGCCCGTTGTTGCTCTTACTCACTTTGGACCCCTTCTGCAACCATAAACATGCAATCTGTTAGATTAATAGCGACTTGGAGTTTCATTGAGATTTTTAGCAAAAGTATTACTTGATAAGACCTAACTATTGCTTAATAAAAACTACATCCTAACAATTAAACATGAACTATGAAAAATAACGAAAAGTTGGGTTGCCTCCCAATTAGCGCTTGATTTTAAATCGTTCAGCCTGACTACTCCCTGTTTTACTGTGTATCGGTGAGGGTAATGTCGTAAGTGTCCCAGTTTGACTCGCCACCCCAGTAATGCTTTATCCATTGACCATTGACCTTGAACGTCTCTAACGGATTACGACTGTAGAGTTCAACGGCACCATGTGGAAATACTCGTTTTATAGTGAATGGTCCCAACCATCTCGACTTAAGCTTTCCTGGGAACAATCACAGCCGTGAGTTCAACAAGAGGACTGATTAACCTAGCTCGAATGTTCGTTGCACAATTTTCTGGTCGTGCCATCTTTTAACCTTTTCTTTGTGTAGCTTGGCGTTCTCGTAGGCTTGGAGTCAGAATTCGTCGAGCTCATTTAGTTGGAGTAGCCTCTTTTCTCCTACAACGGCTTGATCAAAATTCAATTTCTGTATGGCCCAGTAGGCCTTGTGCTGTAGCTCCACCGGTAAGTGACATGCTTTTCCGTACAAGAGTTGATATGGTGACATCCCGATTGGTGTTTTGTATGCAGTCCGATACGCCCATAATGCGTCATCCAACCGAAGTGACCAATCTTTCCGACTCAGATTTACGACTTTTTCCAATATCTTCTTAACTTCTCTGTTTGATACCTCAGCCTGTCCATTTGTTTGAGGATGATACGCTGTAGCCACCTTGTGGTTAACCCCATACTTAGCCAAGAGAGCTGTAAAAGACTTATTGCAGAAGTGACTACCTTCGTCACTGATTATTGCTCTTGGCGTGCCAAACCTCGTGAAAATGTTTTTCTATAGGAATTTGAGGACAACCTTGGCATCGTTGGACGGTAGTGCTGCAGCTTCAATCCACTTCGAGACGTAATCCATGTCGAGTAGAATATATTGATTGCTTAAGGATGAAGGGAAGGGTCCCATGAAATCGATCCCCTATACATCGAAGATTTCCACTTCAAGAATTGTTTGTAGGGGTATCTCATTCCGTTTAGATATGTTTCCCACCATTCGGCATCTATCACATGTTTTCACGAATTGGTGGGCGTCTTTGAACAATGTCGGCCAATAAAACCCGGCTTGAAGCACTTTTGCCGCGGTGCGTTCACTCCCATAATGTCCACCATATGCTGACGAGTGGTATTCTTGCAGTATGTTGTGGACTTCACTGTAGGGGATACATCGTCGAATCATCTTATCGGCGCACTGCTTGAATAGATACGGCTCATCCCACATGTACCACTTGACATCATGAAGAAACTTCTTTTTCTGTTGTCGTGTAAGATCAGGGGGAAGCATTTTGTTCACCACATAATTCGCAAAGTCTGCATACCACGGAAATTTTGCATTTAACCCAAATAGTTGCTCATCTGGGAATGACTCGTTGATTGCACATTTATCTCCATCCTTTTTCTCCAGATTTTATAGCCTTGATAAATGGTCGGCAACTTGATTCTCCTTCCCCTTTCTATCTTTAATTTCTAAATCAAACTCTTGAAGTAGGAGAATCCATCGGATAAGGTGTGGCTTAGCATCTTTTTTTGCTATTAGGTACCGAATCGCCGAATGGTCCGTATAGACTATTACCTTAGTTCCGATCAAGTATGCCCGAAATTTGTCAAATGCGTACACTACTGCAAGCAATTCCTTTTCCGTGGTAGTGTAATTCATTTGAGTCTCCGTGAGTGTTTTGCTTGCATATTATATGGCGTGAAACACATTGTCTCTTCTTTGTCCCAAAACAGCCCCAACCGTATAATCGCTAGCATCACACATAAGCTCAAATGGCATTTTCCAGTTCAGTGCGACTATCACGGGGGCTGTAGTTAATTTCTTTTTCAATAGGACAAATGCTGACTTGCATTCCACAGAAAAGCTGAAAGTAACATCCTTCTCTAAAAGACTGCATAGAGGTTTTGCAATCTTAGAGAAGTCTTTTATGAACCTCCTGTAAAACCCAGCATGCCCCAGAAAACTTCTAATACCCTTAACTGAGTTCGATGGAGGCAGTTTCTCGATAGTATCCATCTTTGCTTTGTCCACCTCCAATCCTTGAGCCGACACCTTATGGCCCAAAATTATGCCCTCTTCAACCATGAAGTGAAATTTTTCCCAATTGAGTATGAGGTTTGTCTCCTTACATCGCTGCAAAACCATGACCAGATTCTCTACGCAAGTATCAAAATTGTCTCCATAAATCGAGAAATCGTTCATGAAGACTTCAACATTCTTCTCCACCATATCTGAAAAAATAGCCATCATACACCGTTGGAAAGTTGTTGGTGCGTTGCATAGCCCGAATGACATCCTCCTGAACGCAAATGTGCCGTAAGGGCATGTAAATGTTGTCTTTTCTTGATCCTCAGGAGTGATGGCGATCTTATAGCCCGAGTATCCATCCAATAAACAGTAAAGCTCGTGTCCCGTTAACCCCCGCTGGGGCGGGCATTGGAGCTAAAAAACAGTAAGGACCTCCGCCGAGGCGGGCCCTTTACAAGTATAAAACCCCGCCAAGGCGGGGGTACGCGTAGAAAAGACGTTTTTTGGCCAAATTTGAGTTCGGGAAGGATTGTTTCGATCTAATTGACTCAAGGACTTCTAATAGGACTTAAAGACATATAAAAAGGCTTATAAAAGGAGGGGAATAACAAGGATTAGAGGAGAGATTAGAAAGGATTCTATTAGATTAGATTAGAGTAGAATAGGAGGAAACACTAGTTCTTGTTAGATTTGGAGATTGAAGCAACTTGGAGACCATTGAAGATTCAAAGTAGGAGCAAGGAAGGAGCTTCAAATCTTCAAACAATAGATTCTATCTTCTTCTATCTTTGTCTTTTAATGATTATTCAATTGTGGATTCTTAGTTTTAATTCAATGAACTAATTCTTTATTTGAGATTACAATGGATCTTATTGTGTAGTTCATTTTAATATGCTTCGCTATCAATTATTATGTTCCGTTGTGAGGATTGTCTATTATGATATAGACTTAATTGTTTAATTGATTGGCCATCAATTACCGTGATAATCTATATGAACTCGAGAGATGAAGTATTAATTTAGATCTTATCATGATAGCATGTGTTCAGGATTTTGTTAATAGCTTAAACTTGATGAGTGTTAAGGTAGAGATATGCTTGACACCGCATGTAATCGGATAGAGAACTTATTCTTCAACCTTCTTCAATTGTAATTCACATAGAGATATAGTGGGTTAGTTGATTAAGGTGTTTAACGGATTTCTATCTTAATTGTGGATTGACGTTAATATAGGTATTATGCATCGAGAGGTGGTTTTATCTGCTTTAGTGTTCTTGATTAACAATTCAAGATAGAGAATAATTGCTGAGAAATGTGTTAACTTAAATGAAGCAATAAGTGAAGTTGTGATCTTAAATCTCCGTTATCTTAATTTAACTAGTGGAATTTAAGAGTTATTTATTTTATATAATTTGAAATTCATTCGTTTAAATAAGATTGAGTTGGTTACGGATTAGTACTTGGTAATTTTTATTAAATAAATCTCTGTGAGAACGATACTCAACTTATCACTTTATTATTTTTTGACCACGTATACTTGCGTATTGTGCATAATTAGATTTTACCCAATAATTTTTTGGGTCTACATCATGAATAACATTTCTACTACTTCATTCCGTAATTTAACTTCTAACTATATTCTCGCCATCTCCATTATTAACTCATTCTGAGTCGTTAACATTGATAGCTTTTCCCTACCCTTCTTACTTAACGCGTCGGCTTCTACGTTTACCTTCCCTGAATGATCTAACATATCACTATCGTAATCTCTTATCCATTCTAATCACCTTCTCTACTTCATATTCAACTCCTTCTGTGTGAAGATATATTTCAGACTCTTAGAGTTTGTGTATATCTCACCTTTCTCCCCGTATAAATACTATCTTCAGATTTTTAATTCAAAAATTACAGCTGCCAATTATAGATCATAAGTAAGATAGACCTTCTCATAATCCTTTAACTGGCGTGATGCATACATAATGACCTTGCCATGCTACAAGAGCACGCAATCTCGTCATCTATGCGAAACATTGAGATACACTACAAAATTCCCCGTATCATCTATTAAAGATAATATAAGTGCTTAATTAACCTTATTTTCTTAGTTCTTAAAAACTATATATATATATATATATATATATATATATATATATTCTCACTTCTCATTCCCAAAGTACTTATCAATTTGCCACCGACTTGCTCGGCGCCTCTTACGAAAAGTCTAACTTCAGTACATCTGTCAACCCATACGACATACCCAGAAACTCGTAATAACCATAACAAGTTCTGAACGTCGTCATAGGTACCTCCTCTGCCTTACTTTCCACCGACAATACCCCGTACGTATATCTATCTTAGAAAAATTATTTGTCCCTTACAACTGATCAAATAGATCACTGATCCTGGGCAATAGATATTTACTCTTAACCACTAACTTACTCCTCTTACAATAGTCGATACGCAAACGCAACAACTCATCCTCTTCCTTAACATCCTTCTAACTTGTGTCATGGTGTTTTATTACCGTAAATTACTACCTTGGGTTTTCTTAGAAAATCGAAGATTCATACTTTTATTCTAACAATTTATTAAAGTTCTATGATTAATCAACCCATTCATACCGAGAATTACTTCAAATTCTCTCAACTTTATCGGTACTTATCTACCGATACCTGTTTACCTTTATTATCCATGAAACAAATTCCATGAATATAACCAACGAAAGTTATTTCCTCCTCCTCTACCTTAATGTTTAAAGGTACTTATACTCCTTTTCAGACAGACTCCTAGATGAGTTTTTCCACATGTCTTACACACTTTGATTCTATGCTTAGGATCCCCTTGTCCCACTCCAGTATTCCCGGAGCTAAAATTCTTCATTTTTGGCATACTGCCACTACCACGAGCACTTTATGCCTTGGTTCCTCCCTCCCCCTTGTTCTTATTCTTTCTCTCTATTTTTTTGTATTGGGTTAACGCCTCACTACCACCCTCCGCTATAATCACTTTCTCCAGAATGGTCCCATAAGAAGCACTCTGTAACACAGAAATCCTACTATAGAGCCAGGGTTTCAGGCCCTGCTCAAACCTACAAGCCTTCCTCTCCTCAGTGTCCACTTGGTGTGGAGCAAACCTTGCCAATTCATTGAATTTGGCTGCGTATTGGGGAACCGTCATGTCCCCTAGTTTAAGTTCTAAGAACTTAATCTCCATCCTCCCTTGCATGCTTGTAGGGAAATAATTCTAGAAGAAAACCTTCTTGAATTGTTCCCACGCTATCGCATCTATTCTAGCCCCACCCTGGTAGGCCTCCCACCAAAAGTTGGCTTCTCCCTTCATCATATAGGTCGTAAAAGAAGTCTTTTGCACCTCACCTACGTTTGTAATAACAAACACCTTCTCTATTTCCTTTACCCATGTCTGGGCTTCTAATGGGTCTGTCGTTCCTTTGAACTCCGGTGGACCTACGCTTTTAAACTCTTTAAAGGTAGTCGTTCTAGCTACCCTAGGTCCCGCAAGTAATCTACCCCCGGTTTAGTTAAATGCTGCCATTAATAAATTAACGAACTCTTACAGAGGGTTGTTTTGACCCCCCTTGGTTATCATTATGTGATTTCGCTTCCTGATTACGTGGCCTTCTCCTTGGCGGCATTTCTAATTAAATAACTAAAATTTCATTATTATCTATTTACTTACTTCGTTATTATTGCCACATACCAACTCATACCATAACAAAGCATATTAATTGAAAACTTCATATATTCATATGCTTCTTCATAGTTTAAAACTATTTACAATTTGTTTCCATAGCCAAAAGCTATTACATTTCTATCCCGCAATTGAACTTCACAAAAGTTGGGATTTACAAAAAGACTACCCCTCTCTTTTTTTTACAAAACAGGGTTTTACGTCACTACCCACATAATTATCACTCTAGACTTCTAATAATGCATAACAGCATCATTCTACTTCTCATTCGCAATCATCACTATAGTATCCCGACTAATCGTATGTCGAGTCTGCCCCGACTCAATGGAATAACAAGCAACTTTCATCTTAAAATTTTCATGAGCACTCTTATGGATGTAAGATATCCGTGTTATCTTCCAATCCTTCTCCCCTAGTTCTTTACGAAGCTCATCATCCTCGTTCTTATAGTCCCTAGCCTTATTTGTCATGAGCACCTTCTCATCATGCTCTAACTTAAAATCTGCTTCTGCAGACTCCTTCGCTTCATAAAGAGCACTAATCTCTTCATTCTGATTCTGCAGAACTGTACTCAGTTGCACATTACTGTCAAGCACTTCTAGGTACAATGCTCTCATTGTATCAGGAGGTGATGACTCTAGTGTAGGTATCACCGTATCAACCGATGTTACCTCTATTCCTTCCTCCACATCGTTCATCATACTAAGGTATGACGCTATATCCATATCTCCCTCAGAGTAGTTCTCCTTAGAAAAGTACTCCACTGTCTCTGACTCCTCTAGAATCACTATTGGTACCTCCGCCACTGGTATAGGTACAGGCTCTACTCTGTTCACAATTTCTTCACTCACCGTGAGTATGTCTCTATACATCAAGCTATCGATCGACATCCTACAATAACACATAACATGTTGATTAGTACATAACACACAATAGTATAAGCACAAAACACATTTAATTTATTTAGGGTTTCCATCTTTTAAATCTTTCGGTACTGAGTTTTCTCAATACCATATTAACTCATTTGACTCAATTAAAGCTCGAGTTTACATCCTTCGAACTTTTCCTTCCCTAACGAGGTTATTAGCCTAAGGTTCTTCCCCTCTTAAGTTTTATAACCTAATGCTCTGATACCACTTGTGACGCCCCCAAATTCGGGTCTCTTCCAACCTGATATATGGTGCTACACGATGCTACAGTTCACACAAACAATCATTTAAAATGCCTCAAAAGAACGAACATGTCTTACATATATTCCAAAACAATATTACCATTTCCCAAGTTCTTTATAACCGTTACATTTGTTCTTGACATAATATCAAATATTATCATTACAAACCTATACTATTACATAGGTAATCTACAGGTTCGCTTTAGCCTTCCCTTTATCCTTGTCGGAACCTTTGGTCCGTTCGGTCTAAGCTGCATTCATATGGTTCAAGCAAGAGTGAGCATAACAAGCTCAACAAGTACAATAATTTCTTTTAAATGACATGCTTGAAACATAGGAATCGTATATCTTCAATAACTAGATAATAGTTACAAAGTACTATCAATAATTCAAAATAGCATTTCTTTTTCTTCAAAACATTTTACAATAACAATATTCAATAAAACATTAATTCTGGTCCAAGACCATGAGCCTTTCAAAATTTATTTGAAAAGGACAACCCGTTACTAAGTCCGTAAGTCCAGCATAGCTTACGAGTACTTCTAGGTGATCAGTCTATAGTACTCTATGTTGATCAACACTACATCCTTTAAACGTATGTACATTTAAGTTTTGGCAACCTCACGTGCCCATCGAATACTCGATGAAAAAATACATTTGTTTATTCATACTCAGGCTTACCTTGAATCCTTACCAAACAATTGGCATAGGATAGCGTTATCAATTCTATATGGAAAGACTTATAAAGAAATCAATCAATCTATCAAGAATAGTCTAGCCGAGTTAAAACTGGCATCGACCCTTTTCTTTAAAACCATTCATTCATCTCATAACATGAATCACTGAAAACTTGGCTAACACGAAGGTTAGACAAGGGTTAAGAAAAACTTGCCTTTAGCGTCTGCTACGGTAAAATTCTTTTCCTTTGAGTCTTTACGATCTCTATAACACATAACCATATAACATACCACATTAGGTCATGAATGAACATACATGGTTCCTAATGAATCTTACCCTTCTTCTTAATCTAATCATGTATTAGATTTGTTATTATTGGTTCCGGCTTGCCATCGTTCTTTTAAATTATTCTTACCAACTTCTTTCTTAATTGAAATTATTTCATTAATACAACTCGGTTCGAGTTAATCATCCTTCATCACGGCTTACTAACATTTTTACGTTATTAATCGAAACTTGATCGTCATTGGTGACGTACCAACATTGAATACCATTCACGGTTTAATTAATTACCCTTCATGTTCTTCGTTTAATTATTCTTAATCCATACTTAAATTCATACCGTTACTACTATAAAAGTGATTTAAAGTTAGTCTAATCATGTGCATTAAGTACATGTACATTCTACTATTTGTTTCAATCAATTGGAATTACAAAACCTAATTTGGTCAACCAACTTTCACTGCCGGAGTTCCGTTACGTCGTTCTTACGTTCATATGCAATTGACTTACTTTAACCCTAAGTGATTATACTTAAGGTCTAACCATGTCTTAACAATGTTACTTCATGTTCATTAAGTTGTATTATCTCATTATCTTTCTTTTTATCTTCATAGCCATTCATCTCTATGTAAACTTTAAGGTTGGCACTGCGACGCCAGCTTTCCTTCTTGGACTCGCGCTGCGGCGTGGGTTTGCAGTGCACAAGACCCGGCCATGGCGCTGCGACGCCATTCCCTCTTCACTGTGTCGCACTGCGATGTTAACTAATAGTGCACTATTATCTTGGCCTCGCGCTGCGGCGCGGGCCTTTATGCCTTGAGTCGAGTTGCAGCGCAAACTCTGTGCCTCAGAAAAATTTGACATATTTTCTTTTAGGTGAGATTCCCGGGCTTATAACTTTTTCGTTATAAGTCCGAATTAGCTTGTTCAAAAGCTGTTAGCTCACAAATAACATACTCTATGTGTTCATGCAAGAATTTTATCTATTTGACTTCATTAACTAAAAATTCACCCATTAGTCCATTTTTAACGAAAACGATAAACGTTCGTGAACGTTCAACACTCGTTTCTTCGTTCTAAGTCGGAATTCAATCATTTTCGAGTCCGCAACTCTATAATACCAAATAAGACTTGACTCCATTGAAAACTAATGTTTCCAAGCTCAATATCAAAATTCAAATTCTAATCCGAGAGTTTTACGAATTCGACAATTATCATCCAAACTCGTGAATTCCACACAACTTCACTACTTAAGATTTGTTCTTCGTTTCAAATGGATTCAATCCATCATATTAACATCTTGACATACATACTTCATTAACTTATAAACATGATAAGTTATTACTTATTCTTTGTGAGTTTGTAACTTATAAAAGTATAATCTACTTATGATTTCTTTTCTCATGACTTATGATGGCTTAAATCTTTTAACCACCATCCTTGGTTCTTCTTATCATATCAACTTTATTATTATTAACATATAACACGTTCTTACTTAGTTCATAACTTATATGATTACAAATTGCTTATTCATGACTTATACGGCTTAAGTCTATTAATTAATCATTCTTACTACTTCTTAGCCTACAAATCCCACCACTACTCACTTCTCTAACAAATGAAGAGAAAGAGATTCATGGTTCAAGATCTTACCCTTGAAGATCACTTGGTTAATCTTTGATCTTCTTCTTGCTTCTTGAAATATGAAAGACTAGCTTATTCTCACTTATTCTCTCTAACTAATAAGTTGTAAAGTATAGGAGGAAATGAACAACCAACAAAAATGAATCCAAGCTCTCTATTTATAGGCGTAGATAGGTTAAGGTAGTTTAGTCTTTTAGGCCATTCCACCTCCTTAGTATTCATTACCTAGTTATTAAGTTAACTTGGTCACCACACTTTTTGCTTGGCCATCACAACATTTATCCAATACTTGGGCACCACATTTACTTAACCATTAAGTATACTTGCTAATCACATAACTTAGCCTTTAAGTTTACTTGTTAATCACCTAGCTTATCCTTTGCTTGCTCATCACTGTTACTTAGCCACCAAGTACTTTACTTGGCCACCACTTTGGGCCATCCATGTGAGCATGGGTTACCCCATGGATCAACCTTGCTCTGGACTTAATTTCAATTAATCTCGTCTTATACTTTGGTCTTGCATTAGCAAATCTTTGGGCTTTACCATTAGCTTGCATTGGGCTTGCACATTAATCCCTATTGGAATTACCCTTCCCACATTTGGGCCTTATCATAATTCACATTAGATAATACAATTTCCTACACAATTCAACAAATCCATTTCATTTGGCTTAAAGCCTCATAATGTGTAATTTATGTATTAATCTCGTATTCTACCTCGTATACTTATTTAACATATATGTCATAACATTATTCATACATACTCCTATAATACCTCGTATCATACCCGTATTCATTATCTCGTACAATACCTACGTATTATACGATCATCGCTTAATTCATTATACGCATTTAAATTCCTTCTCAGAAATCACTTTCCCTAACTGTTAGATTTTATGTCCGCAGGCGAAAAGCTGCATTTTCCATAACTAAAATATTATTAGATATTCCATCTCATCTCGATATTCTATCGTTACGTATTTCTCGGAAGTTCAAAAATAATTTCCGAGCAGAAATGCGTGAATAGTATTTTTTTAAAAATTTCTCGGAAAGCTTTTATTTTCGTCTTAGAAATTCAAACACTTTAATTCCTTCACGTAGACAAAATACTACGACGTTCCGACATTATTAGGTTATAGAACAACCTTCATCTTATTATCACATATAATATAATTTTATTCATTATTAAATCAAAAAAATTATTTTACAATTTGCTCGATTTTTTGGGGCGTTAAAGCGACTACGCAGTAGGAGCTGTTTTGGGTCAACGCCATGATAAAATATTCCATTCCATATACTACGCAAGTAAAACCCTTAAGGATACCCAATTGAACTACACAACCACCGAGAAGGAGTTACTTGCAGTAGTATACACCTTTGACAAATTCAGAGCTTACTTGATTGGAACAAAGGTGGTGGTTTACACGGATCACTCGGCGATTCGTTATTTCATTTCGAAGAAGGATGCTAAGCCTAGACTAATCAGATGGATTCTACTCCTTCAGGAATTTGACTTGGAAATAAGGGATAGGAAGGGGACAGAAAACCAAGTGGCGGATCATCTTTCGAGGCTGGAAAATCTGGATAAAGATGGAGCGGATAAGTGTGTAATAAATGAATCATTCTCGGATGAGCAACTGTTTGGAGTCAATTCCGAGTTTCCATGGTATGCGGATTTTGCTAACTACTTGGTGAGCAAAATTATCCCCCCTGACCTGTCGCGTCAACAAAAGAGAAAATTTCTATATGACGTCAAATGGTATATGTGGGACGAGCCATACTTATTCAGAAAGTGTGCAGACATGATGATTCGGAGGTGTGTGCCATATAGTGAAGTGAATAATATTATACACGAATGCCATTCATCTGCGTATATGGGACATTATGGTAGTGAGCGGACAACAGGCAAGGTACTTCAGTCAGGATTCTATTAGCCTACTGTGTTTAAGGATGCCCACCAGTTCATGAAAACCTGTGACAGATGCCAAAGGGTGGGCAATATATCAAAGAGGAATGAAATGCCGCTCAACACTATCATGGAAGTGGAGATTTTTGATGTATGGGGAATGGATTTTATGGGACCGTTTCCTCCTTCATTCAATAACTTGTACATCTTACTAGATGTAGATTATGTCTCAAAATGGGTTGAAGCCGTAGCACTCTCCAAAAACGATGCCAAGGTGGTTCTCAAGTTCTTATAGAAGAATATCTTTACAAGGTTTGGCACACCTAGGGCAATTATAAGTGATGAGGGTAGTCACTTCTGTAGCAGAACGTTTACAGCTCTCTTGGTGAAGTATGGGGTTAATTATAGGGTGGCTACGACATATCACCCCCAAACGAGTGGTCAAGCAGAGGTTTCCAATAGAGAGGTTAAGAAAATTTTAGAGAAGGTAGTAAATCCAAGCAGAAAAGTTTGGTCTCTAAAATTGGATGACGCTGTAACGCCCAAGAAAAATCGGATTTATGTGAATTAAATTTTTATTTGATTATTTGAATTAAATAAATTTAATTGATTATTTATGTGAGTAAGATGTTTAAAGGTCTTTCTATAACCTATAATGTGCAGATGTGGTTAGGATTCTGGCTATGTGCTAGGATTAATTGTTATGAATTTTCAAGACGAAAATGAAAGTTTTTTGAGAAGTTTTCGTAAAAACACTATTCATTCGTTTCTGCTCGGAGATTAAGTTTGAATTTCTGAGAAACACGTAATGATAGAATACTAAGACGTAATGGAATATTCAATAATATTTTAGTTATGGCAAATGAAGTTTTCGCATGCGGACTTAAAACCTAAGGGTTAGGAAAAAGGAGTTCAGAGAATTAAATGACTACGTATAATAATTAAGGTTATTATACGTAAGAAATACGAGTATAATACTAGTTATTATACGACTACAGTATGAAGATTATTACGACGTATAAAACAAATATCGTATGAACTATATACGAAGAGAATACGAGAATTGTACTAGTAGAATAGAAATAGTTCTTAATGGACTTTAGTAATTGGACTTTGTAGAATCCAATTGAGCTTGGATTATGGCAAGCATAAAGATATGTAAATCAAGCCTAATAAGATATTAAAGCAAGCCCAAGATAGGCCCAATATGTTTTATGCTAAGGCCCAAATTAAGAAACTAAACCGCGGATCGAATCGATGGGTCGCCGGATGGTTAAAACCCATGGGACAACGCATGGGTGACCCAAGAAGCTAGGTGGGCCGGCCACTTGGTGTCCAAGTAAAGTGCATTTACTTGGTGGTTAAGTAAATGAATAGTAAGGAGGTTAATAGTAAGGAGGTGAATTTAGTGAGCAAATTGCCCTCCATTAGGTTTTCCTATATAAGAGAAGCTAGGTTGGTTCATTTTATTATTTCACCAACTCTAGATAATATATTGAGAGAAAGAAAGAGAGCTTTAACAAGTAATCAGGAGGAGTTAAGAGCAAAGTATACAAGTTTTGTTCTAGATCGTGAAGAACGTTAAGGTAATATTTCGTAAACGTTAGTCTTCGATCTTTTATGATTTCTTTTTTGTAGAGAAGTATGAATTGGTGGAGCATGTCTCTTTCGGAGTAATAAGGATGGCTATTAGTGAGTTAAAACATTGATAAGCCATGAACAATTAAGAATCATAAGCGTTTAAGTAATTTTACGCGAAGAAAACCGATAAGCGTTTATTTGGTTATTTATGGACAAATTGAAAACCATCATAGGGTATGTGCATCTTGTTTGGTTAGGATACAGATGATGAATCAATGGAGTTGTTCCATTTGATTTGGTGTAGAAAACTCGAGTAATGAAGTTATGGCAAAGTTTACGAGATTTGGCGTTAAACGTCGAAATCATAGAATTTCCGGATTAGTAGTCAAAAATCGCCGCTTAACTCGGAAACCTTGGTTTTCAATGGCGCATCGTAGAATAACATATTTGAGAGTCGTGGACTCAAGAATCGTCAAAATTCGACATAAAACGAAGAAACGGGCTATGAACGCTCACGAATGTTAAACGAACGCGTAATAGGACGTTGATTAGTGAATTCATCGTTAACGGATTTAAAAACTACTTTTGTCCAGATGAAATCGAAGTATATGAAATATGTAAGATAATGGCTTTTGAACGAGCCAATTCTGACTTATAACGACCAAGTTACGAGTCCGAAAAGAATAGAATAGGAAAATTTTAAAATTTCGTAAGGGTTAGGGGTCGGCACCGCAGCGCCAGGGCGAGGGGAGTGGCCACCGCAGAGTCACACCGCAGTGCCACTCGTAAGTGTGAGTCTCGTGCTATAGTGCCGAGACCGGGGTTTGAGTACTGATAAGTGGCGCCGCAGCGCCACTGTTGTGCTTAAAGTTGGCGCCGCATCACCGAGTGAGGAGAAATTGTTGACTAAGCTAGTTATGAACCAAATTGTTTGCATGACAATTATTGGGCACTTATATATTGAATAACATGATAATACCATTACTATATCACGTATATAGGGATGACTTTAGGAATTTAATGTTGTTTAATGAGTAGTTAAACGAAGAACGTAATGTAAAAGAAAGTGAACTATATTCAATAACGATGATACTTATCCAAATGGCTGGTAAGTATTGGTTTAGTGATGTAAGAACGTTAATAAGCCATAAGGAAGGATAATTAACTCAAAACGAGTTGTATTAATGAAATAAATTCAGTTAAGTTATAGAAGAGAAAGAAGTTGGTAAAAATAATGTGATTAGATTGTTTGGTAACTAATTTTAGTGTGCTATGTGAATATATCATGTAAAGACTGTAAAGACTAAGAATTGTTGAATATTTATTTGAAGACGCTTGAAGGCAAGTTTTCTTAACGCTTGTCTAACCTTCGTGTTAGCCGAGTTCTATGTGATTCATGATATGAGATGCATGAATTGTTTTAAAGAAAGGGTCGATGCCAGATTTAACTTGGCTAGACTAATCTTGAAGAGTTGATTGATTTATTTACAAGTCTTTCAATATAGAATTGATAACGCTATCATACGCCAATTGTTTGGTACGGATTCAAAGGTAAGTCTGAGTATGAATAAACAAATGTATTTTACATCAATTATTCGATGGGCACGCAAGGTTGCCAAAACTTAAACGTAATTACGTTTAACGGATGAGTGTTGATCAACATAGAGTACTATAGGTTGATCACGTAGATGTGCTCATAAGATATATCAGACTTACAGACTTAGTGCCGGGTTGTCCTTTTTATGAATGGAAATCAAAGAGAATGTTCATTGCTTTTTGACACGACTCTAAGAGATAGACATAATCACTTGGTGCTTGTCATTAGCCAAAATAAAAAATTAATGATAAATATACCACCCTTACATAATAACAGCTCAAAATAGGGTAAAAAGGCCATTCACATGGCACAAGCATCCAAATCTGTAAAAGCCCCAAAAAGAAGGCTATAAACCAAACATACATGTTGATAATAATCCAAACATTCATAAATAATAACAAAAACTATTCATGGCATCCATCCGTAATATCCAAAACATAATAAACCAAAGGCTAATAAAGCCCAAAATGATATCCAAATCGTAGTTCATACATGACTGCACTACAGTACTAGATATATAAAAACATAAGCAAAAACAAAGATATGACAACCTATCAAGGCAGTCGACATAATAAAATAGAAAATAAACCATACTACCCCCAAACTTAAGATGAGCAATGCCCTCATTGCTAAGCATATATCAATCAATACAAGAGGGCTTCCCTGAAGTCAGGTCATTCGATAGTAGCATCATCCTTGTCAGCTTCAGCGAGTGGTGATGGGAGAGGGTATGGTGGGAAAGTAGGAGACTTTGGGAATTGGAATGGTGTGAACTCAGTATCCTCACCACTATACATAGTGTAGATGCTCTACATCGTGTTGACCATCTCAGACTGATACTGCATCGTAATGTCCTGCCTCTGGGCAACCGCTGCTATGTGCCTCTGCTGCCTCTGAGCATTGGCATCTTAGTTCTGATGTAGCAGGGTGAGGGATGCCATAATCTTTACTTACAGTCCTTGTGAAGTTAGGCCTGCGTCTGGTGGCTACGAGTGCTCGGCCTCTAATATAGGAGGTGGCTTAGTAGGTGGCCCGTACCCTTCGCCTCTGACATGTGAAGTCGCCCTGTCCCACACATTGAAGCGTGAGATGACCTGATGGTCGATGACTGACATGGGCGGCAGAGCTATCTCTTCTGGCTCCCAATGGATACCTACCCTTTTGCGCAGCCGGGTGATCAAGGATGGATGTGGAAGTCCTGTAGAGGTGGTGCTCTTGATCGCCATCAGGATGGACTAATGAATGAGAACTCCAATATCCACGTCCAGACCAGTGACAATGGCGAATAATAAGATCGCTCAATCCTTAGTCACGTCGCTCAGGTGACGAGTCGGGATCATATTGGCACATACAAAACTAAACCATGCCTTTCCATAGCGCCTGAGTGCAGAATGCGGGAAACTGCTCTTCTCGCCCGTCATGTCATTAGTTTTCCATGTAGTCCCGGGCTTGTAGAGCCTCTTAACAATGTCCTCAAGGTCATAGCTGCGAAGTCCCTGCTCCATATAGTCCCTGCCCTCATAGCCAGGTGTCGCGAAAAGTGCGTTGATGGCTTGGCTTCCAAATGCCACTGATCGGCCCCTGACTTGAACAACAGCAGGACCTTCGGCACTGGCATTTGCATAGAACTCGCGGACCACCGATACGATAGTTGACTCAGGTGGTTTTATGAAGTGCACCCATTAGCATCCCAAGATCATGGCCCCCACCTTGCCATCCTTTGTTTTATCAGGCCTCAACCCCCGTTCAGGAATCAAGTTTCGTTGGGCAAAGGAGTTCTTATACCATTTCCACGCCTCTTCGCTAACAAATTTGGTGTTGTCCCAAGCCTGTGGTGTTGCAAACGAGGAACCGTTGACGCTAAGTCGTTGCCTCTTTGGAGCCATATCAGAATTCGCAGTCAACAATATACCACAAGGCAAAAGATCCCAACAATAACAGCCAAGAGCCTTAAATAATCTGGCTACAACACCTTTAAACAAATTACAAGCCCAATTATACCACAACAGGAGCAAAGTGCAAGTAAACCTTACTCAGACAATAAACCAAACACCTGCCGTGTGTTACCTTAACCCCAGTTTTCTAGCACAGCTTTGAATCCTCAAACCCAAGTGTATGACAATAATAACACTAGCCCAACAATCAGAAGTAGGCAACGATTTTCCCAGGCCAATTAATCAAAGGACATGAAAAATCCCAAAACACAAACAAAAATTTGACTGCAATCCCAAATTACCTTGAGTGGGAAGCCCTAGCTTGATTCTAATATGTTATTGGATGCACAACTGACTTGGGGTCCCCTTGTGGTCGATCGAAGGCTATGGGTCTAGTGTGATTTGAGATGCCAATCGATCATGGCTCGGTCTTATGGGAGTGAGGCGATTGCTGGGCTGCTTGGGTTACCGAGTTATGTCGAGAGAAAAGAGGAGTGGTGGGCAAAACTGCTGGCTGCAATCTGTTTTTAAAAACAAAATCTCGCCCCTGGCGCTGTGGCGCGGCCTGTCCTTTGTTGCTTGGCGCTGCGGCGCGAGAAAATTGTTACGCCCCCAAAATAGGTATACATCACCCATTCTGAGTCGCCAAATACATGGTACATAAATAAATACAACTTTAGTAATACAATTGTCGTGCAGAATACGACAACACATATACTGTGAGTTTGAATACAAATATTGTCTACTAGAGAGTATACAAACTCAAAAGGAGTCCTCATTACAATTATCACACTATTTCACAGAATAGTGAGGACTACTAATGCAACCATCTGGACCGTCATTCCATTCCCCGACTAGTCACAGCTATATTCTCATTTCCTGAAGAGAACAATGAAAGAAAGGGTGAGCTCAACTAGCCCAGTAAGAAATATTATGACTAAGATAATGTACAACAAATTATCATTAGTCTTCAACAGGAAAAAATCTGATAAAATATAATAGACAACAAGTTTTAGATCAACAACTGCAGCGGAAAAAATAATCCATTAGAAGAGTCAAGTAGAGCATAAAACCTACTATCTTCTATGATTTAAAAGATTTATCATCAATTGTATTGCTGAGATTCAGCTTAATAAATAATCCACATCATCGAATCATCCCTGCACTACGGGCCAAAGATAATCGTGTTTTCATCAACGGTCATGATCATGCCATAAAACAATTCATCTTTACACCCTTAGCCGAAAAGAATACATGGCCATAATCATACCAAAAATTATCCATCAATGCACTACGCCCAATGATGACTTTTACAACATCATTTGTAACATTACGGTCATGATTATACTGAATAATCCCTGGTCATAATCATACCAAGTCCATCTATGCACTACAGGCCACAGATGACTTTCAATAGAATATAAACATGAGGATGATGACAATGATATAATAATTCAATTAAACAAGTTGAAGGATAAATTTTAAAGATTTATAATTTAATTTATCCAGAAATCAATAACGTCCGAATTGTCAACATGATACTACTTTGTGGAGTAAAATTCAAGAATAATACTCAATTGGTCATGTTCATCTCAACACCTGTTCATCTTTGCACTACGGGCCAAAGATATTCTTCAGGTAATCATTCATCTTTGCACTACAGGCCAAAGATATTCAGTAATATCATCATTTAGGACTGAGGATGATGAAAAAATATCTTAAAGAAAACGAATCCAGTGAGATAAAAGAATAAATATTAGGGATTCATATTACAGTTTATCCAAGTTCAATAATACTCCGAAATAATCAATTTCGAAGCAGAATTCAAAAATAATGATCAAAACATGGATACAATCAAAGATAATAACAATAATAGCCATCTTGGATAAAAAGAAGAAAATTTCATTTTTTGGTGAATAGTGTCGTATTCGTGAATAGTGTCGTATAAGTGAATAGTGCCGTATACGTGAATAGTAACCCCGACACAAAAAGTTCTAAATTTGATAAAAAGTTCAAACCAATATTTAGGCATAATGATATTGAAAGAAATAATATCATTTACGAAAAAAAATAACATCCCTTACCTCAGAATAACCGTACTTCTGATTGAATTTCGGATATAGTACTGACAGAAACTTGCACTGAATAGCAACTCTCAAAGTATCAAAATACTCACAAAATACGCTCGAGAATATAGAGAGAGAAAGAGAGAAAACTTATGAATTTTGGTGTGATTTTCAATTCTAACTTAGCCCTCTATTTATAGGAAAATGTTAGCACGCCGAAGCAGACTTGACCTGCTATCTGATGGCTTTACCTGCTACGATTGCCACTCACCACATTTGAAATAAAATTCAGCATATTTCTTCACCAACCACAAGTGGAGCCCACTTAATTCTAGAATTTTCCATCAAAATCATTTATAAACCTAATTTTCGAATCAGTCACCTCTTAAAATTCATAACAAATCATGCGTTCATTTTTAACGGTTCAAAATTTGTGGACATATACTCAACTTATATATGTATAACATATCCAAAAATCATAACGATCCAACGGTCGGATTAAAAATTATAACTCACGCAATATATCTGAAAAATACTGATTTGATTTTTAATACCTCCATTCCGACAGAAATACTGATAAAACACCTCAACATTAATTCCTTCAATAATAACCACATAAATAAATCCATCATTTATATCCACATCAAATAAATATTTCCTTATCATATAAATCAATAATTAATTATTCATAAATAATATTACAGAATCACAATTATGACAACCAGACCGTTCCTAGGAAAGAGGGAGCTTTCCAATAAGGATTTCTCCTTACTGGCGAGCAATTAGATGACCAAACCTCTCTTTTGACAGAACTTTCTAGACATTGCCAATAATGTTATCTAATAATATTATTCAAATAATATGAATTATTGACATGATAATAGAAAATACTGTGCAGCGACAATTATTGAAACAACAATAATAAAAAATTATCAACGTAGCAATTATTGAATCAATAAAATAAAATTTTAAACAGTAATTACTGTAACAATTATTGAGTAGTGCCTTCTTACGTAAGGATCAATAATTCAAAAATACTGTGCAAAACCGTGTGCTACTGTGCAACCATGTGTATTACTGTATTTTAACCACCGGGTATTCCAACAGTGTTAACGGTAACAACTACGCCATTATTTATAAAGACTCAATTTTGTCGTTTTCTTCATCCGATAGTTATTCTGTTATGGGGCCCACAAATGGCTGCGCCGTCGTACGAATATTTCCCGACAGAAAGAATATTTCACGACCAAACGAATATTCCCCGACAACAATGAATATTTTATAACCACTTGTTTATTTTGCAAAATTTGAATATTTCACCCATAACCAAAATATTTTATCAAATTAACACCTTATTATTCACAATAATAATTAGAGGAAATTTGATTTTATTTATTAATAAGTTGGGGTCTTACGACCTCCCCTCCTTATGAAATTTCGTCCCCGAAATTTACGTACGTACCTGATATGCCGAACAGATGGGGATACCTTGACTTCATTTCATATTCTAACTCTTGAGGTATCTCCTTATACGTTAAATCTTCCACTATCTCGTCCGGTTCTTAATCAATAATGTGGTTTAGATCATCCATATATTTACGTAACATCGATACGAAATAAACGTTATGAACATACGACATACTTGGCGTTTAAAATGAATCTATAGGTCACAGTTCCTACTCGATTGAGAATTTCAAATAGACCAATAAAATCGAGGGTTGAGATTTCCTCTCTTAATCGGCTCTTGCTCCTAGAATAACGCCCTCTTGAACCTTCTTCTTTACATTCATCAGCTCTGAGTCTGTAGCTTGAGCGGCTTTAACTTTATCGATTTAAAGTCGGTTCTAATCGTATATTTGCTCTCTTCACGTAGGTTCATATATTCGCACTCGTAAATGCATACGATCTTCTGCTCAACACGTCAGCTACCACGTTCGTTTTTCCCACGATGGTATTAAATGGTATAATCTTAATCTTCAACAGCTCGAGCCAACGGCTTCAGCGCATAATACGTTCATTTTAGGTGAAGAAATATTTTAAGGGTTTTAGAAATGGGTTTTATACTGGGGTCAAATTTAAACGTTGAGCGCAAGTAGGAGAAATAAAAGAATATGTAGAACCGGTATTGAATAATGTATAAACTTCGCAAGAGTTTATGATTAACTTACCCGTGATAACTTCGTTCGGGTTCCTCGACAAACGCTCTTACTTAAACTACCGACTTTGACTTGTCTGGGACATCCTTTGGCATCACTATCCCCGCTTAACTTGACTTCACTACAGGACAAAATTGAGCTAGGTGACCTTCTCTTCCGCAATTGAAACACACTTTGGGTTGCTGCGTACAGTTTGGACGGATGTGTCCCTCTTGTCCGCATTTGAAACATACGACCGGTGGTTATTCTTCTTCTTTTGAAACGGGTGCTGGTGTTGCTGTCTTTCCATCATTATTGAACCTCCTCTTCTTGAAATTTTCACTTCTATTATCTTGACCATGATTACTACCGAAGTGGTTACCATTCTTGGCATGATAATTTCCTCCACGATTGTTGTCACCGCTTCGATGACTGCTATCATTGGTATTATCATTTTGCCGGCTGCTTTCTCTTAGTTGGGTTGACTCGTTATCGCGCTCCAATAACTGAGCCCTATTTACAACATCTGAATATAAATACAGTTTGTGAGAAATTAGGTATTGATGTATCTCGAGTTTCAAACCTCTTAGAAACATCCGCGTCATTCTCTCCTCGTTATCAACTAAGTGGAACGCAAACCGGGACAACTCGACAAACTTTGCTTCGTACTGCGACACGATCATATTGTTTTGCTCCAGCTTGATGAATTCCACTTCCTTCATGTGACGAATACTTTCGGGAAAGTACTTGTCCTTGAACAATTCTTGGAACTTCTCCCAAGACATCTTGAGTGCGTCAGGCTGGGTACGTTTTACAGATTCCCACCAATGATCTGCTTCTTCACGCAATATAAAGGTGGCGAATGGAACCTTTTGCTCATCTGAGCATTCCAAGACATCAAATATTTTGGTGATCTGCTTTATCCATGTCTCTGCCTTAAGTGGTTCTGGCTTTCCCAAAAACTCCGGTGGTTCTAGCTCCTTGAACTAATTAGCGGTGACCAACCGTGGGTTGCCAGTGCTTCCACCTGCATTATGAATAGGAGTCTTTCTCATTTGGTGTTGCATGAATTCTAAAAAGCTCCTAAACGTACCGTCGTTCGTCATTTGGTCGGTGCCGCTGTTCACCTGAGGATTGTTGCCTTCCTGATGCACATTATCCTGAGTATTTATCTGTGGTGACTCAACAGTCTCCTGTGCTCCATTGCTATTCTCAACATTCTCGGATGTCATTTTCAAATACTGTCACAAAACAAGGGTTAATTGACATGCAACATATTATCCCTATATTCTGACCGACCAAACAAATACCAAATAAACTTAGTCAGGTCATACTAGCGAAGAAATTTCTCGTTTCTCCCCTCCTAGTTCTTGTCTTACATCTCAGCCAGGGATCATATCCCTAAGCTTTGATACTAACTGTGACTCCCCCAAAATAGGTATACATCACTCATTCTGAGTCGCCAAATACATGGTACAGAAACAAATACAACTTCAGTAATACAATTGTCATGCAGAATACGACAACACATATACTGTGAGTTTGAATACAAATATTGTCTACTAGAGAGTATACAAACTCAAAAGGAGTCCTCATTACAATTATCACACTATTTCACAGAATAGTGAGGACTACTAATGCAACCATCTGGACCATTAATCCATTCCCCGACTAGTCCCATCTATATTCTCAATTCCTGAAGAGAACAATGAAAGAAAGGGTGAGCTCAACTAGCCCAGTAAGAAATATTATGACTAAGATAATGTACAACAAATTATCATTAGTCTTCAACAGGGAAAAATCTGATCAAATATAATAGACAACAAGTTTTAGATCAACAACTGCAGCGGAAAAAACAATCCATTAGAAGAGTCAAGTAGAGCATAAAACCTACTACCTTCTATGATTTAAAAGATTTATCATCAATTTTATTATTGAGATTCAGCTAAATAAATAATCCACATCATCGAATCATCCCTGCACTACGGGCCAAAGATAATCGTGTTTTCATCAACGATCATGATCATGCCATAAAACAATTCATCTTTGCACCCTTGGCCGAAGAGAATCCACGGTCATAATCATACAGAAAATTATCCATCAATGCACTATGGCCAATGAGGACTTTTATCACACCATTTGTAACATTACGGTCATGATTATACCGAATAATCCCTGGTCATAATCATACCAAGTCCATCTATGCACTACAGGCCACAGATGACTTTCAACAGAATATAAACATGAGGATGATGACAATGATATAATAATTCAATTAAACAAGTTCAAGGATAAATTTTAAAGATTTATAATTTAATTTATCCAGAAATTAATAACGTCCAAATTGTCAACACGATACTACTTTGTGGAGTAAAATTCAAGAATAATACTCAGTTGGTCATGTTCATCTCAACACCTGTTCATCTTTGCACTACGGGCCAAAGATATTCATCAGGTAATCATTCATCTTTGCACTACAGGCCAAAGATATTCAGTAATATAATCATTTAGGACTGAGGATGATGAAAAAATATCTTAAAGAAAACGAATCCAGTGAGATAAAAGAACAAATATTAGGGATTCGTATTACAGTTTATCCAAGTTCAATAATACTCCGAAATAACCAATTTCGAAGCAGAATTCAAAAATAATGATCAAAACATGGATACAATCAAAGATAGTAACCATAATAGCCATCTTAGATAAAAAGAAGAAAATTTCATTTTTCGGTGAATAGTGTCGTATTCGTGAATAGTGTCGTATACGTGAATAGTGTCGTATACGTGAATAGTAACCCCAATACAAAAAGTTTCAAATTTGATAAAAAATTCAAACCAATATTTCGGCATAATGATATTAAAAGAAGTAATATCATTTACGAAAAAAATAACATCCCTTACCTCAGAATAACCGTACTTCTGACTGAATTTCGGATATAGTACTGACAAAAACTTGCACTGAATAGCAACCCTCAAAGTATCAAAATACTCACAAAATACGCTCGAGAATATAGAGAGAGAAAGAGAGAAAACTTATAAATTCTGGTGTGATTTTCAATTCTAACTTAGCCCTCTATTTATAGAAAAATGTTAGCACGCCGAAGCAGACTTGACCTGCTACCTGATGGCTTTACCTGCTACTATTGCCACCCACCATATTTGAAATAAAATTCAGCACATTTCTTCACCAACCACAAGTGGGGCCCACTCAATTCTAGAATTTTCCATCAAAATCATTTATAAACCTAATTTCCGAATTAGTCACCTCTTAAAATTCATAATAAATCATACGTTCATTTTTAACGGTTCAAAATTTGTGGACATATACTCAACTTATATATGTATAACATATCCAAAAATCACAACGATCCAACGGTCGAATTAAAAATTATAACTCACGCAATATAACTGAAAAATACTGATTTGATTTTTAATACCTCCATTCCGACAAAAATACTGATAAAACACCTCAACATTAATTCCTTTAATAATAACCACATAAATAAATCTATCATTTATATCCACATCAAATAAATATTTTCTTATCATATAAATCAATAATTAATTATTCACAAATAATATTACAGAATCACAATTATGACAACCAGGCCGTTCCCAGGAAAGAGGGGGCTTTCCAATAAGGATTTCTCCTTACTGGTCCGCAATTAGATGACCAAACCTCTCCTTTGACAGAACTTTCTAGACATTGCCAATAATGTTATCTAATAATATTATTCAAATAATATGAATTATTGATCTGATAATAGAAAATACTGTGCAGCGACAATTATTGAAACAACAATAATAAAAAATATCAACGTAGCAATTATTGAATCAATAAAATAAAATATTAAACAGTAATTACTGTAACAATTATTGAGTAGTGCCTTCTTACGTAAGGATCAATAATTCAAAAATAATGTGCAAAACCGTGTGCTACTGTACAACCACGCGTATTACTATATTTTAACCACCGGGTATTCCAACAGTGTTAACGGTAACAACTACGCCATTATTTATAAAAACTCAATTTTGTCATTTTCTTCATCTGACAGTTATTCTGTTATGGGGCCCACAAATGGTTGCGCCGTCGTACGAATATTCCTTGACAGAAATAATATTCTACGACCAAACGAATATTTCCGACAACAATGAATATTTTATAACCACTTGTTTATTTTGCAGAATTTGCACATTTCACCCATAACCAAAATATTATATCAAATTAACACCTTATTATTCACAATAATAATTAGAGAAAATTTGATTTTATTTATTAATAAGTTGGGGTCTTACAAAAATAGTAGGGTCTGAAATCTGGTGGCGCTGCGGCGCGAGGCATACACTCGTTGATGGCACTACAGTGCGAGAATATAATGGGTCGTGCAAAGTGGTGGCACTGCGGCGCGAGAGATATGCACATTACTGGTGCTGCGGCGCGAGAATACAGTGGGCAAGGCTCTTTGGTAGCACTGCGGCGCGAAATATGCCTTGCTTCTTGGCGCTGCAGCGCGAGGATGAAAATATGGAAAGTGAACCCGACGATGTGGTGCGGGTTTCAGAGCACTTATTGGCGCTGCAGCGCGAGCCCTATTTTTGAGTTTTTCGACAAAAGCCATGTATTAGCCAATATCCTATTAAATAAATAACATGCTAAATAAGCCTTATTTCTATCTAAGATATACACAATAACAATAAACTAAATAAACATGTTGTCTGCATCCTATAATCACAAAAAACATGCATATGCATAGGAGATAAGACACTGCATAAATGATCATACTGGCAGTTATGTTAACAACTAAAAGGAAAAGACACGTAAGTAAAGAAAAACGGAGAAAATTGATACTGAGATGGGGTTGCCTCCCCACCAAGCTCTTGTTTTAAAGTCGTCAGCTTTACTATTCTGTTGTCGTTCAGTGCTCATATGCGAAAATGATCATTTCATGTCGCCCATTCGTCAACTCCTTTAAATTTATGGCAGACATGAATGATTGGCCATCCCCCTTTTCTTCACCCATCGGTACGAAGAATCTTTCACCACTTGAATTATCCACTAATTCACCTTTTTCATCAATCTAAAAGCGTTCTTTGTGCGCTAGTGGGCCCTCTAGGGTTTCCATAATTGTGAGCGTGGTTTCCAACTATTGAGTAGTCTTGACAATACAACCACTCTTGGTCCTCTCTTCTCCTACTTCAGACTCCACAGGTTGGTCAATTTGCACCTTGACATCCCCCTCAATAACTTTGTGAGACTCATTGCCTTCTCCTTATGTATCCACCATGTATTGCTCTACTTTTTCATCGTTGAGATCAATTATGATTGGTAGATTGCCTTGCGATAGATTTATGATGGCATTGACGAGCTGTCCCAATTAACTTTCGAGGCTCTTCAATGAGACGTCTTGGTTGGCCATTCGAACCTCATTTCTCTCTATAAAGTTGGTGAAGAGCTCTTCAAGCCTTTTCTCTTCTCCTCATGTTGAGTACTCAGAAAAACTCTCATTGGGTCGAGCCGTCACCTCATATTGCGGCGGAGACTGATATTCAAATTGATTCGGATAGGAATAATTCGGATCATGATACTACTCTTGACTGTGGTCCTAAGAGTTTGGATAACCCTAACAGTTGGGATGATAGGAATTCGGTTCAATGTCAGCTCAATCCTGACAGTAGGCAGACTGAGTGGACTGACACTCAAGATTGTCAAAAAACCTCAAGAGATTTGCAATGTGAACTTGGAATTGCTTGAGTCCTTCTTCCGAGCTTGGTTGTGCCGTCCTCTCATAAGGCCATTGATAACAATAATCGTCCATAACCTGTAAACTTAAAAACAAAAAGGAAGATCAAACAAATAAAAGAAATATTATATATATATATATATATATATATATATATGTTCAAATTAAGACTAAATTGATTGAAATCAATATTGGACAATATTAGAATAATAGTTCCCCGGCAACGGCGCCAAAAACTTGTTGGTTGGAAAATCGATCACTAAACACGCGCAAGTATATGCGGTCTAACAAGTAATACAGTGATAAGAAAAGTGTCGTACCCATGATGAACTATCACTAATATTTACCAAATACCGACTTTGTATCACTTAAGTCTTATTCGAGCAGCAGACTAATAGAAGTGTGATTATTCTAGTTATATCTAATTATCAATGCAAGTAAATGGATAAGGAATGGTATCGAAGGAACTACAAGCTAAGGTCATAATTTCACCCCACACAGGCATTCTGTCAAACACCTGGTGTGCTATGCTTCATCAAACTTCCTACCCTTCTCTCTTTGGTCTTAGTGGTCACGACAGTTTGTTGACCGAGAACACACAAGTGCTCATACACCTCTGTCGAGGTATGTATAAACATATCCTCTCTAGATCCACCCGATAAGGAATATAACAGAAATGAACATCCAAGCTAGGTGATAATCCTACACATGTCTATGTGAATTAACCATAACAAGGATTTAATTAAGCATAAGTTCTCAATTAGGTCACACGTGGTGCACATATATATGTCTATTGTACACATAACTTATGCAGTCGAAACAAGTCAACAACTCATAATCACATGCCAATATATTTAGGTGTAAATCTATAATCCTTCTTTCAATATCATATAGATTACCAAAATCATTACTAATGTCTTAGCGAGAATAATTAAGCATGAATATATTAAACCAAACCATATGGTGCCAACCAAAGAGATAAGACATTCAATTTAAATAACAAAGGGTTCCATTATAACCTTACAGCCAATACTTAGTTCATAGCTCTTGAACAAAATATAAGTAGCAATAAAGATAACATTTATGGATTACAAAATCAGAGGAAATAAATGGATAAGAATAAACTCTATCAAAGCTCTTCAGTCTCCATGAATTCTACTCCTTTCAAGCTTTCCAATCCGTATTGCTCACTGCTCTTGTTGCTCCTAGGAATCCTAAACGTAATCTATATTTACAAACATTACTTAAGAGATAGAGAGAGAAATTACAAAGAAGAAAATTAAAACTATCCTAGAGGGGGATGTGACGCCCCCAAAATTGGTATACATCACCCATCTTGAGTCGCCAAATACATGGTCCATAATTTAAATACAAACTTCTTTTATACAGTACGACAAAACGTAGCTGAGAGTTTCAACACGGATAATGTCTCGTAGAGAGTATCCAAACTCAAATGAAGTCCTCATTATAATTATTATCATACTATTTCACATAATAGTGAGGACTACTATAGCCACCTAACTAGACCGTCACTCTATTTCTCGACTCGTCCCAGCTATATTCTCATTTCGTGAAGAGAACAATGAAAGCAAAAGGGTGACCTCAACTAGCCCAGTAAGAATTATTATGACTAAGATAATGCAAAATAAATTATCATTAGCCTTCAACAGTGTTAAACTGATAAAATACAATAAACATCAAGTTTAACTACAGCGGAACAAGCAATCCATTAGAAGAGTCAAGTAGAGCATGATATCTACTATCTTCTATGATTTAAAAAGTTTGTCATCAATTTTATCGCTGGGATTCAACTAAATAAATAATTCACATCACGAAATTATCCATACACTACGGGCCAAGGATATTCATTATTATCACCAATGGTCATGATCAAACCAATAACTGTCCATCAATGCACTACGGGCTAATGAGGACTTTTACCACATCATTTGTAACATTTCGGGTTATGATTATACCAAATGATCCCTGCTTATAATCATACCAATCAACAGTCCATCTATGCACTACGGCCAAAGATGACTTTCATCATAATATAAGCATGAGAATGATGACAATTATATAAGAATTCAATTAAATGAGAGCAAGGATAAATTTTAAAGATTTATAATTCAATTCATCTAGAATTCAATAATGTCCAAATTGTCAACATGATACTGCTTTGTGGAGTAAAATTCAAGAATAATATTGTATCAAAAATAATTTGGACAGAAAAAAAATTAATTTTTTTCATAAATAGTACACAGTGAATAGTACTTCATGAATAGTACTTCGTGAATAGTACTCCGGCATGGAAAGATTAAACTTTAACAAGAATATTCAGAAAAATATCCTTGTGAAACGATACTAGATGAAGCGCAAATTTCAAGGATATTCTACTAATTTCAAGAAGTATAGAAGCAATACTTAACAACATGAGTGTAGAATTTAGAATCTGAAATGAAATAGTATTACTTACATACTACAAAGTATGGAAGAAAATACTATTTCATACGAATATTGAACAAAAATAATATCTCTTAAGAATATTAAAGAAATAATACCCCTTACCTTAGCAGGAGATTGGATACTAAAATAGTGTAGTAACAGAATACTCTTCTTCTTTCTCTCTGATTCTTTCTCTATAGAATTCTCTTGTGAGTCGTAGTGAATTGGTGAGAATGAAAGAAGAAATATGCTTTTGTTTATAGAAGATTTCTAGCTTAGCCCTTGTAATGTGAAGAGGCAAGTGGCTTGACGACTGGTGATGTGAAAAGAAAAGAGGTTTGACGCCTATAATGTGAAACAACAAGTGGTTTGACGCCTGTAATGTGAAACGACAAGTGGTTTACTAGTACAAAACAGTAAATAGACAACACTTAAACAACAACGTTTTTATAAAAAACGTTGTGGTATTTTTTTTCATAACGTTTTTTAACAAAACGTTATAGATATATATGAAAAAATGTTATCTATTTATAAGGATAATTTTTTATTTTAAATAGTTAATGTTTTTTTTAAAAAAAACATTATCTATGTCAAAAACACGGAGCTTCAAATAAAGGGCGTAGAAGTGAAACTTGAAATTTGACATAACATAACATAAAGTTGAAGTTACTTTCACATAACATAACGAACCCCTAACCATCTCAGCACCACCATTGCTCTCTCTCTCTCTCTCATGGCTTCCTAGCTCTCCACTCGTCAATCTCTCTCTCTCTCTCTCTCTCTCTCTCTCGTGGCTTCCTAGCTCTCCCGATTTCGCGTCTCTCCCGCTGCTCTGCTCTTTAACCAACTCAGCACCACCATCGCTGTTAGCAAATGACAATCAGGTATGAATCTAGGATTTATATTTTTTTCCAATTTTGTTCACCTTTCTCTAAAAATCACAGCCCTAACACAAACACAACAGACCAAACTTCTCACCTCTCCTAATTTGGGCCCTAAATTTGAACAAATCCAGCCCTAATTTTGACCTATTTTCTTACTCAAAACACCCTAAACACTCACTATTAGTCAAGTCTATATTTTTACAGTCCCAATCGAAAGAGTCTACATCCGTGTTGGTTGATTTTCTCAATACTATTTTCGATTCGGTTGTAACGGATCCGAAAAATGAAGAATTTGAGAACACTGCATTTGAAACCCTTTCATAAATTCATACATATTTATCCTCTCCTTCACTGGACCAGGTATGATTCATTCTATTTTTTGAACTTTTATAATTTTGATTCTGTAATTTATGGCTAAGCTTGTGGTTTTTGGGTTATTTGTTATTCCTCTGTAGGAAGTTATGGGCACACTTTCATTTGAGTTGCCAAAGGCTGTTGCTAGGTTTTCAAACACCTCTTTCAAGCACCTCAAAGAGGTGTATCAGTGTTTCAGAGGGTATTATTGATCGGTTTGTAGTTAGTTGTAGCCCTCGCAATATGCTTTCTATTCTATGTGAGGTATTATTCTAGTATTCCTTTTTCTGTGATAAATTTCCCAATTTTATTGCCTGAGTAGTTATATCAACTACAAGTACTTTGATGTAGAGGGAAATATAGTGAATGTTCTGTTTCATTTCTCACTGTCCATTTAGCTTCCTCCTGGAGAACTGGATTTGGGGGTAGAACTTGTAGTCAGGTTCATGGCCCCTGATGAGTGGGATTTATACCTGCGAATCGGATATTTTATGACTTAAATAGTTACATGTTGTGATGCCCCCAAAATTCGGACACCCATATCACGAATTCGGTGCATCACGTGCAACTACGAATATCTTACTAAAATCATCAACAACGGAAATAATATAATAATTTTCATTGATATAATATAAATATTCGCGTCCCAAGGTACCGTGACCATTACTACGACAATTTAGTGATTAAACTTAAACATAACATAATCATCCTTAAATACATCATAATAAGCATAACAATAATAATAATACTTCTAATCTTAAAGGACTAAGTTATTCTGTAGCCTTTCCCTTTCCCTTGTCCTTTCCTGAAGTACCGCCTTGCTCTGCCTTAACTGTAATGTTTTTTAGGAAGCAAGAATGAGCAACAAGTTTGCCCAGCAAGTAATATAGCCAGAAGGATGAGCAGTTATAGCATTTAAATCTTCAAGGTATAATAATAATTGGTAGTTCAAGGATATCAAGAAATATCAAGAGTATTCAATAGGTGTCGCTATAGATTGAAGGATATTAACAAAATTTCAGGATTTATTCATTTTGAGGTTCAGTATGATTGAACACTGAGTAGTCACTAAGGACTAAGAACTCTTACTAGAACTAACATTATTATACTGTAATCCAATATAAACGAGTACAACAAGTGATCAGCCTAAAGTACCCTACGTTATGCATAACATTTAATCATACTCATGTGCGTACGTCGGTTTCCCGACAATATATAATTTCCCCTTCAATGAGGGTTGTTCATCTCAGTAGATTTAGGATAGTCCGCACCAAATCAATTGGTTTGGATAGCTTTTAACACATAATAATAGTCTAGTCTAATCAAAGGCTTAGACAACTTTTATAACACAATTAAAAACGATAAGTCCAATGCTTGCAACAACGTCGAGATATACAAATGATTTTTGAATAGAAACAAATATTTGCTTGATGTAAATATGGCTGATATGACAACAATTCGAATGTATACAGTGTAAGAAATAAGGAACTTGCCTCGTTTGTCGATTATGTTTACCTTTGACACCTTGTCACGTATACTGCCTATAATATAATAATATAGACGTACAAATTAGTGATTGTTGAAAACCGACTCACTTTAGCTATTAATCGCATGTCATCCTAGTTTAAGGTACTAGTCTCTCATACAATACATAATTTTAAAAAAAAAATACTACATTTCTTACTTACTACACATTTATGCTCACAACTAAGAAAACTATGCACATATGTAAGACCCCGAATTTTATGAAATAAAAGTATTCAATTTTTCTTATAATTACTAGTCAGTAAATGGTTAAATTGATAAAAGTTTAAAGTTATGGGTGAAATATGAATTTTTTTTTCAAAATAAGCAAGTGGTTATAAAATAATCATTGTTGTCGGGGAATATTCGTTTGGGTCGTGGAATATTCTTTCTGTCGGAGAATATTCGTACGACGGCGCAGCTATTTGTGGGCCCCATAACGAATAACTGTCGGGTGAAGAAAAACGACAAATTTGAGTTTTTACAAATAACGGCGTAGTTGTTATCGTTAATACTGTTGAAATACCCGGTGGTTAAAATACAGTAATACGCGTTATTGCACAGTAGCACACGGTATTGCACAGTATTTTTGAAATTATTGATTCTTACGTAAGAAGACACTACTCAATAATTGTTACAGTAATTACTGTTCAATATTTTATTTTATTGATTCAATAATTGCTACGTTGAAATTTTATATTATTGTTGTTCAATAATTGTTGCTGCACAGTATTTTCCATTATCAGATCAATAATTCATATTATTTGAATAGTATTATTAGATAGCATTATTGGCAATGTCTAGAAAGTTATGTCTAAGGAGAGGTTTGGTCATCTAATTGCGCGCTAGTAAGGAGAAATCCTTATTAGAAAGCCCCCTCTTTCCTGGGAACGGCCTGGTTGTCATAAATGTGATTCTGTAATATTATTTGTGAATAATTAATTATTGATTTATATGATAAGAAAATATTTATTTTATGTGGATATAAATGAGGGATATATTTTTGTGGTTAAAATGAAGGAGTTAATGTTGAGGTTTTTATCAGTATTTTTGTCGGAATGGAGGTATTAAAAATCAGGGTTTTTGAGATATTTTGCGGGGGTTATAATTTTTAATCCGACCGTTGGATCGTAGTAATATTTGGATATGTTATACATATATAAGTTGAGTATATGTCCACAAATTTTGAACCGTTAAAAATGAATGTATGATTTGTTATGAATTTTACGAGATGACTGGTTCAGAAATTGTTGAATTTTCGGAGTTTATCATTTTGGTGGAAAATTCTAGAATTGGTGGGGCCCCACTTGTGGTTGGTGAAGAAATGTGCTAAATTATATTTCAAATGTGGTGGGTGGGAATAGTAGCAGGTAAGCCATCAGGTTGCAGGTCAAACCTACCAAAATTTCCTATATAAATAGAGGGCTAAGTTAGAATTGAAAATCACACAAGAAACATAAGCTTTCTTCTTTCTCTCTCTAGATTATTGAGTGTATTTTGTGTGTATTTAAATACTTGATGAGTTGCTATTCATCAGTGCAAGTTTCCTTCAGCCTTATACGATCAGAAGTACTGCTCTTTTGAGGTAAGGGATAGTAAGGGATATTAAGGGATTTTAGGGTTGTTATGATTTTCAGTTTCGTAATTTTTTTATCTTCAAAAATTCTGGAAAAATTTGAAATGATATTTTGATGAGTTTTCTTGATTGTGTCTAAAAATGGTGATTTTTGGATGTATAGATTGAGAGTTATGAATTTTATGAGAAAAGACTATTTTAAAAGTAACAGCTTATAATTCCTTGTGGTTAACTCCAAAAATTGATGAAATTTTTATTGGGAGTACATGTATATGATAGAAGTATACTCTGTAAATTTCAGAATTTTTAGACAAAAGTACAATTTTTGATAAATGTTTAAATATTCAGCTATTTTGGCCATATGAAAAAATAGTAAATGATTTTAAAAATTCTGAGAAAAAATATATGTTCACTATGGGACTATATTATATAAATCCCAGAAAGATATATTTTTGGAAACTGATTTGGTATTTTTTATAAAAATGGTCTAGTTATGAGTAAATGAATTAAATATGTTTTGTGAGGAAAGAAAATTGGAAAATAGGATTTTATGGCTTGAGAATCCTATATGAGGTATATGCAGATTTTGATGAGGGTTTTGGCTATTGATGATGAAATCTTAAGAGTTAACATTTTATGATGATTAAATGCATTAATAGTAAAGTGTAAACAATTTAAATAAATTGTTTATAAGCTTAAGAAATGTTATTCTTTCAATATCATTATACCGAAATATTGGTATAGATTTTATTGTGGAATTTCTATCTTTTGAGTCGAGGTTACTATTAAATGAGTTACTATTCACGTACAAAAATTGGTTTCTTTTTCTAACCAAATTATGTTGATTTATGAATATTGCTCTTGAAATTAAATCCATGTTTTGACCATATTATTTTTATAATCATATATAACATTTTTATAACATTGATGTTGAAATTCTCTTTCGCTTGAGTGTAAAGATGGGTAAATTATTGGTATTGATCATGACTATGGGTTCTCTTTGGCCAGTAGTGCAAAGTTGAATTGTTGACTGTATGATCATGACCATTGAATTTATATTGAATATCTTTAGCTTAAGTGCAAAGGTGAAATGATCAACATGGTTATAATTATTGTTTATATAAATTCTTAAATGATTATATATTCTTTGAGGTATTAATATATTTGGCATGTAGTGCAAATACGAATTGTTGAGGAATATCTTTGGCCTGTAGTGCAAAGATGAATTGTAGATGAATATCTTTGGCCCGTAGTGCAAAGATGACCTGTTGTTGAATATCTTTGGCCAGTAATGCAAAGATGAACGGTTGAGGAATATCTTTAGCCTGTAGTGCAAAGATGAATTGTAGATGAATATCTTTGGCCTGTAGTGCAAAGATGGTTATGATGAATATCTTTGGCCCGTAGTGCAAAGATAAACTGTTGTTGAATATCTTTGGTCGTAGTGCAAAGATAGATTTATTAGTATGATTATGAACAGGAACTGTGATTTGGTATAACCATGATCTTTGATGTTTCAGGTAAAAGACATGTGATGAAAATATTCTTCGTCCTGGGTGCGAAGAAAAATTTAGAATCACAATTATGATTATGAGTTATTCATATGATTGTGGAAAGGAACTGTTGATTGATGCTACAGGGATAAATATTGTTGATGGATTTTTAACATGGAGAAGATAATAGACTTTATAGTCTATTTGACTCTTCTAATGGATTGCTCGTTCCGCTGCAACTATGGTTGAAATTTTTATCATTTACCATATGTTCTAAATCTCTGATTTATTATTGATGAAGGTACTGATAATTTAATTATCTTTAGTCATGATATTCTTTACTGGGCTAGTTGTGCTCACCCTTTTGCTTCACAATTCCTTTCAGGTAATAAGAGTGTAGCTGGGTCGAGCGAGGGTAACGGAGAAATAGAACAGTGGTCTCTAGCTGTGGATGTTCTCCCGAAGCAGTATAGAAAAGTTCATTTAGTAGTTATATTTGGTGAATCCAATAGGGTAAGGTGTACCCAACGTTGGAAGGGTGGTTTGCCACTATCATACAAGATGTCTAACGACATACAACCTCGTGTCATCATAAGACAGGGATGTGCTCATCCACTTGCTGAGTATATACACGAGCACTACCTATATAATCTTGGTGTTTGTTTAAAAGTATAATTCTCAATTAGAGACAGTAGAGATAATGATATGTCAAGAGAAGACTCACCATTGGGAAGAATATGATAGTAATCTTCTCGTTTTTCTTTGGGTCTATTGGGTCAACAAGGATAATTTTGTGGCCATATGATATCTATCATAACCTAGACGCGTGGCCTCCATGTACGAAGGTTTCCTTGAGCACTTCCCAAAGATTCTAATTTCTAAAACAGTTTTTGACTATACCTTTATGTAAGGTGTTATTGTGAGGTGATGTCCACGGTTGGAACATGAGTCACATTTGGTATATATTTGTATCCAAACTCACAGTATATGTGTTGTTGTATTTTGCACGACAATTGTTGTAATAAAGTTGTAGTTATTTTCTGTACCATGTATTTGGCGACTCAGAATAGGTTGGATGGAATGAACCTATTTTGGGGTCGTTACAGTTGGTATCAGAGCTTAGGGATATGATCTCTGGTGGAGATCGGGGAATATAACTAGGAGGGGAGAGAGAGATGCGTAAATCCTTCGCTAGTGTGTCCTACCTAAGCTTATTTGTTGGTTAGTCATAATATTGGGATATTATGTGATATGTTAATTTGTTTAATTAACCCTTATTTTATGGCAGTATTTGAGAATGGCAGCTGAGAATGCTAACAATGGAGTGAATGAGACTGTGGGGATACCTCTAATCACTAACCATGATAATGTGATGTCAGACGAAGAAGGAATTAGAGATATCTATGTGGTGAGTGAAGAATTGATAGTTGCACCCGAGATAGTCGCAGAGGTAACAGCTGAGACTGAGGAAGAAGAGGAAGAAGAAGTACCAGAGGAGAGTTTATTAGAGGTATTATATGATCAAAATGTAGAATTTCAAAATCGTATTCATGAGTTAGAAGAGCAGGCAGAAGAAGAACGACAGGCGGTCGTGGAACAAAAGGATGCAACAATTCAAGCTTGTGTTACCCGATATGTGATGCTTGAACAGAAGCATTCTTTGGCAGAGTATAAGATGATAAAAATGGAATCTGAGCTGAAAGAAGAAAAAATTGAACGAGTGAGAATAAGTGATGCATGGGCAAAAGCCGCACGACACGTGGATATTGTGGAAAGAGATGTTCGATCTAAGAAGGCTAAAATAGATGATATGAATTTCTCTTTTTGGAAAGCAATTGGGAGAACCCAACATCGAGTTTTGAATTACCCTGTACATAGCGGTCAACCTGAATCCGATATGGATCGAAGATTGATGATTCAGATCATGAATGAGGAGTACGAAGAGGCAGTTGAGGGAGGAATATGTCCTATAGAAAGGTATATTCCAACGGTAATGATGACGCCAAATGCTGCTCCAGACAAGTCAAAGCCGAGTAGTTCGAGGGATGGTGGTTGTCATGACTTCCCAACAAATGAGGAACCCAAATGAAGTTATCATGGGAGATGAGCAATGGAGAAATCATGATGATCTGAGAGATAGAATCTGAAATGGAAGCAAGGTATTCTCAACTCTTCGAAATACCAGGTACGTAAATTTCGGGGACGAAATTTCATAAGGAGGGGAGATTGTAAGACCCCGAATTTTATGAAATAAAAGTATTCAATTTTTCTTATAATTACTAGTCAGTAAATGGTTAAATTGATAAAAGTTTAAAGTTATGGGTGAAATATGAATTTTTTTTCAAAATAAGCAAGTGGTTATAAAATAATCATTGTTGTCGGGGAATATTCGTTTGGTCGTGGAATATTCTTTCTGTCGGAGAATATTCGTACGACGGCGCAGCTATTTGTGGGCCCCATAACGAATAACTGTCGGGTGAAGAAAAACGACAAATTTGAGTTTTTACAAATAACGGCGTAGTTGTTATCGTTAATACTGTTGAAATACCCGGTGGTTAAAATACAGTAATACGCGTTATTGCACAGTAGCACACGGTATTGCACAGTATTTTTGAAATTATTGATTCTTACGTAAGAAGGCACTACTCAATAATTGTTACAGTAATTACTGTTCAATATTTTATTTTATTGATTCAATAATTGCTACGTTGAAATTTTATATTATTGTTGTTCAATAATTGTTGCTGCACAGTATTTTCCATTATCAGATCAATAATTCATATTATTTGAATAGTATTATTAGATAGCATTATTGGCAATGTCTAGAAAGTTCTGTCTAAGGAGAGGTTTGGTCATCTAATTGCGCGCTAGTAAGGAGAAATCCTTATTAGAAAGCCCCCTCTTTCCTGGGAACGGCCTGGTTGTCATAAATGTGATTCTGTAATATTATTTGTGAATAATTAATTATTGATTTATATGATAAGAAAATATTTATTTTATGTGGATATAAATGAGGGATATATTTTTGTGGTTAAAATGAAGGAGTTAATGTTGAGGTTTTTATCAGTATTTTTGTCGGAATGGAGGTATTAAAAATCAGGGTTTTTGAGATATTTTGCGGGGTTATAATTTTTAATCCGACCGTTGGATCGTAGTAATATTTGGATATGTTATACATATATAAGTTGAGTATATGTCCACAAATTTTGAACCGTTAAAAATGAATGTATGATTTGTTATGAATTTTACGAGATGACTGGTTCAGAAATTGTTGAATTTTCGGAGTTTATCATTTTGGTGGAAAATTCTAGAATTGGTGGGCCCCACTTGTGGTTGGTGAAGAAATGTGCTGAATTATATTTCAAATGTGGTGGGTGGGAATAGTAGCAGGTAAAGCCATCAGGTTGCAGGTCAAACCTACCAAAATTTTCCTATAAATAGAGGGCTAAGTTAGAATTGAAAATCACACCAGAAACATAAGCTTTCTCTCTTTCTCTCTCTAGATTATTGAGTGTATTTTGTGAGTATTTAAATACTTGATGAGTTGCTATTCATCAGTGCAAGTTTCCTTCAGCCTTATACCGATCAGAAGTACTGCTCTTTTGAGGTAAGGGATAGTAAGGGATATTAAGGGATTTTAAGGGTTGTTATGATTTTCAGTTTCGTAATTTTTCTGATCTTCAAAAATTCTGGAAAAATTTGAAATGATATTTTGATGAGTTTTCTTGATTGTGTCTAAAAATGGTGATTTTTGGATGTATAGATTGAGAGTTATGAATTTTATGAGAAAAGACTATTTTAAAAGTAACAGCTTATAATTCCTTGTGGTTAACTCCAAAATTGATGAAATTTTTATTGGGAGTACATGTATATGATAGAAGTATACTCTGTAAATTTTAGAATTTTTAGACAAAAGTACAATTTTTGATAAATGTTTAAATATTCGGCTATTTTGGCCATATGAAAAATAGTAAATAACTTTTAAAAATTCTGAGAAAAATATATGTTCACTATGGGACTATATTATACTAAATCCCAGAAAAGAAATATTTTTGGAACTGATTTGGTATTTTTTATAAAAATGGTCTAGTTATGAGTAAATGAATTAAATATGTTTTGTGAGGAAAGAAAATTGGAAAATAGGATTTTATGGCTTGAGAATCCTATATGAGGTATATGCAGATTTTTGATGAGGGTTTTGGCTATTGATGATGAAATCTTAAGAGTTGACATTTTATGATGATTAAATGCATTAATTAGTAAAGTGTAAACAATTTAAATAAATTGTTTATAAGCTTAAGAAATGTTATTCTTTCAATATCATTATACCGAAATATTGGTATAGATTTTATTGTGGAATTTCTATCTTTTTGAGTCGAGGTTACTATTCATGAGTTACTATTCACGACAAAATTGGTTTCTTTTTCTAACCAAATTATAGTTGATTTATGAATATTGCTCTTGAAATTAAATCCATGTTTTGACCATATTATTTTTATAATCATATATAACATTTTTATAACCTTGATGTCGAAATTCTCTTTCGCTTGAGTGTAAAGATGGGTAAATTATTGGTATGCTCATGACTATGGGTTCTCTTTGGCCAGTAGTGCAAAGTTGAATTGTTGACTGGTATGATCATGACCATTGAATTTATAATTGAATATCTTTAGCTTAAGTGCAAAGGTGAAATGATCAACATGGTTATAATTATTGTTTATATAAATTCTTAAATGATTATATATTCTTTGAGGTATTAATATATTTGGCATGTAGTGCAAATATGAATTGTTGAGGAATATCTTTGGCCTGTAGTGCAAAGATGAATTGTAGATGAATATCTTTGGCCCGTAGTGCAAAGATGACCTGTTGTTGAATATCTTTGGCCAGTAATGCAAAGATGAACGGTTGAGGAATATCTTTGGCCTGTAGTGCAAAGATGAATTGTAGATGAATATCTTTGGCCTGTAGTGCAAAGATGGTCTGTTGATGAATATCTTTGGCCCGTAGTGCAAAGATAAACTGTTGTTGAATATCTTTGGTCGTAGTGCAAAGATAGATTTATTAGTATGATTATGAACAGGAACTGTGATTTGGTATAACCATGATCTTTGATGTTTCAGGTAAAGACATGTGATGAAAATATTCTTCGTCCTGGGTGCGAAGAAAAATTTAGAATCACAATTATGATTATGAGTTATTCATATGATTGTGGAAAGGAACTGTTGATTGATGCTACAGGGATAAAACATTGTTGATGGATTTTTAACATGGAGAAGATAATAGACTTTATAGTCTATTTGACTCTTCTAATGGATTGCTCGTTCCGCTGCAACTATGGTTGAAATTTTTATCATTTACCATATGTTCTAAATCTCTGATTTATTATTGATGAAGGCTACTGATAATTTAATTATCTTTAGTCATGATATTCTTTACTGGGCTAGTTGTGCTCACCCTTTTGCTTCACAATTCCTTTCAGGTAATAAGAGTGTAGCTGGGTCGAGCGAGGGTAACGGAGAAATAGAACAGTGGTCTCTAGCTGTGGATGTTCTCCCGAAGCAGTATAGAAAAGTTCATTTAGTAGTTATATTTGGTGAATCCAATAGGGTAAGGTGTACCCAACGTTGGAAGGGTGGTTTGCCACTATCATACAAGATGTCTAACGACATACAACCTCGTGTCATCATAAGACAGGGATGTGCTCATCCACTTGCTGAGTATATACACGAGCACTACCTATATAATCTTGGTGTTTGTTTAAAGTATAATTCTCAATTAGAGACAGTAGAGATAATGATATGTCAAGAGAAGACTCACCATTGGGAAGAATATGATAGTAATCTTCTCGTTTTTCTTTGGGGTCTATTGGGTCAACCAAGGATAATTTTGTGGCCATATGATATCTATCATAACCTAGACGCGTGGCCTCCCATGTACGAAGGTTTCCTTGAGCACTTCCCAAAGATTCTAATTTCTAAAACAGTTTTTGACTATACCTTTATGTAAGGTGTTATTGTGAGGTGATGTCTACGGTTGGAACATGAGTCACATTTGGTATATATTTGTATCCAAACTCACAGTATATGTGTTGTTGTATTTTGCACGACAATTGTTGTAATAAAGTTGTAGTTATTTTCTGTACCATGTATTTGGCGACTCAGAATAGGTTGGATGGAATGAACCTATTTTGGGGTCGTTACAACATAACATTAATTTATTAAACTATTGCTCAACTTAGTTTACCTGAACTAATTTTATTAATTAGAGTCCAAAAGGACTTTTCACAACCTGCACTCATTTTCTTTTTGATTAATTAATGCTACATTAGAGTGTAGCTTAAGGGTAAATACACCTACCCTTTTTATTACTTCCTAAAAATATTATGCACATAGTGTCACAATTTAATGTTTTAATGATATTATTAAACTAGTTTAGTGTACTGATATATATATTACATTACCTCCATGTTAGCTAATCAAAATATTTCTTTGAAAGACATTACAAATATAATACATAAACAACCCCACTTTATGGAAACACTCTTCTTATTGAATTTAAATATTACTCTACTTATCCTCAATGACCATTATGGAATAACAATTTATTTATTTTTGAACCAAGTCCTACGTTTGGTCTTGCTGGAGGTACTAAAAATGTGTTTGATATAAAGCCCTCTAAATCTTCACATTGCCCACATTTTACTATCCAAGAATACTTAACTGGTAAGGCTAAAAGATTAGAAATTCTCATGCATAGCAACTCCTTTAACAAGAACATGTAGCCACCAAAATTATTGGACATGTACGAAAATTTTTCTTACACAATTAGCAGCTATGTTGGCCCTAAAAATTACGACCACGAGTAGCATCCTTGTTGCACGAAAACAAAAATAATTCACATGTAGCAACATATTATTAATTATGTAACAACTAATAATAATTTATTTTTATTTTTTTTGTACAACTAGACCTCATGCTAACAGATAATTTGCCTTAAACATAGCAGCCACAAAGCATCATTCCTATACCACACAAATAAAAGATTACATATAACAACCATTTAAAAGATACACCAAAACCGCCCCTTCCTTCTTTTCATTTACATGCTTTGTTTGTCTTTTTTTTTCTTCCACTACGAAAATCATCATGCATTCTTGCAAATTAATTTAGTTTGAAAGCACATGGTAAAGATTAATTTAGCATGCATACATCTAGTTAAGCATAATAATTTTTTTTACAAGCAACACAAAATATCCACATTACTTCAAAAAGAAGAACAAGTGTGTACTAGAAATTAAATGGAAGTAATTTTATTTAACTATTTTGTTTTTTATACCTTAGCTTGAAAATTAGAAATGCGTTGCCAAGTGAAGAGCTGTTGCTGCAACTTTTCTCTTGCTTCACCGAACACTCCCACTTTCTCTAATACTGATTCTTGCTTTAAAAAAAACTAGAGTAAGGGGTTTATATATATACTAAAAAGGGGTGCATAAATTAATTAAAAGTCTTCTTGGCCATCCCCCTACAATAACTTTATAGCAGCCCTAAGTGCTCTATGACATCCCATCACCCATGTCCCATTGTACTGTCAACAAAAAAAAAATCATACGCAAGCTCCCTTTTTCTTGGATGCAATGGTCCCAAAATGATGGTCTCAATTAAGTGCAATACCCAATGCTAGAAACTTAGCTTGTTGGAATTATTTCACAAGGCTAATTGGCTTTTACTTCAATATGGCTGGCACCATTTTACTAGTTGTCGAAAATGGTTAAAAATTTTCCTAAGGCTGCCGAAAATGGGTGGTTTACCAATTATAAGGTTGGGTCCAAATCCCCTTGGCTTACATATAAAAAGAGTTATTAAGTTTAGACTTTATTTGGCTAGCCACACATCCCATCCGAAATTTACAAGTAACAAAATAGTTTGGCTAGTAAAATCTTATTAAAGCTGCCCACTAAATCAATTTAGGCCTACCACCTTATTCTACCAGATTTATTATTTGGATTATAAACATGTAGATACTTAATTATTATGGCAGAAAATTAATTAATTTAATTTACCCAAATAACACTAAATTATACACCACCTTAATAATTATTAATAAGTTGGGTTATTTCATGTAATTTAAGTTACTCACTTAGATAATAATAAAAATGATTTAGTCCATCCAGACAAGCTTTCAAACCAATTCAATGATTTATCATTACTCTGGTATAGTTAAATAAATTAATTATATACCACCTCTCTTATTGTCATCTTTTACTTAGTAATGCAATCCTCCTTTAATTTATTCCTCACTAATTCCATCATTGTGTCACACAAGACATTTCATAAGCTTATCATAATTCTCCACAACTTGTCAATTATTAAAAGTTCAATTTAATTCAATTGAGTTACTCACCTCATGTTGTCTAAGCATTTATAAAATAAATATTCACACGTTCTATTTATATAAATATTAATATTAAATCATAAAATTTACGGTTATTACACATGTTCTCGTAGAGTTTATATGTTTTTATATGATTATAGTGTTGTTATGCTTAATTGACATATTGCAGGGCTTATCAAGTGTTTTCTAGCAAACAAGGGCAAAATGGTCAGATTTCTTATACTCGCGCCGCGGCGCCAATGCCAAGCTTATTGGTCGCGCCGCAACGCCACCCTCCTGGACCAGCTGACATCATCATGGCGCCGCAGCGCCGCAGCGCCACAGTCTCTATGTAGACTCGCGCCGCAGCGCGAGCACCGTATTTTCTAAGCACACGTGGCGTCGCAGGGCCAAACACAAGGTTATTGCTCGCGCCGCAACGCGAGCTCCGGTGCCCAGGCAGAGACCAAGTGATTTTGACCTAGCAAAAGGAAGAAGGAGATATATAACAGAGACAGCCTCTGCTTTTCAAAAAAAGGAGACAATATACATCATATAGCTTAGCTTAGATTAGTTTTTCTCTTTTGTTTTTGTAATTTCTCTTTCTTTGTCTTAGTTTTTGTTTGTAAATATAGATTAGGTAGATTAGGGAGAAGTTTGGCTTTTCTTTGGAGCTCAAGAGCGACGAGCGGCACGGATTGGAAAGCTTGATTTGAGCGAAATTCATGGGAGTTGAAGGGGCTTTGACAGAGTTTCTTCTATCCATTTATTTCTTCTAATTTTGTATTCTATAAATGTTATCTTATTTGCTACTTGTATTTGGTTTATTAACTATGAACTGAATATTGGCTCTAAGTTTATAATGGATCCCTTTGTTATTTGAATTGACTGTCTTTATCTCTTTGGTTGGCACCATATGATTTGTTTTAATATATTTGTGCTTTATGATTCTCGCTAAGACATTAGTGATGATTTTGGTAATCTGCATGATATCGACAGAAGAATTATAGATTTACACCTAAATATATTAGCATGTGATTGTGGGTTTCGACTGCATAAGTTGTGCGTAGAATAGACATATCTCTGTGCGCCTCGTGCTACCTGATAGAGAACTTATGCTTAAATCCTTGTTATGATTGATTTGCATAGACATATATAGGATTGCATCTAGCTTGGATGTTCTTTTCTGTTCTATTCCCTTTAGGGTGGATCTGGAGAGGATATGTTTGTGCATACCTCGACAAAGGTGTATAGGCACCTATTTGTTCTCGGTCGACAAATTGTCGTGACCTTTAAGACCAAAGAGAGAAGGGTAGCTAGTTTGATGAAGCATAACACGCCAGGTGTTCGACAGAATGCCTGTGTGGGGGTGAAGTTGTGACCTTAGCTTGTATTCCTTAGAATTCCATTCGTTATCCATTTACTTGCTTTGTTAATTAGTATAATTAGATTAATCACACTTCCATTTCCTGTTGTTCGAATAAGGCTTTAGCGATAAACAATCGGTACTTGGTAAATATTAGTCATAGTTCCTCGTGGGTACGACACTCTCCTTATCACTGTATTACTTGTTAGACCGCGTATACTTAGTTGTGTTTAGTGATCGGTTATCCGACCAACAGCCCCCCAAGCAGTAGCCTAAAAGCTTTGGAGTATTTTTATGGATTGCTCATGTTATGAATTAGAATCTAACTTTATAATGGTTCGCTTAACATAAAGTACATATAGTATCAATTCAAAATGTTTTTTTTCCAGGTTAAATCTAACGGTACTAAATCATTACCTAACAAATCAATTCCTCCTTTTATACCTAATTTTTTTTAACTCTCCACTCTCCTTGCGCAAGATTTTCAAAAATGTTACATTGATTAAGACGAGAAAAAAAAATGAAAGATATCATAAAAGTAATTGTGAGAAATTAAATAATTCATATAAATGAAGTAAAGCTTTGTTTACATTTATTCATTATAACCAAAGAATTAACTGCATGTTATCCAGAAGAGGAAAAAACAAAATGCCATCCAAAACCAAGCAATTTTTTCATGCAATACCTACTTGGACCAAAACTTGAATTAGACGAGTCATTCAAATGTTGATGATTACTTGTACTAATCCTTTCACACTTGTGCAACTATAAGATGAATTGAAACAACTGCAATATAGATCATCAATAAGGCATTAAAATTGCAGAAAAATGACAACCACGACAACCAAGTCTCTTATTGTTTCTCTGATCAGCTCCTGAGCCATATTGGTGCTTGTTACTGTGGTGGTTGCGCTAGCTGTGGTCCAAATGGGACAAGTTGAGGCACAGGGGAGTAGTTGCTTAGCTGATCTCGGGAACCTCAATGTGTGTGCACCTTTTGTGGTGCCTGGTTCAACTAACAGTAAGCCTAGTCCGGACTACTATTCTGCCCTCCAGTCCATAGGCCATGAGTGCATTTGCAACACTATCAAGATCGCTTCTCAAATTCCTTCTCAGTGCAACCTCCCTCCCCTCGCTTGCGCTACCCGTAATATATAATTACTTCTGTATCTGTCTCACATATTCATAAACACTTGAACGTGTATGTATAAAAACCCTTGAAACTAGTTCAGAACCCTTAAAACATCTATAACTATATTTTTATTGTTATACGTGTCCTAAGAAAACTTGCACTTTCACTATCAGGATATTTTTAGATGCAACCATATATTTTAAAATCCTTAAAACTAGTTCAGAACTTCAGATATGTGGTTATTTTTGAAAATACATTTCAGACTTTTCTTTTACTGACAAATCTTGTAACTTAGTTGCAATGACTATGAAGTTTAGTCAAGTATACTTTTCTGCATGTTTTATCATCTCTTTCTACTGCAAATTTGTAATCTTAGATGGACTCTCCTTGCAGCTACGCCATCTGCTACAGCAGTACCATCTCTCGACAAAGTTGATTTTCTTAAGCTTCAAAACGGCAGGTACAACATTATGCTATCACAGCAGTACATATACTTGGTTCATAATTTTTAGCATTTTTTGCTTCTATGGTGTTGTCTTCATCCATTATTTTTATTGTTATTTGGGTGAATGGTTTGTGCTTGTCCAGTTCAGCTTGTAAAGCTAGTCACTCATTATATAACTTAAAAAAAGACCACTTAAAGTTAAATTTCTTCTTGATATTTGTTGCGGTTCCAAATGGTTTGGTGTTTCTATGTTCTTAAAATGATGTCAAAGTCATTGCAGTCCATCATCAGAGTACTGGGTTGAACTGCCTATTCTGTTGGCAGCACTGAGTTGTTTTGTTGATGAATATATACTACTCTTGGGTGCTGTGTTTAAGATGTGAACACCATCATTCACTTGCATGTGGCCAAGATGCTGTGAAAGAAGGGAATTTTCTGTCCCTGCAGACATATATCGGGGATTGTTCTGTGAAGTTCTGGATTCTTAACTCGCTGTAAGTTCTGGATTTAAGCTTCTCTGGTTTTATATCATGCATGGAGTTCATAGTATTTTATGATTAAGCCAGGGTTTCTACCCAGTTGCCTGCCTCCATAAAATGCTTCTTATTCAATTTTGCATAGTTGTATAACATTCCAAAGTCTTACAATAGATCAGTATACTTTTTTTTTTCTTTTTGAATATGAGTGTTGTCTTGCAGTATTGTTTGTGACGCCCCCAAAATTAGGTATACATCACCCATCTTGGGTCGTCAGATACATGGTACAGAATACAAATACAACTTACTAATACAACTGTCGTGTACAATACGACAAAACATAACTGTGAGTTTGAATACAATTATTGTCTACTAGAGACTATACAAACTCAAAAGGAGTCCTCATTACAATTATTGTCACACTATTTAACAGAATAGTGAGGACTACTAATACTATCATCTGGTCCATCACTCCGTTCCCCGACTCATCCCAGCTATATTCTCATTTCCTGAAGAGAACAGTGAAAGAAAGGGTGAGCTCAACTAGCCCAGTAAGAAATATTATGACTAAAATAATACAGAATAAATTATCATTAGCCTTCAACAGTGTTAAACTGATAAAATATAACGAACATCAAGTTTAACTGCAGCGGAACAAGTAATCCATAAAAAGAGTCAAGTAGAAAATAAAATCTACTATCTTCTATGATTTAAAAGGTTTTTCAACACTGTTATCGCTGGGACTCAGCTTAATAAAATAATCCACATCATCGAATCACCCCTGCACTACGGCCAAGGATATTCGTGTATTTATTAATGGTCATGATCATGCCAACAACTGTCCATCAATGCACTATGGGCCAATGAGGACTTTTACCACATCATTTGTAACATTACGGTCATGATTATACCGAATAATTCTTGATCATAATCATACCAAGTCCATCTATGCACTACAGGCCACAGATGACTTTCAACATTTTATAAACATGAGGATGATGACAATGATATAAGAATTTAATAAAACAAGTTCAAGAATTAATTTATCCAAGAATTAACAACGTCCAAATTGTCAACATGATACTACTTTGTGGAGTAAAATTCAAGAATGCTTAGAATAATATTTTCATGAAAAGATACTCGATGAAACGCAATTACCAAGGATATTTCACTAATTTCATGGAGTATATAAGTTAAAACTTAACCAACTGAGTATAATAAAGAATGGAATAACAAAAAAAAAACACCCGGCATACGATAGACCGCACAGATAGGTTATTCTAACAGAATAATAAATAATTGAACCAGGTCCGGCGTAAACGCACAGACAGGATATTTCGACAGAATAATAAATAATAGAACCGGGTCTGGTGTAAAACACACAGACAGGATATTCCGACAGAATAATAAATAATGGAACCAGGTTCGGTGTAAATCACACAGACAGGATGTTCCAACAAAATAATAACAAGACGGAACCAGATCCGGTGTAAAACACACAGACAGGATGTTCCAACAGAATAATAATAAAAACAGAACCAGGTCCGGTGTAAAACACACAGACAGGGTGTTCCAACAGAATAATAGAAGCATGTCACCAAGTATAGGGTAGACCGCGTATACAGGTTATTCCCACAGAATAATAAGAAATGGAATAACAAAAGTTCTCTTCATGAATAAGAAAGAATAACACCCCTTACCGTTTTAAAGAAGAACTGAAATAAGGAAGTAGTTAAGTAGCAGAATACATTTCTTCTTCTCTCTCTCTATAGTTTATCTCTCTAGAGTTCAGTGAATTCGTAAGAAATAATGAAGGAATGAGCTGCTATTTATAGAAAAATAGAATGCATAGTAACTAATCCATGAACGGTCAAGATTGATTACTTTAATCTGACGGTCCATATTTAAAGAAAAATCTTTTAAATAAAATATAATATATTCTATTTATAGAATAACTTTAATAAAGTATTCTGTTTTATATAAAAAGATGTTTCTGTTTTATTACGTTAATAATACGAATAAAACAAAACTTCATTATCGCTAAATAATTCATATTATTAACTGACAATAATTGAATCAAACTGAGTGACTTCTCACATAAGCATTAATAATCAATACCGTGTACTACTATGCAACCACACGTGTTACTGTACTTTTACTACTGAGTAGTTCAACAGTATCAATGGTAAAACTTCCGCCGTTATTTTTAATAAAATATTTTTGTCGTTTTCTCAATCCAAAAATAATTCCGTTGTGGGGTCCACCAATGATTGTGCCGTTGTACGAATATTCTCTGTTAAAACGAATATTCTCCGACCAATCGAATATTATATAACAATTTGCGTACTTTGCAAAATTTATAAATATTACCCACAACTATAACATTATATCAAATTAACTCCATAATATTCAAAAATGATATTTATAGAAAATTCATCTTTATTTATAAAAGTTGGGGTCTTACAACCTCCCCTTCTTATGAAATTTCGCTCTCGAAATTAGGGTACGTACCTGGTATGTCGAAGAGGTAAGGATACCTTGACTTCATTTCAGATTCTAACTCCCAAGTCATTTCCTCAATATCGTGATTTCTCCACAAAACTTTGACTTGAGGTATAATCTTAGAGCGTAGAATATGTTCCTTCTTATCCAAGATTTGAACAGGAACTTGTTCATACGTCAAATCCTCCGCTATTTCGTCTGGTTCTAACTCAATAATGTGGTTCGGGTCTTCCACATATTTACGTAACATGGATATGTGAAAAACGTTATGAACACAAGACATACTTGGCGGTAAAGCGAGTCTATAAGTCACAGTTCCTACTCGATTGAGGATTAAAAATGGACCGATGAATCGAGGATTGAGCTTTCCTCTCTTTCCAAATCTCATAACTCCTTTCCATGAAGCAACACGTAAGAACACATGATCTCCTATATCAAATTCCATGTCCTTTCGATAAAAATCAGCATAACTCTTTTGTCGATCTTGTGAGGTTTTTATACATTGTCGGATCGCTTGAATGTTTTCTGTAGTCATACGTACCAACTCTGGTCCCAACAACGTTGCTTCACCCACCTCATCCCAGCATACTGGAGAACAACATTTTCTTCCATACAATGCTTCGAATGGAGCCATGTCAATACTTGCTTGATAACTGTTGATGTAGAAAAACTCCACCAATGGTAAGAACTTGTCCCAACTTCCCTTGAAGTCAAGGACACAGAGTCTTAATAAATCTTCTAGAGTTTGAATAGTCCTCTCTGATTGTCCGTCCGTCTGAGGATGATATGCCGAACTAAATCATAAATCTGTGCCCATAGCTTTTTGTAAACTAACCCAAAATCGTGAAGTGAATCTTGGGTCTCGATCAGAAACTATGGATACTGGCATACCATGCAGTCTTACAATCTCATTTATGTACATACGAGAAAGACGTTCAAGTGTATAAGTTTCTCGTATCGGTAAGAAATGAGCAGACTTGGTCAATCTATCAACAATGACCCAAATCACATCTATACCTTGAGAAACCTTAGGAAGACCGGTAACGAAATCCATGGTAATGTGCTCCCACTTCCATTCTGGAATTTCAAGTGGTTGCAATGGACCTTTTGGTACTTGATGCTCCGCTTTGACTCGTTGACAAGTTAGACACCTTGAGATAAATAGCGCTATCTCTCGCTTCATATTGCTCCACCAAAATGTATGACGAAGATCATGATACATTTTGGTACTCCCAGTATGGATTGCAAATTGTGTGTTGTGCGCCTCCATCATGATTTCATACTTTAAATCAAGGTTGTTAGGAACACAAAGTCTGGAGTTGACTCGAAGTATTCCTTCTTCATCGATTCTTGCTTCCGGCATAGCACCTTCTCGCACTTTCTTCCTCATACACATCAGCTCCAGGTCTGTAGCTTGAGCAGCTTTAACTCTATTGATTAAAGTTGGTTCTACTCGTATATTCGTCATCATCACATGGGTCCTTGGAGTATTTAACTCTATCTTCATCCTTTGCAAGTCACATAAAATGGGCCTTTGTGTTGACAATATCGCACTCGTACTTGCATATGATCTTCTACTCAATGCGTCAGCTACCACGTTCGCTTTTCCAGGATGGTATTGAATGGTATGATCATAATCTTTCAACAGTTCAAGCCAACGTCGTTGTCGCATGTTGAGTTCCTTTTGAGTGAAGAAATATTTGAGGCTTTTATGATCCGTAAAGATCTCCACCTTCTACTCATACAAGTAATGCCTCCAAATTTTAAGTGCAACGACAACAGCTGCCAACTCTAGATCATGAGTAGGATAATTCCTCTCATATTCCTTGAGTTGTCTTAATGCATAGGCTATGACTTTTCCATGTTGCATGAGAACGCATCCCAACCCTTTGCTCGAAGCATCACTGTAGATGACAAATCCTTCCGAGCCAGATGGTATTGTTAGAACAGGTGCTGAAATGAGTCTCCTCTTGAGTTCTTGAAAACTCTTCTCACATTCTTCGCTCCAACCGAACTTTGTATCTTTCCGAGTCAGCTGAGTTAATGGAGTAGCGATTCGAGAAAATCCTTCCATGAATCTCTGATAATAACCAGCTAAACCAAGAAAGCTACGTACTTCGGTCACTGATTTAGGTTGCTCCCATCTTTGAATAGCTTCAATCTTTGCCGGGTCAACAGATATTCCACGACTTGATACTACGTGCCCAAGGAATGCTACCTCCTCCAGCCAGAACTCGCATTTCTTCAACTTGGCATAAAGCTTGTATTCACAAAGCTTTTGGAGTACCAGCCTCAAGTGTTGCTCATGATCTTCACGGCTTTTGGAATAAATAAGGATGTCATCAATAAAGACGACCACAAAGTGATCCAAGTAGTCCTTGAATACCCGGTTCATCATATCCATGAAGGCAGCAGGAGCATTAGTCAATCCAAAGGACATGACTAGGAATTCATAATGCCCGTACCGAGTTCTGAAAGTCGTCTTTAGAATATCCTCAGTTCTAACCTTCAGCTGATGATATCTAGAATGAAGATCGATCTTTGAAAAGAATTATGCTCCTTGTAATTGGTCAAACAGGTCATCAATACGTGGCAATGGGTACCTATTTTTGATGGTGACATGATTCAACTCCTGATAATCAATACAAAGTCGCATACTTCTATCTTTCTTCTTCACGAATAGAACAGGAGCACCCCAAGGAGAAGTACTAGGACGAATAAAGCTAATGTCTAACAATTCCTACAGTTGGATCTTTAACTCCTGAAGTTCAATAGTAGCCATTCGATATGGGGCTTTGGAAATGGGTTTTGTACCGGGTTCAAGGTCGATATAAAATTCAATTTCACGCTCTGGGGGTAGGCCAGGAAGTTCTTCAGGGAATACGTCAGGAAATTTATTAACAATAGAAATATCATTCAAAACTGACGTATTTTTGTTTAGATCCGTGACATGAGCTAAGAAAGCTTGACATCCGTTTTTCAATAAACGAATAGCTTTATGGTTTGAGATGACAACGATTGATTTTAATGGTTTGGTTACTTGAATTCGCATAATAGGTCGATTAGGAATATGAAAGCTAACAACCTTACGAAAATAATCAATTTTTACATGATGAGTAGTTAACCAATCATTCCCTAGAATCACGTCAAATGCAAGTATTTTTAATGAAATAAGATCGACAGGTAATGTGTGGGTACCAACTTGAACCAAACAAGACTTATAAACCGTGGATGTAATGAAGGTTTCTCTCAATAGAGTTTCAACAGATAAGTCAAAGTCTAATTTCTCCGGAGTCAAATTTAATCGATGAGTGCAAGTAGGAGAAATAAAAGAATGGGTAGAACCGGTATCAAATAAAGTATAGACTTCGTTAGAGTTTACGATAAGCTTACCCGTGATGACCTCATTCGGGTTCCTTGCTTTCTGGGAGGTCACAACAAATGCTCTCCCTTGCACTACCGGTTTTAACCTTTTTGGGACGGCCTTTAGTGCCTCCATCCTGGCTGAACTTGTTTTTGGTAAATGACAAAATCGAGCTAAATGACCTTCTCTTCCACAATTATAACATGCTTTAGATGGCATCGCGCAGTTTGGACTGATGTGCTCCTCCCCTCCGCATTTGAAACATATGATAGGTGGTCGTTCTCCTTCCTTAACAACGGATGCTGGTGCTGACGTCTTTCCATCATTGTTGAATCTCCTCTTCTTAAAATGACCATTCTTATTATTTTGGCCCTGATTACCACCGAAGTGGTTACCATTTATGGCCTGTTGATTCCCTCCACGCTTGTTGTCACCGCTTCGATGACTGCTCTCACTGGTATTATTATTTTGTCGACTGCTCTCTTTTGGTTGTGTTGACTCATTATCGCGCTCCACTAACTGAGCCCTATTCACAACATCTGAATACAAACACAGTTTATGAGAAATAAGATGTTGACGTATCTCAGGTTTCAAACCTTGCAAAAATATTCGCGTCATTCGCTCTTCATTATCCACCAAGTGGGACGCAAACCGGGACAACTCAGCAAATTTAGCCTCATACTGCGACACGGTAATATTATTCTACTCTAATTTGATGAACTCCACCTCCTTCATGTGACGAACACTTTCAGGAAAGTATTTGTCATTGAACAGCTCTTGGAACTTCTCCTAAGATATCTTCAGCGCGGCAGGTTGAGTACGCTTAATCGATTCCCACCAGTAATCTGCCTCCCCTCGCAACATAAAGGCGGCAAAGGGAACCTTTTGCTCCTCATAGCATTCCAAGACATCAAATATCTTGGTGATATGCTTTATCTATGTTTCCGCTATAAATGGTTTTGGCTCTCCCTTAAACTCCGGTGGTCCCAGCTCCTTGAACTGTTTAGCGGTGACCGTCCAAGAGTTTTCAGTGTTTCTACCTACATTTTGAACAGGAGCCGCTCTCGCCTGCTGTTGCATGAACTGCATAAAGCTTCTGAACATTTCATCATTCATCATTTGGTCAGTATTGTTGTTTGCATGAGGATTGTCGCCTTCCTGATGCACATTATCCCGATTATTGATATGTGGTGAATCCACAGTCGCCTGTGCTCCATTGCTATTCTCAACATTCTCGGATGCCATTTTCAGATACTGCCACAAAACAAAAGTTAATTGATATGTCATATATTATCCTTATATTCTGACCGACCAATTAAATACCATGCAAATAAACTTATGTAGGTCATACTGGTGAAGGAATTCCCCGTCTCTCTCCTCCTAGTTCTATTCTCACATCTTAGCTAGGGATCATATCCCTAAGCTCTGATACCAACTGTGACGCCCCTAAAATTAGGTATACATCACCCATCTTGGGTCGTCAGATACATGGTACAGAATACAAATACAACTTACTAATACAACTGTCGTGTACAATACGACAAAACAGAACTGTGAGTTTGAATACAATTATTGTCTACTAGAGACTATACAAACTCAAAAGGAGTCTTCATTACAATTATTGTCACACTATTTAACAGAATAGTGAGGACTACTAATACTATCATCTGGTCCATCACTCCGTTCCCCGACTCATCCCAGCTATATTCTCATTTCCTGAAGAGAACAGTGAAAGAAAGGGTGAGCTCAACTAGCCCAGTAAGAAATATTATGACAAAGATAATACAGAATAAAGTATCATTAGCCTTCAACAGTGTTAAACTGATAAAATATAACGAACATCAAGTTTAACTACAGCGGAACAAGCAATCCATTAAAAGAGTCAAGTAGAAAATAAAATCTACTATCTTCTATGATTTAAAAGGTTTTTCAACACTGTTATCGCTGGGACTCAGCTTAATAAAATAATTCACATCATCGAATCACCCATGCACTACGGCCAAGGATATTCGTGTATTCATTAATGGTCATGATCATGCCAACAACTGTCCATCAATGCACTACGGGCCAATGAGGACATTTACCACATCATTTGTAACATTACGATCATGGTTATACCGAATAATCCTTGGTCATAATCATACCAAGTCCATCTATGCACTACAGGCTACAGATGACTTTCAACATTTTATAAACATGAGGATGATGATAATGATATAAGAATTCAATAAAACAAGTTCAAGAATTAATTTATCCAAGAATTAACAACGTCCAAATTGTCAACATGATACTACTTTGTGGAGTAAAATTCAAGAATGCTTAGAATAATATTTTCATGAAAAGATACTCGATGAAACGCAATTACCAAGGATATTTCACTAATTTCATGGAGTATATAAGTTAAAACTTAACCAACTGAGTATAATAAAGAATGGAATAACAAAAAAAATCACCCGACATGCGATAGACTGCACAGACAGGTTATTCTAACAGAATAATAAATAATTGAACCAGGTCCGGCGTAAACGCACAGACAGGATATTCCGACAGAATAATAAATAATGGAACCAGGTCCGGTGTAAAACACACAGACAGGATATTCCGACAGAATAATAAATAATGGAACCAGGTCCGGTGTAAAATACACAGACAGGATGTTCCAACAGAATAATAACAAGACGGAACCAGATCCGGTGTAAAACACACAGACAAGATGTTCTAACAGAATAATAATAAAAACGAAACCAGGTCCGGTGTAAAACACACAGACAGGGTGTTCCAACAAAATAATAGAAGCATGTCACCAAGTATAGGTAGACCGCGTATACAGGTTATTCCCACAAAATAATAAGAAATGGAATAACAAAAGTTCTCTTCATGAATAAGAAAGAATAACACCCCTTACCGTTTTAAAGAAGAACTGAAATAAGGAAGTAGTTAAGTATCATAATACTTTTCTTCTCTTTCTCTATAGTTTCTCTCTCTAGAGTTCAGTGAATTCGTAAGAAATAATGAAGGAATGAGCTGCTATTTATAGAAAAATAATGGAATGCATAGTAACTAATCCATGAACGGTCCAGATTGATTACTTTAATCTGACGGTCCATATTTAAAGAAAAATCTTTTAAATAAAATATAATATATTCTATTTATAGAATAACTTTAATAAAGTATTCTGTTTTATATAAAAAGATGTTTCTATTTTATTATGTTAATAATACGAATAAAATAAAACTTCATTATCGCTAAATAATTCATATTATTAACTGACAATAATTGAATCAAACTGAGTGACTTCTCACATAAGCATTAATAATCAATACCGTGTGCTATTATACAACCACACGTGTTACTGTACTTTTACTACTGAGTAGTTCAACAGTATCAATGGTAAAACTTTCGCCGTTATTTTTAATAAAATAATTTTGTCGTTTTCTCAATCCGACAATAATTCCGTTGTGGGGTCCACCAATGATTGTGCCGTTGTACGAATATTCTCTGTTAAAACGAATATTCCCCGACCAATCGAATATTATATAACAACTTGCGTACTTTGCAAAATTTATAAATATTACCCACAACTATAACATTATATCAAATTAACTCCATAATATTCAAAAATGATATTTATAGAAAATTCATCTTTATTTATAAAAGTTGGGGTCTTACATTGTTTATCAAGCTAGGCCTCAAAATTTGCTTTCTTCTTCTTATTGCAAATTACTGCCAGGTGCTCCTTTTTTCTGCCACCTTCAATGATGCGGTAAAGGCATTTATTGAGAAGATTGTTAAAGAAATCTTTGTGAAAGATTACAAGCAAATGTTTGTGAACAAAGAGGAATTATCATTGGACTCCGTGAAGCAGTATAAAGTGAACTGCCCTGACGAACTTTCTAAGATTATGGTGATTATAGACAAAATTTTTGAATTAGGCTAGAAGTTGGGTCAGACAATCATATTTGTTCACACAAGAAATAGTGCAAGCATATTGCATAAAGCACTTGAATATGGTTATGAGGTCACAACAATTCAAGATGAACTTAAACAAGATGATAGGGACAAGTTTGTCAAGGAGTTTAAAGATGGGTTGACCCAGGTTCTAATTTCAACTGATCTTCTCGCTCGCGGTTTTGACCAAACACAGGTTTTACCTCTTTATTCTCTGCCTTAATGTTTTCCATATTTTGTGCTTCAAATTTTCATAATATGATGTGATTTTTTTTGGGTAGGCTAACTTGGTTGTTAATTGTAACGCCCCAGAAAAATCGGATTTTATGAGAATTAAATTTTTATTTAATTATGTGGATTAAATGAATTTAATTAATTATTTACGGGAGTAAGCTAATTGAAGATCGTTCTATAACCAAGACATGTCAGAACGTCGTAGTATCTTCACTACGTGATAGAATTAAAGTGTTTGAATTTCCAAGACGAAAATAAAAGCTTTTCTGAGAATTTTTTTGAAAAATACTATTCACACATTTCTGCTTGGGAATTAGTTTTGAACTTCCGAGAAATATGTAACGATAGAATATCGAGGTGGGATAGAATATCCAATAATATTTCAGTTATGAAAAGCGCAGGTTTTCGCCTACGGACTTAAAACCTAACGGGTTGGGGAAAGTGATTTCCGAGAAGGAATTTAAATGTGTATAATGAATTTAAATGTGTATAATGAATTAAAGTGATGATCGTATAATACGTAGGTATTGTACGAGGTAATGAATACGGGTATGATACGAGGTATTATACGAGTATGTATGGATAATGGTATATCGTATATTATGAATTAGTATACGAGTTAGAATACGAGATTAATACATAGATTATATGTTATAAGACTTTAAGCCATATGTAATGGATTTGTTGAATTGTGTAGGAAATTGTCTTGTCTAATGTGAATTATGATAAGGCCCAAATATAGGAATGGTTATGTCCAAAGTAAATTAATGAACAAGCCCAAGTGTTTGTTTAATTACAAGCCCAATGTATAAGTTAAATTAATTAAACTAAAGGCCCAAAGTAAGAACCAATGGGTTATGGGATGGTTTAAATCCATGGGGTAACCCATGATCACATGGATAACCCAATGTGGTGGCCAAGTAAAGTACTTGGTGGCTAAGTAAAATTGATGAACAAGAAAACTTAATGTCTAACTGTTGTGCTGGCCAAGTATATGTCGTGAGCCAGTAAGGAATAGTAAGGAGGTGATTAAGGAGGTGGGTTGGATTAATGACCTTTATGCCTTAACTTTAGCAATCCTATAAATAGCAAGCATTGATTTCATTTGTTGGTTGTTATTTCATCCAACACTTTATAACTTATAAGTTGAGAGCTTATTTGCTTGAGAGAAAAAGCTAGAAAGTTAGACTTTGTTAATTCAAGAAGCAAGAAGGAAGAATAAGGATTAAACAAATGGTATTCAAGGGTAAGCAATCCTAAATCATGATTCTCTTTCTCTTCCGTTGTTAGAGAAGTGAGTAGTAGTAGAAAATGTATACTAAGAAGGAGTAGGAATGATAAATCAAATGGCCTAAGTCATAATAAGCCGTAATTAAGTCATGTTGTAGGATAAGCAATAAATGAAGTTATGAACCAAGGAAGAATTTGTAGGAACTTGTAACATGTTTTACATTAATGAAGTTGGTATGATAAGAAGAGGCGAGGATGATGGTTAGAAGTCTTGATTCATAATAAAACATGAGAAATGGAATCATAAGTAGTTTATACTTTTATAAGTTATAAACTCACAAAGAACAAGAAAGAACTTATCATGTATATAAGTTAATGAAATATGTATGTTAATATGTTAGTATAATGGATTGAAACCATTTGAAATGAAGAACAAATCTTAAGTAACAAAGTTTTACCGGAATCCACACGAATAGACGATAGTCGTCAAATTCAAGAAATTCTCAGAATGGAAGTCAAATTTTGATATTGAGCTAGAAAACATTTGTTTTCAATGGAGTTAGGTTTTATTTGGCATTATAGAGTTATGGACTCGAGAATGACCAAATTCTGACTTAGAACGAAGAAACGAGCGTTGAACGTTCACGAACGTTTAACGTTTTCGTTAAAAATGGACTAATAGGTGAATTTTTAATTAACAAAGTCAAATAGATAAAATTCTTGCATGAACACATAGAGTATGTAATTTTTGAACCGTAGGCTCTTGAACGAGCCAATTCGGACTTAAAACGAAGAAGTTGCGAGCCCAGGAATTTCACAAAGTCAAAAGTCTGTCAAAATTTTCTGAGGCACAGAGTCCGCGCCGCGGCGCGACTCAAAGAAGAAAGGTCGGCGCCGCAGCGCGAGGCCATACCATAGCATACTGTTAGTTGGCGCCGCAACACGGCCGAATGCACTAGACATGGTGCCGCAGTGCCAAGGCCGGGTTTTAGAGTTGCTAACTCACGCCGCAGCGCTGCATAGAGAGGCGAAGCTGGCGCCGCAACGCCAGCACTAGAATGTGAATAGAAAAGAAAGGTTTTGAATGTAAAGTGAAGGAGAAGATAATGAAGATTGAATTAAATTCTTAATCAACTCAATGTAACATCATTTAGGTTGTATAACCTTAAGCAATACACTAGAGGTTGAAAGAAAGAATAATTTAAACGAAGAATGTGAAGGGTAATTAAGTAAACCATGAATGGTATTCAACGTTGGTACTTCACCAATGACGATCAAGTTTTGATTAATAATGTAAGGACGTTAGTAAGCCGTGAGGAAGGATGATTAACTCGATCTGAGTTGTATTAATGAAATAATTTCGATTAAGTTATAGAAAAGAAAGAAATTGGTAAGAACGATGTAAAAGAACGACTGCAAGCCAGAACCAATAATAACAAGTCTAATATATGATTAGATTGAGAAGAAGGGTAAGATTCATTAGGAACCATGTATGTTCACTCATGACCTAATGTTGTATGTTTTGTGGTTATGTGTTGCAGAGACTATAAGGACTCAAAGAGAAAAGTAAATTTACTATAGCAGACGCTGAAGGCAAGTTTTTCTTAAATACTTGTCTAACCTTCGTGTTAGCCAAGTTTTCAATGATTCATGTTATGAGATGCATGAATGGTTTTAAAGAAGAGTCGATGCCAGTTTTAAACTCGACTAGATAAATCTTAAAGATTGATTGATTTATTTGCAAGTCTTTCAATATAGAACTGTTAACGCTATCCTATGCCAAGTATTTGGTACGAATTTAAAGGTAATTTTGTCTGTGAACAAACAAATGTATTTTCATCGATTATTCGATGGGCATGTGAGGTTACCACAAATTAAATGTACATACGTTTAATGAATGTAGTGTTGATCAACATAGAGTACTATAGGCTGATCACCTAGAAGTGCTCATAAGCTATGCCGGACTTACGGACTTAGTGCCGGGTTGTCCTTTTCAAAAAGATTATGAAACGCTCATGGTCTTGGACCAGAATTGATGTTTTACTGAATATTGTCATTGTAAAACGTTTTCAAGGAAAAGAAGTGCTATTTTAAATTATCAATAGTACTTCGAAATTATTATCCAGTTATTGAAGATATGCGATTCCTATGTCTCAAGCATATTGTTTAAATGAAATTGTTATACTTGCTGAGCTTATTATGCTCACTCTTTCTTGAACTATATGAATGTAGCTAAGGACGAGCGAATCGAGATTTCTAGTAGGGATAAAGACAAGGGGAAGATGAATGATTAGTTTATCTTGTAATAGACTAGTAAGTATATGTATTATATTATGATGAACAAAGAATGTAATGGTTTAAGAACTTGGGAACAGGATTTATTATTATTAATGTAATAAGAATGTCGTTGGAACACACATTTTGATGTCATTTTAGTAGAATGAATGTACAGTTATGAGTATCATGTAGCTCCAATTGTCAGGTTAGAAGATACCCGGATTTGGGGGCGTCATATTAATTATGATCTTCTGGTGAAATTTGACATGCGTGGAGAGCCGGATTATGAGGTTTACTTGCACCGGATTGGTAGAGCAGGACGTTTTGGCCGCAAGGGTATAACTTCTTGACTTCAGTACTGACATCATTGTTACCATTTTTTTTCTTTGCTTATTGGTGGTTCTTATGAAAGTAACTAGCTATTTGTGGAAATGCATGAGTTTTTTATGTGGTTTATTGAGTTAACCTACTTATAAAGTGTACACTTCAAATGACTAGTACGTCTTTTTGATTTGCATCGTAACATGCAATAAGAATTTGATTACCGCAATACAACTAGTGTTATATTCATATAACATCATATGTTATTACGTGTTTAGTGTTTATAAACTTCTCCAGCTGTCTCTTTCTTGGCATTTATCCTATGAATGATTAAATAGGCTTTACATTGGAAAACTAGTTGGGGGAGTAGTTCTATGTGCACAAACTGTGAACAAATAGAAGAGAAGTAGAATGTCCTACCATATATTTACTGATAAAGTTTATTAACCTTTCGCACCATTTTTTTTACGTGCCAATACATGGGGGGATGGGGTAATAGTGTTTGTGCACATAGAACTACACCTCGTTGGGGCATTCACCTTCATTGTTCTCTAAAGCAAGAGTAACACACTACACACTTAGTTCTTGTTTGTGTAAATATAAGTTCCTGAAAGATACTCTGTTGTTTGGGTAATTTAAGAAAAAGAAAAAAGGGGGAAATTTAAATTGTTCTTGTTGGTTCTGATTTTTAAGGGTACTGCTATGGTGACAAGAATATTACAAAAATGATGTTCATTTTCTACTTTTTGGTGTATCATTGTTTCTTTTCACTAGTCTGTTTATACTCTGGTTTTTTTGAATTGCAAGATGAAAGTGGTCGTAATGTTTACAATGAAGATGGAAATCTTTTAATTCATACAGATGTGCAATTGCTTTTGAGAACTAAAACCTATGTTTTGCTGCTTTAGGTTGGGGAGTTGCATATGCTTAGGTAGTAGCTTAATTTTATGGATAGTTTAGTTTATTTTGTGGATGTAATCAAATTCACAATTCAATATAGTAGTAATTTATATTGAAAAGTGAATTTAAGATGTATGTATGGATAGTTTGGTATATATTTTGTGGATGTAGTAATTTGAAACTGTAAACGAATAGTATTATTGGGATGTATTTTGAATGGTTGATACATTTTGGCTTTAAATTTAAATGAGAATTTAGACCTTTTAGCTATATATCATGGCATTAGCAGATTGCAGGTGCACTGGTAATATAGGTGAACCATAACTTTTTTTTTCAAGTCAATCTACAACATTTTAAAAATATTGTATAATGTGTCTAAACGTTGTCTGATATGTCAAACTATAACATTTTAAGCCAAAAAACGTTGTGGAAGCATACCATCTACAACGTTTTCAAGCATCTACTAATTTATGAAAAATAAATCTACAACGTTTTTTTCCTTAAAAAACGTTGTATAATGTGTCTAACTACAACGTTTTAAAAACGTTGTATAAGGGTGTCAAATAGATAACACCCTTAACCACGACGTTTTTCTGATTGAAACCACAACGTTTTTTACGCGATATCTATTTACTGTTTTGTAGTAGTGGTTCGACGCCTGTAATGTGAAATGACAAGTGGTTCGACGCCTGTAATATGAAACGACAAGTGGTTCGACGCCTATAATATGAAATGACAAGTGGTTCAACGTCTGGTAAAGGCAATTACTATTGGCAAAAATGACTCTTAGATGATGACATATGGGCCCCCTATAGAATAAGCCAAACTTATCACAAACGTCTCATAACAGACTTCTTATTTATATCAAGATTGAATAAATATTATCACAAATCATTTTATCTTCAATCAACACATTTTTAATCTTCCAACAATTATTCATCATTAATATTATAACTCACAATATTTAACAACCAGATCATTTCCTAGAAAGAGGGGGCTTTCCGATAAGGATTTCTCCCTATTGGCGCGCAATTAGGTGATCAAACCTCTCCTCGATAGAACTTTCTAGACATCGTCAATATTATAAATAATATTATGAATAACTTTATCGTCTCAATTATTAATTTAATAATATAAAATATTATGCAGATGATACTGTGATAATAATTGAATCAATAATATGAGATACTATGCAGTAATTATTGTAGCAATAATTGAGTATAACTGAGTGGCTTCTTACGTAAGCATCAATAATCAATACCATGTGCTACTATGCAATCACGCGTATTACTGTAATTTTATCACTGGGTATTTCAACAGTTAACGGTAAAACTTTCGCCGTTATTTTTATAAAAAGATATTTCTGTCGTTTTCTAACTCCGACAATAATTCTGTTGTGTGGTCCACCAATGATTGTACCATCGTACGAATATTTCCCGACAAAAAGAATATTTCCCGACCAAATGAATATTTTATAACAACTTGCTTACTTTGCAAAATTTATAAATATTACCCACAACTATAACATTATATCAAATCCGCACCATAATATTCAAAATGATATTTAGAGAAAATTATTCTTTATTCATAAAAGTTGGGGTCTTACAACTTCCCCTTCTTATGAAATTTCGTCCTTGAAATTAGGATACATACCTGGTATGTCGAAGAGATGAGGATACCTTGATTTCATTTCAGATTCTAACTCCCAGGTCATTTCCTCGACATCGTGGTTTCTCCACAACACTTTGACTTGAGGTATAACCTTGGAGCGTAGAATATGTTCCTTCTTATCCAAGATTTTAACAGGTACCTCTTCATACGTTAAATCTTTCGCTATTTCGTCTGGTTCTAACTCAATAATGTGGTTCGGGTCTTCCACATATTTACGTAACATGGATATGTGAAAAACGTTATGAACATGAGACATACTTGGCGGTAAGACGAGTCTATAAGCCACAGTTCCTACTCGTTCGAGGATTTCAAATTGGCCAATGAATCGAGGATTGAGCTTACCTCTCTTTCCAAATCTTGTAACTCCTTTCCATGGAGCAACCCGTAACAACACATGATCTCCAACATTAAACTCCACGTCTTTTCGATGAAGATCAGCATAACTCTTTTGTCTATCTTGTGAGGTTTTTATACGTTGTCGGATCATTTGAATCTTTTCTGTTGTCATGTGTACCAATTCTGGTCCCAACAACATTGCTTCACCCACCTCATCCCAGCATACTGGAGAACGACACTTGTGTCCATACAACGCCTCAAATGGAACCATGCCAATACTTGCTTGATAACTGTTGTTGTAGAAGAATTCCACCAATGGCAAGAACTTGTCCTAACTTCCTTTGAAGTCAAGGACACAAAGTCTTAATAGATCTTCAAGAGTTTGAATAGTCCTCTCTGATTGCCCATCCGTTTGAGGATGATATGTCGAACTAAATCGTAAATCCGTGCCCATAGCTTTTTGCAAACTGACCCAAAACCGTGAAGTGAATCTTGGGTCTCAATTAGAAACTATGGATATTGGCATACCATGCAGTCTTGTAATCTCATTTATGTAAATACGAGCAATACATTCAAGTGAATAAGTTTCTCGTATAGGTAAGAAATGAGTAGACTTGGTCAATCTATCAACAATGACTCAAATCGCATCTATGCCTTGAGAAACCTTGGGAAGACCAGTAACGAAATCCATGGTAATGTGCTCCCACTTCCATTCTGGAATTTTAAGTGGTTGCAATGGACCTTTTGACACTTGATGCTCCGCCTTGATACGTTGACATGTTAAAATCCTTGAGATAAACTCTGCGATCTCTCTCTTCATATTTCTCCATCAAAATGTATGTCAAAGATCACGATACATTTTGGTACTTCCAGGATGGATGGCAAACTGTGTGTTGTGCGCCTCCATCATGATTTTATGCTTCAAATTAGAGTTGTTAGGAACATAAAGTCTAGAGTTGACTCTAAGTATTCCTTCTTCATCGATTCTTGCTTCCGGAATAGCACCTTCTTGCACTTTCTTCTTCATACGCATCAGCTCCAGGTCTGTAGTTTGAGCAACTTTAACTTTATCGATTAAAGTCGGTTCTACTCGTATATTTGCCATCATCACGTGGGTTCCTAGAGTCTTTATCTCTATCTTCATCCTTTGCAAGTCATACAAAATGGGCCTTTACATTGACAATATTGCACTCGTACCCGCATATGATCTTCTACTCAATGCGTTAGCTACCACGTTCGCTTTTACAGGATGGTATTGAATAGTATGATCGTAATCTTTCAATAGCTCGAGCCAACGTCGTTGCCGCATGTTGAGTTCCTTTTGAGTGAAAAAATATTTGAGGTTTTTATGATCTGTATAGATCTCCACCTTCTCTCCATACAGGTAATGCCTTCAGATTTTAAGTGCAAAAATGACTGCTGCCAACTCTAGATCATGAGTAAGATAATTTCTCTCATATTCTTTGAGCTGTTGCGAGCTAGGCATAGGCTATGACTTTTCCATGTTGCATGAGAACACATCCTAAACCTCTGTCTGAAGCATCACTGTAGATGACATATCCCTCCGAACCAGATGGTATTGTCAGAACAGGTGCTAAAATGAGTATCCTCTTGAGTTCTTGAAAACTCTTCTCACATTCCTCGCTCCAACCGAATTTTGTATCTTTTTGAGTCAGCTGAGTTAATGGAGTAGCGATTCGAGAAAATCCTTCCACGAATCTCCGATAATAATCAGCTAAGCCCAGAAAGCTACGTACTTCGGTAACTGACTTAGGTTGCTCCCAGCTTTGAATTGCTTCAATCTTTGTCGGGTCAACAAATATTCCATGATTTGATATCACGTACCCAAGGAATGCTACTTCCTCAAGCCAGAACTCACATTTCTTTAACTTGGAATATAACTTGTTTTCACGAAGCTTTTGGAGTATTAGTCTTAAGTGTTGCTAATGATCTTCACGGCTTTTGGAGTACATGAGGATGCCATATATAAAGACAACAACAAAATGATCCAAATATTCCTTGAATACTCGATTCATCATATCTATGAAGGTCGCAGGAGCATTAGTCAATCCAAAAGACATGACTAGGAATTCATAATGCCTGTACCGAGTTCTAAAAGTAGTCTTTGGAATGTTTTCAGTTTTAACTTTTAACTGATGATATCCAGAACGAAGATCGATCTTTGAAAAGAATTTAGCACCTTTCAACTGGTCAAACAGGTCATCAATTCGAGGTAACGGGTACCTATTTTTGATGGTGACATGATTCAACTCCCGATAGTCAATACAAAGTCGCATACTTCTATCTTTCTTCTTTACTAATAGAACAGGAGCACCCCAAGGAGACGTACTAGGACGAATAAAATTGATGTCTAACAATTCTTGCAGTTGGGTCTTTAACTCCTAAAGTTTAATAGGAACCATTCGATATGGGGCTTTGGAAATGGATTTTGTACCGGATTCAAGGTCAATACAAAATTCAATTTCACGCTCTAGGGTTAGACCAGGAAGTTCTTCAGGGAATACGTCAAGAAATTTATTAATAATAGAAATATCATTCAAATCTGACGTATTTTTATTTAAATTCGTGACATGGGCTAAGAAAGCTTGACATCCGTTTTTCAATAAACGAATAGCTTTATGGCTTGATATGACAGTGATTGACTTTAGTGGTTTGGTTGCTTGAATTCGCATAATAGGTTGGTTAGGAATATGAAAGCTAACAACCTTACGAAAACAATCGATTTTAGCATGATGAGTAGTTAACCAATCAATCCCTAAAATAACATCAAATGCAAGTATTATCAAAGAGATGAGATCGACGGGTAACGTGTAGTTACCGATTTGAATCAAACAAGACTTATAAACAGTGGATGTAATGAAGGTTTCTCCCAACGGAGTTTCAACAGATAAATCAAAGTCTAATTTCTCCAGAGTTAAATTTAAACGTTGAGCGCAAGTAGGAGAAATAAAAGAATGGGTAGAACCGGTATCAAATAAGGTATAGACTTCGCTAGAGTTTATGATTAGCTTAACCGTGATCACCTCGTTCGGATTATTCACTTTTTGGGAGGTTATGACAAACGATCTCCCTTGAACTACCGGTTTTGTCTTATCTGGGACGGCCTTTGATGCCTCCATCCCAGCTGGACTTGACTTTGATACATGAAAAAATCAGGCTTGGTGACCTTCTCTTCCATAATTGTAACATGCTTTGGACTAATGCATACAGTTTGGACTGATGTGGCCCTCTCCTCCACATTTGTAACATGCGACCGGCGGTCGTTCTCCTTCCTTAACAACAGGTGCTGGTGCTGACGTCTTTCCATCATTATTGAATTTTCTCTTCTTGAAATTTTCACTTCTATTATATTGACCATGATTACCACTAAAGTGGTTACCATTTTGGCATATTGATTCCCTCCACGTTTGTTGTCACCGCTTCGATGACTGCTACCACTGGTATTATCGATTTGCCGACTGCTATCTCTTGGTTGTGTTGACTCATTATCACGTTCCAATAACTGAGCCTTATTTACAACATCTGAATACAAACACAGTTTGTGAGAAATTAGGTATTGACGTATCTCAGGTTTCAAACCTCTTAGAAACATCCCCGTCATTCTCTCCTCATTATCAACCAAGTGGGACGCCAACCGGCACAACTCGGCAAACTTAGCTTCGTACTATGACACGGTTATATTGTTTTGCTCCAGTTTGATAAACTCTACCTCCTTCATATGACGAATACTTTCGGGAAAGTACTTGTCGTTGAACAGTTCTTGGAACTTCTCCCAAGACATCTTCAGTGTGGCAAGTTGAGTACGCTTTACAGATTCCCACCAGTAATCTGCCTTTCCTCGCAACATAAAGGTGGCAAAGGGAATCTTTTGCTCCTCGGAGCATCCCAAGACATAAAATATATTGGTGATCTGCTTAATCCACGTCTCCGCCTTAAGTGGTTTTGGCTCTCCCAAAAATTCTTGTGGTCCCAGTTCCTTAAACTGCTTAGCGGTGACCATCCAAGAGTTGCCAGTGTTTCCACCTACATTTTGAATAGGAGTTTCTCTTGCCTGATATTGTACGAATTGCAGATAGCTCCTAAACATTTCGTCGTTTGACATTTGGTCAGTGTTGTTGTTCACATGAGGATTATTGCCTTTCTGATGCACATTATCCTAGGTATTGATCAGTGGTGACTCAACAGTCTCATATGCTCCATTGCTTAACTCGACATTTTTAGATGTCATTTTCAAACACTGCCACAAAATAAGGGTTAATTGACATGTCATATATTATCCCTATATTATGACTGTGACACCCCCAAATCCGGTACTTCCATTTTCACAGGATTTGGTGTTCACTGTATAAACATTATCTATCTATCTACCCATAATAAAAACAAATAGATAGAAAAAATCATCCCTATGGGGTTACAACATCTGAATAATAAATACAATCCCAGGTCATACTAACCTTAAATATCTGTGCGAAAACATAAACAAATAATAAGTCTTAAACAACATTAACATAAGTCTTAATACATAAATTCAACATCACATAAACAACAAGTCTTCATCACTTGTTAATCTTGCCCTTGCCTTTGCTAGTAGAAGGTTCGTCTGTTCTTTCGTTCTTAACTACAATGTTATTATTCGCAAGAGTGAGCACAATTGCCCACAAGTAAAATAATGAAATAACAATGTATAATAACATGCAAATAAATTAAGGACTTCTGAAATAGGAAACTCAACTTTTGAATCAAGAATGAATAACAAGAGACAAAAGAACTTCTAAGGGTCATAAGACCTTGAACTATGTCCTAGGTTGTCAAGTGTTTATACTTGAAACCTTTAACAGTCATAAGACTATGGACTCTTCTTCTCGTATTTAGGGGGATCAGCCCTTAGTACCATACTGTGCACAATATCTTAACGCTAACGCATAAGTAATCCCCTATACAGGGTTGTTCATCTCAGTTTGATATTCGAGTCCATGCCAAAGGAAGTTTTGTTTGGATAATTCATTAAGGGTTCTGAAATTTAGAACGCTCATCAACTATGGACTAGTCGAATCATAAAGGGTTCGCTAGTCTAACAAAATTCACAATAACTGATATATAAATCGAATAACAATTCCAAGAGATATACAATAGAATGATTATTGTATAACAACATCATGCTTTGAAAGATTAATATACTATTGATATAACAACATTGGCTTAGTCAAAATAACGAGAACTTGCTCGATGAAAAGTGACAACTTATAATTCATATAATGATAATGAGTAGGGTTCGGAAACTTGCCTCGTGCGTAGATTACACTTTAACTAAACTCGTTCTTTGATTTAACTCCTACATATCAATTACGTTCACAATACCAGTCAGTTATAACTTACTAAACATCACACGTTTATTCTTTGTCTAACTCGAATTCAGGACTATACTTAGTCATATTACCATACTTGTTTCCACATAATATTACATTATACGAACATCAAGCTAAGTATATAATCAATAATTCAATCAACATGTAATTGTCTTCTTGACTTGGTAAAAACTCACTTTAATGTCTCATTATATATCTAACAAGTTTTTATATTCATTAGACTAGGTTACTAACACATTTCTATTACTTGAACATTGAAAAAAAATGCATTTTTGGACATTCTGCTAAGTGGCGCTGCGGCGCCACTTTTGTACTGGGTCTTGGCGCTGCGGCGCCGTGGCGCTGCGGCTTGGTACTTGGCGCTGCGACGCGATGGCGCTGCGGCACGGGAAATGAACTAGGAGTTGGCGCCGCGGCGCGACACTCCAGACTCTGAATTTCCAGTTCGCGAAGAACACAGAATTCAGCGAAAATAAACACTACATAATCATTAATTCCCCAAATTAAACATACCCACATGTTAGAATCGTATATAATTAATACCCAACATTTATAGAGTAATTTTAACCCATTAAAACACATAATCACAGAATTAAATTATGCAAATTGTACTGTTCTTGATGTTCTTGAAGTATTGAACATAAATTCCTAAAATTCAACGCCACAGATTCGTTATAAAACCAAATACAACCATTCAAATTTTGTTTTGTTCGTTTTAGCATGCATAATCATATACAAGTGGAAATTTTACAGAACAATTTATGTTTGACATATTAAAATCACGTATAAGGCCATATGGCCATATTCTATACTCTGCAAATTTTTGAAACAACAAGTCATAATATTATGAAACTTATGATATGGAATCATACAAAATACATATTAAACATGCTACTATGACATAAAATCACGTATATAACCACATAGTCAATACACTTTCCAACCACAGAGAATTTTACAGAAATTGAAGAGTCATATTTTATAAAACTAAATGACGTAGAAAAAGAATTGGGTTAAAGAGATTACCCAAGAGTAGAATTAATAGAAGATGAATTCCTTCTCAGATGACTCTCACAATCCTCTTAACAATCTCTAAATTCTCAACTCTTTCTCTGTATCTCTCTCTGTTACGCTTTCTAGACTTAGGAAAATAATGAAGAAGAAAGAAGAAGACGTAAACTAAATAAGGAACAACTGACGCGTTGGTGGTCAGTTACCCAGTCATGGGTTAACTGCCCCCAACTCCCTTTAGGGCCATGTTTAGCTAGCTAAAATAGGTTTCAAAAATTATTTAATTTAATAAACTTTATCATATAGTTTAAATAATGTCACACTCCTTTATAAAATAAATCAATATCTTATTTAATTTATTTTAAATAAAATATAATAATTTCTCATTAATTCACATAGTCAAATAATTCAAATTCTTATTGATTAATAATGTCAAATTATAGAATCTCTAATTAATATTTAAATTAATTAAAATAACATTAGGCTTATTAATTATTTCTTCTAATTCAATAAGCTCACATAATTACATACATCGAAAAATAAAATTCTCCACATCAATTTAATAAATATAACACATATAATTAAATTAATCTACCACAATTTCATCAATTAATTATTTAATCTAATAATTAATTCATCGAAAAATATTTATTCAATCCAATAAATATTAAAATTAATTACAAAATCTCGGTTGTCACATCTTTCCCCTCTTAAAAGGATTTTATCCTCAGAATCACAACTCAAACAATTCGTCCCGTTACATTCTCCCCCCCCCCCCCCCGTACAAAGATTTTGTCTCCAGAATCGCTTATAACAATCTAGGTAAATAAATGAGGATAATTCTTCATCATATTCTCTTTGAGTTTTCACGTAGCTTCTTCAGCGTTGTGGTTCCTCCAAATTGCCTTAACAGAAGGTATTACTTTATTTCTCAGGATTTGTTATTTTCGGTCGATAATTTGAACAGGAATTTTTCGTAAGATAAGTCTTTATCGAAATGTAGGGGTTCATATTCAATGACGTGCTTGTAATCGGGTTTATAGGGTCGTAGGACTGAGACATAGAAAGCGTTGTGGACATTCTCTAGAGCTGGAGGTAAGGCTACCTCATAAGCAACTTCTCTGAACCTTCTCAGAATTTCAAAGGGTCCAATGAATCTTGGGCTTAATTTTCCTTTCTTTCCAAACCTGATCTTTCCCTTCAAGGGAGAGACATTTAAGAACACATAACTACCTGGTTCGAACTCAACATTTTTACGATGTGGATCTGCGTACTTCTTCTGTCCATCTTGAGCTGCTGTCAATCTTGTTCGAATCACTTTGACTATTTCTACTGTTTGTTGTACTAATTCCGGGCCTAGTAATTGTCTTTCGCCAACTTCATCCTAGTATAGCGGAGTTCTGCACTTTCTACAGTATAACGCTTCATAAGGTGGCATTCCAATACTAGCGTGGTAACTGTTGTTGTAACCGAACTCTACGAGCGATAGATGATCATCCCAATTTCCTTTAAAGTCCATTATACAAGCTCTTAACATATCTTCCAATGTCTGAATTGTTCTTTCGCTCTGTCCATCTTTCTGAGGGTGATATGTCGTACTCATTATCAACTGTGTACCCATACATTCTTATAGACGTTTCCAGAAGTTCGATGTAAAGCGCGGATCTCTATCAGAAACAATTGACACCGGAACTCTGTGCCTTGAAACAATCTCTTTCACATATAACCTTGCCAACTAATCTAAGTTGAATCTGATTTTGATCAGAAGGAAGTGTGCGGATTTCATCAATCGGTCAATAATAACCCATACTGCGTCGTAGCCTTTCTGAGTTGTCGGTAGGCCAACCACGAAATCCATCGTAATATGTTCCCATTACCATTTTGGAATCTCTAAAGGTTGTAGCATCCCACTCGATCTCTGATGTTATGCTTTCACTTTCTGACATGTCAGGCACTTGGCAACACATTCTGTAACCTCTCGTTTCAAATTTGGCCACCAAAAGTGTTGTCGAAGATCTTAGTACATCTTGGTACTATTAGGGTGAATCGAATGTCGTGATTTGTGAGCCTCGCTCAAAATTTCTTCCTTAATCTCTGGTACTGGTGGTACCCAAATTCTACTCTCAAACCTCAATATTCCTTCCTTATCCATCTTGAATCTTGATTCGGTTCCTTCGAATATCTTTCTTATCACCTTTTTGCATCCGTCGTCCTGAAGTTGAGCCTCCTTAACTTTATCCAGTAGGGTTGTACCAGATTGCATCTGAAACAGTTTCTCATCTATTTCCATAGGATAATTCACTTCTAACTCCAACTTCTCCATTGCTAAAATCAATTCCTTATGAGCGGTCAACATCATCAACTTCTCCCGACCCTTTCTACTTAAGGCGTCGGCAACCACGTTTGCCTTATCCGGATGGTATAAAATCTCACAATCGTAGTCCTTAATTAATTCCAACCACCTTCTTTGGCGCATATTCAATTCTTTCTGTGTAAAAATATATTTCAGACTCTTGTGGTCTGTATATATATTTCACACTTCTCCCCGTAGAAATAGTGCCTCCAGATTTTCAAAGCGAAAACCACTACAACTAACTCCAAGTCGTGGGTCGGATATCCCTTCTCATAATCATTTAGTTGTCGTGACGCATATGCAATGACTCTACCGTTCTGCATAAGCACAAAACCAAGTCCCTTATGCGACGCATCACTATAAACTACAAAATTTCCTGTATCGTTCGGAAGAGACAACACATGTGCTGTACTCAACCTCTTCTTCAATTCTTGAAAGCTTTCCTCACACTTCTCCGTCCAAACAAATTTTACAGCTTTTCGAGTCAAATTCGTTAACAGAGTTGCGATCTTAAAAAAGTCTTGAATGAATCTTTGTAATATCCTGTCAATCCAAGAAAACTTCGTACTTCTGACGGCGTCTTCGGCTGATCCTAGTTAATCACAGCTTCAACTTTGGAGGGATCCACCGAAATTCTGTCCCTATCGATCACATGTCCAAGAAATTGTACTCTTTCAATCCAGAATTCACATTTTAAAAACTTAGCATACAACTTCTCTTTTCTCAACACTTCTAACGTTAATCTCAAATGCTCTTCATGTTCTTCCTTGGTTTTTAAATATACCAAAATATCATCTATAAATACCACTACGAACTTGTCCAAAAATGGCTTGAACACACCATTCAGTAGTCCCATAAATGCTGCAGGAGCATTCGTTAAACCAAACGACATTACAAAAAATTCGTAGTGATCATATCATGTTCTGAACGCTGCCTTCGGTACATCCTCTGGTCTCACCTTCAGTTGATGATAACCACTCCTCAAATCTATCTTGGAAAAGTATTTCACTCCCCTCAATTGATCAAACAGATCATCGATTCTCGGTAATGGATATCTATTCTTAATTGTGACCTTATTCAGTTCTCTATAGTCAATGCAGAGCCGCATTGTCCCATCCTTCTTCTTCACAAATAAAATCGGCGCTCCCCACGGTGATACGCTTGGTTGGATATACTTCTTGTCCAGTAATTCTTGTAGTTGGACCATTATTTCTTTCATCTATACCGGTGCCATTCGGTACGGTGCCTTTGATATTGGAGTCGTTCCTGGAGCCAAATCGATCACAAATTCAACCTCTCTATCTGGCAGAAGTCCTGGTAAATCATCTGGAAATACGTCGACGAAATCTCTCACTACTGGTATCTCCTATACTTTCGGATTCTCTTTACGACTATCGACTATGTAAGCTAAATATCCTACACATCCTTGTCATAACAACTTCCTGGCCTGCATCATCGTCAAACAACTCGCTTTTCTAGGTGACTTGCTACCATAAAACACAACCTTTGACGGATTCATAAGGTTAATACGCTTCTTTTGGCAATCAATTACCGCCCTATAATTGAATAACCAGTCCATTCCCAAGATAACGTTGAATTCCCCAAATTGAATAGGGATAAGATCTACGTTCATGATATTACCCTTAATATCCACTCTACAGTTCTTATGCATGTACTTAACAGGAATTATTTCTCTATTCGCGATTTCTATGTTCATGGGGTATTCTAACTCATCCTTAGGCAATTCTAAATTCTTAGCAAAGTCATCGGATATAAATGAACAAGTAGCACCCGAATCAAATAATACGTAAGCATTAACTCTATTAACCGGAATGATACCTGACACCACATCACGCGACTGCACTGCATCCTGCACCGTCATATTGAAAGTCCTGGCGGTTGGTCGATTGGTTGCGGTTGGTCCTGTGATGATCAAAGCGCTTCCACTGCTATTTCCCCGGTTTCCTCCTAATCCTACCCCTTCAGATCCTTTCTTAGGACAGTTTCTTGCCAAATGATACTTTGAACCACAAGTGAAGCAGGCACCCTTCTTTGGGTTAGGACAGTTAGGTGCTATGTGGCCTTCCTGACCACAATTGTAGCACACACGTTTACCCTTCATACACACTCCCAAATGAGCTTTCCCGCAGGTCGGGCACGCTTCAATCCTTTTCTTCTGACCTCCTTGCTGGTTTCCGGTTGATGTGTTGTCAGACCACCTTCTCTTCTAATTATTATTACCTCCCCCTGTATAACTTCCACTAGGCTTGTTATTTCCTTCACTTTTATTCTTCTTCTTCTAATCCTGATTGTATTTGGTTACCGCATCACTTCCACCTTCAGCAAGTATGGCTTTCTCTAGTACCTAGGCGAATGTCTTTAACTGAAACATTGACACCTTACTATACAATCACGACTTCAGTCCTTGTTCGAACCTTCTTACTTTTCTCTCATCGTGTGCACTTGATATTTGGCGAACCTTGCCAACTCGTTGAATCTAGCTGCATAATTTGGTACGGACATATTCCCCTGCTTCAATTCCAGAAATTGAGCCTCCAATTGGTTCTGCGAGGTAGTCGGGAAATACATCTCGAAAAACATCTCCTTGAACCTCTCCCAGGTAATCATACCTTCTCCTCCACGAACTTTGTTTGCTTGCCACCAAAAACTGGCTTCAGATTTCAACATAAACGTTGCAAACGCGGTCTTCTGGTCCTCTCTGACTCTTGCGACCTCAAAAACCTTCTCCATCTCCATAACCTAAGTCTGAGCTTCGATCGAGTTCATGGAGCCTTTAAATTCTGGCGGTCCCACCGCCTTGAAATCTTTGAATGTTGTATTTGGTGGAGCTTGAGGTTGATTATTCATTGCTCTAGCTAGTAAGTTCACTAATTGTTGGACAGAATTAGCATTGGCATTATTGTTATTATTCGTTGACTCTTCCTGAGCTGGTTGACGGTTTTGTCTTCTTCTCGGCGGCATATTTCTGTTAAAATATACGCTTATTAGATCTTTATTAAATTCTCTAAATAGTTAAGGCTTAACTCCACAATTTAACATAATCACTTAACACATTATGTCAAACAACTTGATATATTTATTCAAATCAAAAGTTTTAACATAAAACGATAGCATCACTACTATTTACATCAACTATCCCGAGATAAAGAATCTACAGGATTTTAAACATTAAGATATTCATTCGTTCATAAACACGTCTGAATTTACATCTAAAAACCAGATAAGTTTTTCACATAATTAAGCAAATACTATCACTGCCTGTTAAGGCGCCGAATAGCCTTGCTACGTTCCTCTTCCATGATGCGAGACATCGTTCTGCGATCCAGCATATACGATGGTAAACCTTCAAACTAGATTGGATACCTCAAAACTCGATCCTGGGCTTCATCTATTGCATTATTAAGTGTAGAGTATGTCTCCCCAAGCTTAGCCTTCTTTACACGACAATCTCTTTCTGCAAGATCAGCACGACATGATTCTCTTACCCATCCCTCCTCTGCTATGATCAGCCTCTCTGAGCTTTCCTTCAGTTCCTTCTTTAATTTCTCTATTTCTTCGGATTTCTCCTCGTTTTGACCTTTCTCATGAACCAAATCCCATTCTACATTTCCCAGTCGTGTGTGGAGAGTCTCAACCTCCATCTCCTTGTGCTCGAGAATAATCTGCTGAATAATCGCCCGCTCAGTCAAATCCTGAACAGTGTCTCATAACTCTACGTTACGATCATATAGCGCATCGTACATCTTAGCATCAATGGAGTTCGGTAGGAATTCCTTTTCCTCTTCCTCCTCAGGATCCTCCTCAGGATCAGTCTCAGGCTCATGCTCCTGACCAACAACAGTGATCAATGGAGATGGCTCTCTCTGAATCAACTGCTCCCTGACAACATGAATGTCTCGGGGCTCCTCCTCGGTAGGCACTCGGGGTTCCTCCTCCCCAGCTCGACTAGCTCCTCCAACATCGGACATCCTGACAATATAGTTTTAAGTTTTAGTTACTAAGTCATACTAGTGAGCACATAATTTAACACATAAGCACATAGAGTCTTTTATTATCTTCAATGAATTAAGAAATTCATCTCTTAGAACTCGATAAGAGTTTTCCTTCTCTATGTTCTTCCTAAAAGGCTATTACCTAAGGTTGTTCCCCACCTAAGGTTCATAACCTACGGCTCTGATACCAACCAGTGAACACCAAATCCTGTGGAAATGGAAGTACCAGATTTAGGGGTGTCACAAGGACCGACCAATTAAATAATAAATAAACTTAGGTAGGTAATACTAGCGAAGGATTTTCCCGTCTCTCCCCCTAGTTATAATCTCGCATCTTAGCCAGGGATCATATTCCTAAGCTTTGATACCAACTGTGACGCCCCCAAAATAGGTATACATCACCCATCTTGAGTCGCCAAATACATAGTACATAATTTAAATACAAACTTCTTTTATACAGTACGACAAAACGCAGCTGAAAGTTTTAACACGGATAATGTCTCGTAGAGAGTATCCAAACTCAAATAAAGTCTTCATTACAATTATTATCACACTATTTCGCATAATAGTGAGGACTACTACAGCCACCTATCTGGACCGTCACTCCATTTCCCGACTTGTCCCAGTTATATTCTCATTTCATGAAGAGAACAATGAAAGCAAAAGGGTGAGCTCAACTAGACCAGTAAGAAATATTATGACTAAGATAATGCAGAATAAATTATCATTAGCCTTCAACAGTGTTAAACTGATAAAATATAATAAACATCAAGTTTAACTGCAGCGGAACAAGCAATCCATTAGAAGAGTCAAGTAGAGCATGATATCTACTATCTTCTATGATTTAAAAAGTTTATCATCAATTTTATCGCTGGGACTCAACTAAATAAATAATCCACATCACTGAATTATCCATGCACTACGGGCCAATGATATTCATTATTATCATCAATGGTCATGATCATACCAATAACTGTCCATCAATGCACTACGGGCCAATGAGGACTTTTACCACATCATTTGTAACATTTCGGATCATGATTATACCGAATGATCCCTGGTCATAATCATACCAATCAACAGTCCATCTATGCACTACGGCCAAAGATGACTTTCATCATAATATAAGCATGAGGATGATGACATTATATACGAATTCAATTAAATGAGAGCAAGGATAAATTTGAAAGATTTATAATTCAATTTATCCAGAATTCAGTAATGTCCAAATTGTCAACATGATACTGCTTTGTGGAGTAAAATTCAAGAATAATATCGTATCAAAAATAATTTGAACAGAAAAGAAATTAATTTTTGTCATGAATAGTACCCAGTGAATAGTATCCCATGAATAGTACTTCGTGAATAGTACTCTATGAATAGTACTCTGGTATGAAAAGATTAAACTTTAACAAGAATGTTCAAAAAAATATCATTGTGAAAGGATGCTAGATGAAGCGCAAATTTCAAGGATATTCTACTAATTTTAAGGAGTATAGAAGCAATACTTAACAACATGAGTGTAGAATTCAGAATTTGAAATGAAATAATATTACTTACATACTACAGAGTATGGAAGAAAATATTATTTCATACGAATATTGAACAAAAATAATATCCTTTACGAATATAAAAGAAATAATACCCCTTACCTTAGTAGGAGATTGGATACTGAAATAGTGTAGTAACAGAATACTCTTCTTCTTTCTCTCTGATTCTCTCTCTATAAAATTCTCTTTGTGAGTCGTGGTGAATTGGTGAGAATGAAAGAAGAAATAAGCTTCTATTTATAGAATATTTCTAGCTTAGCCCTTGTAATGTGAAGAGGCAAGTGGCTTGACGACTGGTGATGTGAAAAGAAGAAAAGTGGTTCGACGCCTGTAATGTGAAGCAACAAGTGGTTCGACGCCTGTAATGTGAAACGACAAGTAGTTCGACACCTGTAATATGAAACGACAAGTGGTTTGACATATGGTAAAGGCAATTACTATTGGCGAAAGTGACTCTTAGATGATGACATATGTCCCCCCATAGAATAAATCAAACTTACCACAAACGTCTCATAACAGACTTTTTATTTATATCAAGATTGAATAAATATTACCACAAATCATTTTATCTTCAATCAACACATTTTTAATCTTCCAACAATTATTCATCATTAATATTATAACTCACAATATTTAACAACCAGATCATTCCCACGAAAGAGAGGGCTTTTTGATAAGAATTTCTCCTTATTAGCGCACAATTAGGTGTCCAAACCTCTCCTCGATAAAACTTTCTAGACATTGACAATATTGTAAATAATATTATGAATAACTTTATCGTCTAAATTATTGATTTAATAATATAACATATTATGTAGATGATATTGTGATGATAACTGAATCAATAATATGAGATAATATGTAGTAATTACTGTAGCAATAATTGAGTGTAACTGAGTGGCTTCTTACGTAAGCATCAATAATCAATACCATGTGCTACTATGTAACCACGCGTATTACTGTACTTTTACCACCGGATATTTCAACAGTTAACGGTAAGGACTTTCACCACATCATTCGTCACATTACGGTCATGATTATACCGAATAATCCCTGGTCATAATCATACCAAGTCCATCTCTGCACGTAAACCAAAGATGATTTTCATCACAATATAAGCATGAGGATGATGGCAATGACATAATAATTCAATAAAATAAGTTCAAGGATAAATTTTAAAGATTTATAATTTAATTTATCCAGAAATCAATAACGTCCAAATTGTCAACATGATACTGCTTTGTAGAGTAAAATTCAAGAATAATATTCATGTACCAAAAATAATTTGGACAGAAAAGAAATATATTTTTCGGGTAAATAGTATCCTGTGAATAGTACCCCGTGAATAGTACTTCGGGAATAGAACCTCGTGAATAGTACCCCGACATAAAAAGTACTCCAAATACCCGAGTGAATAATATTTAAGTGAATAGTAATTTTAGTGAATAGTAACTCGTGAATAGTACTCCGACATGAAAAGTGTCCCGAATACCCGAGTGAATGATACTAAAGTGAATAGTAACCAGGTGAATAGTAACTCGTGAATAGTAACTCATAAAAGAAAAATACCAAAGAAAATGATATTCCATGATGAGTACAAAAAAATGATATCTCATATGAGTATAATAGAATATACGAAACTGCAAATGGATTTTCATCTGTCATGCGGTAATCCACGTAGACAGATCATTTCTAACAGAATAATAAAGAATGGAATAACAAAAGAATTCGCCAGGCATGCGATAGACCGCACAGACAGGTTATTCCAATAGAATAATAAATAACAGAACCAGGTCATGCGTAATCCGCACATACAGGATATTCCGACAGAATAATAAAGAATGGAACCAGGTTATGCGTAATCCGCACAGACAGGTTATTCCAACAGAATAATAAAGAATGGAATAACAGAAGAATTTCACCATGTATATGGTAGTCCGCGTATACAGGTTATTCCAACAGAATAATAAGGAATGGAATAATAATAGCTCTCTTCATGAATACGAAAGAAATAATACCCCTTACCTTAGAAGAAACTAGATACTAGAATAGTGAGGTAGCAGACTTCTCTTCTTCTTTATCTCTGTAATTTCTCTCTATAATAATTGCTCTTGTGAGACTTAGTGAATTGGTGAGAATGAAGGAAGAATGAGCTTCTATTTATAAGAAAATATAGGTTTAATAATTGCACATTTTGGGGCTCGAAATATTACAGTATAATGCCTTCCTCTTTTTCTTCATTTTTAATGTAGTCCTACAAGTATTATCAAACTTGCACCACATCCCTTAATAGTAAATTATGTGAATTAATAGTTCATTCATGTGACTCAATAGTATAATCATCTGAAAAAACTAATTACAGTATAGTACCTCCATATATACCTCTATTTTTAACTTAGTCATGCAAGTATTATGAATCTTGCACCAACTCTCCTAATAGTACAAGAATGTGAATCAATAGTACACACATGTGAACAAATACTTATAAGCATGTGAAAAAATAGCAATTAATTTCTCATTTATCTGGTTAATTACCCGATTGGTCAATATAACCTCCAGACATTAATTATTATTGAAATAAATATTGATTTCCACTAACACTAATAATTCCCACACAATGAAACTATCAATTTTATCTTTAATCAACACGAATTATTAATCATTAATATTATAACTCATAATATTTAACAATCAAGTCGTTCCCAGGAAAGAGGGTGTAATAACCTGATATTTTTCTATATAAATAAACGAGGAATTTTGCATATAATTTTTTTTTTAAAAGATGAGAATATATGTGAGGTAATGTGTATGTAAATATGTGATAAATAAAATTTATTTATTACATGAATGATTTCAAATAATTTTATTTTAGAATTATTGATCATTATAAAGTATATATACTTATAATAATTAATTTTATAGTAGAAATGTCTTTATTATTTATTTTTTATGAAAATATGATTTTTATATTATTTAAAAAATATTTGAAATGATTATTAGAATTATAATAATTACTATTTTATTATATGAATTTTAGTTCAGATTATTTAAGTTAATTATTTTTAACTTGATTAATAATGTTATATTTGATAGATAAATCAGATATGAAATCCAAACCCTAAATTTAGATTTTGTTCAAAGGATGAGAATAATAATATAATATAATTTATATTTTGATTTTGATTTTTCAGTGCTATAAATATATACTGTATATGTGTAGACTCATAATAGTTAGGCAATTATGGTGTATCAAGACAAACTCTAGTATTACTGTCATATACCATAATTGGAAACTCAAAACTGGAGTTTAAGGTTGGTCAGAAATGGTGTTATATGAATTATGTTGCCTATTATAGAATTACTGTTAATTAGGAAAAAACCCTAATTAATATTCGAAAACCCTAATTTGTTAATTAGGAATCTTAATTGCTAAAATTAGAAACCCTAATTACTATTTTAGTAAATTAAATTGTTAAATTGGTAACCCTAATGATAATTAAGGAACCCTAATTATTTAAACTCTAATTTCCTATTAAAAACCCTAATTTTAATTAGTCTGTTTTAATTAAAATTTTTATTACACTATAATCTTAATTGTTCAAACCTTAGAAATTAATTGGGAAACCTTAGGGTTTAAAATCTAGTAATTAAACCCTAGATTTAAGTACCTTGGACAAGAATACCCTTAAAATTGATAACAAAACTACCATTTTACCCTTTTGTCCCATTTGATGAATTATTGTTAGGAAATCTTGCCAAATCTTGCTAGCCACCCTAGTCTAAGCTATGATCAGCTATAATTTCCAGCAAAACAGGTTCAATTCATCAGCCACATGCATTGTATACAAGTTTATATTGAATTCAAGAGAGAGAAAGTGCACATTTAGCCTATTTTGATCACTTACACTAAGCCATATTCTCTCAAGCTCAAACCCACGAAATTCTAGTGTTAGATCAGTCACAAATCAAGCCCCACGAACACCAACATCAAATCAGAAGCATAGAAATCAGAATTGAATCATAAAGAGGTAAACACTAATCTAGAAATTTGACTTTTGATCTTGTGTTAGATGTAATTTTTTGTGTGTTAAATATGTTATATGGAGTCTAATTAAGTGATCTGGGTTAATAGATGTTAGATCCATAACGTCTATAGGCTCAGATCTAGTATTTTACAAAATATGGAAGAAAAAAAAATTGGTGGTCTGACAACGAATGTCAGTCCTTATATCTCTGTGATCTGTAAAGATTTTTGTGTTTTGAAAGTTTGTAGCTGTAGTTGGTTATGTTCTCTTTGATCTGGATCAAGAATCAAGTTCATATCATAAACGGATTGAAAGATAATCGAGGTCAAAAGCCGTTGACCGGTCATGACTGGGCGTTTTTGGGTAACCCGAAAACTGCCCAGAAATGGTCTGACAAAACTTTTGACGCCTCGGATCTTGCATGATGTTGTTGATTTGTGTTTTTGTTGCATTAAAGTTATAGTATGGTAGTTATAATACGTGATAATGCTCTTAGATCGCTTTTATCAGAATCATACTAGATTTTGGGGGATGGTCAAACCAAGCAGAAGTTCACGGATGAGCTTTCTGGGTAACTTAGAAAGTTCATGAGCGTGACTTCTGACATAGTTTGACCGGACAAGATCTTGCTATTATGTTGTTGTTTTGTTGATTTTATGTAATAGAAATGTTGTGCTACATGTTGGCTACATACTGAAGCTTATAGATCACTAAACCATTACATGATCAACAAGTTATGGAAGCCCAAAACTAGCTAGTCGAACTATTCTTCATTTCTGGGTAACCCAGAAAATGAAGAACAACTCTAACAGCTTGTTCATGACTCCAGATCTCTTTTGTTATGTGTTGTTTGGCCATGTTTATTGTTAGATCTTGTAGTCGTGCATTAGTACTACAATATCTAACTAACAACATGCCCAGAAACATCAGGATCTGATCAGAAAGCTTGGTCAAACTAAGCCCCTCGAAATTGGGTACGAAAATCTAAGTTTGCATGAAGAAAACGAAGAACACCTATAGCGACGGTTCTGTCGTTATAGGCAGTCTTTAGCGACAATTTTATTAAAATTAATTAAATTAATTTCTAAAAATCATTTAAAAATAGAAATTAATTTCTAAAAATTATAAAAATTATTTTAAAAATTATTTTAAGTTATAAAAATTAACTTTTAATAATTTGAAATATTTTTCATAAATATTAGTATTTATTTAAATATTATTGATAGTTAATTTATTTATTAAATGTATTAAATAAATTAATTAAAAATGACTTTATTATATTAAAAATCATTTTAAGTGATAATAAGTTATTTAAAAATATTTTAAGTTATAAAATATAACTTTTAATATTTTAAAGCAAATTTTATTAATTATTTAATATTAATAATATTAGACAATTAAATTAAATAAATAAATTAAAAATGATTTTTTGTATTATAAAAATCATTTTAAATAAAAATAAATAGTTTTAAAATATTTTAAGTTATAAAAAATAACTTTTAATATTTAAAGATAAATTTTATTAATTAATTATTATTAATGATATTAAAGTTATTTAATAATTATATTAAATAATTTAGTTTAAAAATGATTTTATTATTATAAAAAATATTTTAAATGAAAATAAAGTTTTTAAAGATATTTTAAGTTATAAAATATAACTTTTAATATTTAAAGGATAATTTCATTAATAATTTAATATTAATTATATTTATTTAACAATAATAATATTAAATTTAATTCATAATTATATTAAATAAATGGTTTAAAAATAGTTTTATTAATTTAAAAATTATTTAAAAGGTATATAAATGAATTAAAAATATTTTAAGTTATAATTAATGACTTTTAATATTTGGATAAATAATACATTAATATTCTAAATATTAATGGTAATTATTTAAACATGATTTTAATTGTTTTAAAAATCATTTAAAGTTAATATAAATGTTTTAAAAATAGTTTAAATTGTTTTAAATAACTTAATATTTTGGCAATAGTTTCATTAATACTTTAATATTATTTAAATATTAATGATAATGAATTACTTAATATTTAAATCATTTAATAATGATTTTGGTGTTTCAAAAATCATTATAAATTTTAATAATTATTTTAAAATTATTATAAGGTCATGAAAAATAATATGACTGGTGTTTAAGTTATCTAAATGAATATTGAACTGCTGTATAGAGTGTTAGACTTGATAAATACCCGATAAAAGTTGTCGGTACACCGACATATTTCAGAAATTAATCTGGACTTAGATAGTTTGACTTGATAAATGTTTATTTGTGATTCAATGGTTGTTAAACATATGTGACAATGTAATTAGGTTATGTGCTGACTGCAAATAGCAGTACTATGTGTTATAGTATGTTATTCTAATCGAATGAATGATCTATTTAACAATAGGGATTGACATAAAAGATAAAAACTAAGTTCTGTAAGCAACCGATAAGGCAAGTATCCTACCTTTGCATTTTCTTTATACAATGGACATGAGTAAGAATGTTTCAAAATTATATTATTACTATACAGATTATTAACCCTATTATTATATATATTATATACGCTCATTGATTATCAACATGTTAGTATATGGTAATTCAGATATATATTATGTTCGTTAATTTCTATAAATGGTTATACAAGTGTCCCCACTTGGATAATCATTGTATTTAATCATATGTTGATACATCTTTGTTAATTACCCGTATATATATATATATATATATATATATATATATATATATATATATATGTTGAATTATAGATTATTGTTGAACAAGATAAAATATTTGGTTTGGAACCCCGACAAGTATGAACATATCCCGTACACAGAAAAACTTTTCATGCACCCAAGGTGGACAGAGTGAACGATAACATCGTTCTTGCATGTAGTATTGATCAATACAAGGCATAACGGGCTGATCACCCCCCGTGCCCGTAAGTTATGACGGTTTGCAGATGAATTTCTATTTAACCTTTTCAAAAATAGAAAACAATATTCTTAGTATGTTACCTTAACCCTATTTATAGTCAATACGTAGTTTCAAAAATTTGATAGAGAGTTGTTATGTTATTATTATCGGTTCAGATTACTTCACAACTATCGACTTGTTGTAAAAGGGTAGTACAAAGAAATATTTAACCCTTTCAGCTAATGTTTATAATTGTTATTACTTGTTGGGCACTCAAATGCTCACTCTTGCTTAAATTAAATATTTTCAGTCAAGTATGATCAACCCGAAGGCTCAGGCAAGAACAAAGGGAAAGGAGAAATGTTCGAATGAGATTTATAATATTCTGTGTAATAGTTATAGTCTATTAGGACAATGATACATATTATCTATGATGTAATGAATGTTTAAAGGTCTCGTACCTGGGATTTAAACTTTAATGCATACGTAAATTAAGTTTGATATTTAGATTATTGTTATTATTAGTAGTATTATTTAGCTCATAGAAATAGTATCGTGAAGCACCGAGTTTGGGTTTCAAGTACCTGAATTTGGGGGCGTCACATGTTTGTATCAAAGCTTTAGGGTTAGAAACCTTAGGTAGGATCGACCTTAGGCTATAACCTTAGGACAGGGGAAAACGTTAAAAACACAAATAACTTATATAAAGTTTAAAAGGAGATGAATTGAATAAATTCATCGTTAAACAAAATAAAAGATAACTTTTGTAAAACTATTATTTGTTATGTGTATATACTATATGCTAATCAGGATAATTTATGTGTGTAGATGTCTGGTAGAAAAGGCTTGTTATATGCTTATAGCCTGAAGGAGGATCAAATCCATACACCCGAGCTAATATCGAAGCCAATAGCTGAAATAGAGGCTCACAATGAAACCAACTCAAATGAGGTAGTGGTATTGGAAAACGTGGTACCAAATCTAGAGATAGTGGAGCTGACAGATAGTGATTCGGACACTAAAGTTAAAGCTGATCAAGCATCAACGGAGGTGCAGGATCTGAGGAACCAGGTTTTTTCTCTGGAAAAGTTATGGGAAATAGAAAAGATGCTAAATAGTCAATTGCGTCAGGCGTTAATAGAAACAATGGAAGGACAAGATAAGCTTAAAATCCAAATTGATCAGATGGGAGCCACAAGCAACACATCGTGTGAAGCTTCGAACAAGAAGGGAAAAAGAAAGATAGAAGACCGTGACTTAGAAAAAACTGATAAGAAGAAAGGAAAAAGAATATGTTACCTTTGCGGCTATGAGGGACATACCACTCTATATTACCATGACTATAAACCAGGAGCATGATTTATCTGTGGGATAGAAGATCATCAGGCGAAGGGTTGTCCAAGGAAAAGGAGTAGCAAATAGGTAGTATAGGTTCTGTAGAGTAGGTATGTTTAATGTAATATCTAAGTACGTCTGTGTAATGTAATATTCTCAAATTTTGTATTGATCAAGGCTGTAATTCCCAACTTTTGTGGTTGCAAAGGGATAGCAGTATGTGCTACGTTATGTAAAGTACTTGGAATTAATGAATATAAATCTATGTTTAATTAAAGGAATAAGTTTTGTATAAAACTTCGTATTACATGTTAAACTTATACAATAAGGTTTAGAATGTAAGTTAAATTTATGATTTTATGTAATCAGATAATGCCGCCAAGACGTCGAACACGAAATCAAAAGACAGAAGAATCTGTCAACAACGCTGAGGCACAACAGCAAGACCCAATGCAAAAATTTACGAACATGGTAGATCAAGCTATGCAGCAGGGAACCAGCCAGACAATCGCTTGGCAAAATTTAAAGACTTCAAGGCAGTAGGACCACCAGAATTCAGGGGATTAGCTGACCCTATTGAAGCCCAGACATGGGTTAATGAGATAGAAAAGGCGTTCGTAATTGCTAGGGTAGATGAGGGGAAAAAGACCGCTTTTGCCACTTATATGATGAAAGGGGAGACTAACTTTTGGTGGGAGGCAAATCAAACTAGGGCAGGAGAAAGAGTAATTACTTGGGCTAGGTTTAAGATTATTTTTTTTGAAAACTACCTCTCAGCTAGCATGCAGGCTAGGATGGAGGTGAAATTTCTGGAGTTAAAGCAGGATAACATGATTGTTGCGGAGTATGCCGCAAAGTTTAATGAGTTGGCTAGGTTTGCTCCACATCAAGTTGATACGGAGGCTAGAAAGGCAAGGAGGTTTGAGCTGGGCTTAAAACCCTGGCTCTACAATAAGGTGGCAGCGTTGCAGATTAATACTTTTAGAGCACTCATGGAAAAGGCTATCATAGCAGAGGAAGGGAGTGAGGCCATGAGCCTCTACAATAAGGAGAAGAAGAACAAAGGCAAGGCAGGAGGAGCTGTGAAGATGGAAGCCAATAGTGGTAATAGGTGTGAAAAGAGAAAACGAAATTATTTCAGGAATGTTCAGGTGAAGCAGGAAGGTGTGAAGAAACAGACTGTGCAGTGTAAAAATTGCGGGTAGAATCAATCCGGTGAGTGTCTGAAGGGTAAGTTTGTATGTTACAAGTGCGGGCAGGAAGGCCATATCTCTCCCAACTGCCTCAATCCAAGGATGAGTAGTGGGTGTTTTCTATGTGGATCGACTGAACATAAGGTGAAGGATTGTCCAAAGAGGAGAATGGAGGCGGGTAGTGTAACCACAGAAAAAGGAAGCGGGACTCTGGCGATCACAGGACCGACTTCGACCAACAAACCACCAAAAGCAACCGCGAGAGTCTTTAACATGACAGTCTAGAATACTGTGGCAGCTGGTAGTGGAACTCCAGGTATTATTCAAATAACTTTTATTTTTCATGTATATATATGATTTTTCTATATATATAGCAAATTATTTTATAAAGAAATTTTGAAGGAGGAATTTGAGTTCTTCTGGAAATCAAATTTTATGTTTAATCAGATAGACAAGCTTTATGCCGGATAATTAAAGACCAGTTCGATTAAATATGATTGAGATCTATTTGCAATGATTGTTTAGGCTATGTACCCTTGTATGTATGAGTTTTAAAACAGTAATTTTGGGGACGGAATCCTTATAAGGGAGGGTGAATGTAATAACCCGATATTTTTCTATATAAATAAATGAGGAATTTTGCATATAATTTTTTTAAAAAAAAAGATGAGAATATATGTGAGGTAATGTGTATGTAAATATGTGATAAATAAAATTTATTTATTACATGAATGATTTCAAATAATTTTATTTTAGAAGTATATACTTATAATAATTAATTTTATAGTAGAAATGTCTTTATTATTTATTTTTTATGAAAATATGATTTTTATATTATTTAAATAATATATGAAATGATTATTGGAATTATTGTAATTACTATTTTATTATATGAATTTTAGTTCAGATTATTTAAGTTAATTATTTTTAACTTGATTGATAATGTTATATTTGATAGATAAATCAGATATGGAATCCAAACCCTAAATTTGAATTTTGTTCAATAGATGAGAATAATAATATAATATAATTTATATTTTGATTTTTTAGTGCTATAAATATATACTGTATATGTGTAGATTGTTAATAGTTAAGCAATTATGGTGTATCACGACAAACCCTAGTATTACTGTCATATACCATAATTGGAAACTCAAAACTGGAGTTTAAGGTCGGTTAGAAATGGTGTTATATGAATTATGTTGCATATTATAGAATTATTGTTAATTAGGAAAAAACCCTAATTAATATTCGAAAACCATAATTTGTTAAAATTAGAAACCCTAATTTGCTAATTAGGAACCCTAATTGCTAAAATTAGAAACCCTAATAACTATTTTAGTAAATTAAATTGTTAAATTGGGAACCCTAATGATAATTAAGGAACCCTAATTATTTAAATCCTAATTTCCTATTAAAAACCCTAATTTTAATTAGTGTGTTTAATTAAAAATTTTATTACACTTTAATCTTAATTGTTCAAACCCTAAAAATTAATTGGGAAAGTTTAAGGTTTAAAATCTAGTGATTAAACCCTAGATTTAAGTACCTTGGACATGAAAGTAGTATGCATACAAGCCAATCATGTATGATGATAAAGCATATACTTTGTAATCAATCTTATTTATTTATTAATAAAAGAATTATTTATTAAATGCATTTATTATCTACATGGTGCTGTTTTAATAATATGTGATAAACCCATAGTTTTAAGCAATGCTTTTAGAATCATGATGAGATCATGCTAATGAGATCTAAATTCTTAGATAGCTTAAAACCAAAATGTTCCCAATCAATGGATTACTAAAAAGGGGATTAGTGAATTCGGATAGATTGGTACGTGCGTTACTTGCTCATTGGATGAGGATGATTAATCTCATGATCATTTGTGTGGAGACACTAAAGCAAGTATGTAGGTGCTTATTAGAGAATAAGTTCACTAAACGTGACTCGCTAAGGAATACCTAATTGAGTTTTACTTGCCTGTCAAAAGGAATTCATGTAGTGATAGTAGTACAAATGATCCTTAGACTTGAGATCATCATAGTATCTTATATATAATGAATTACACTTTGACTTATTCCTTAAGACTCTTAGAGTATATCAAAGGGTATGCTTGGGTGTAATAAGTTATATATGAAGATAATGAATGATCAATAAAGAATCTACCACTTCTAGTAAAAGAAGAGAAATGTCATATGTGATTCGATAAATGACAACCCAGGAATCCTTGGCCAATGTGGAATAAAATTAGAAAGTAGTTTCTAATTTGCATTCATTAGGAGTTGTGCATTTAGGAATCAAAATACATATAATTAAATAAAATAAGACTTGACAGTAATTTCATGTCTTATATTTAATTGGGACATTGTATGGTGGAAGGATTGAATTGTACGGTAACTATTAACTCAAAGGTTCTTTTATGATTAATGTTGAAATCTATATTATCTGGAAAGTCGTTGATCGCTAGGGAGGCTTATCCCTATTGTAGAATAAATATTATTTATTTAAATAAATTAATCATTTAATTTATTTATTTAAATAAGATTAGAATTGTTCTAATTGATTTATTCACGACCGGTTTAATATGGAGAACCTAAAGGGTCACACCATAAAAGGAAGAATAATTATTTAAGAAGTTAATGGCATAATCGTAATAATATGTTAAGTATATTTAATTTAATCTATGGTGATAGAATAAATTAAATAGCTTAATATTTTTTATTTAATATTTTAGAAATATTAAATATAAATTAATAAGAGGAGTCTTATTAATATTATTACAATTATTATTATTTTAATTTCTAAAAGAGTTTAGAATTAATTTAATATAAGTACTCTCATTTATTCCTAATAGGATTAGAAGGGAAAATTAGTTAAAGGAGTTTAATTAATTATCCCTAATAAGATTAGGGAGCCCGTTTAATTAAAATAGTTTAATTAAATAAATAATACCTTATTTTAATTAAATAGAGTTACCTGATATCTTTATAAGAAGAGTCTTATATCAGATATCAGATATACGTAATTTCATAAGTTGGAGAGTACGCCCCTTTTTCTATAGAGATAGAAAAAACTAGGGTTTGAGCCAATACACCCTTCTTCTTGAAAATTCTTCTTCCTTGGTGGATCACCTCTAGAGGCCATACAATTGGGTGGCTTACATTGATCAAAGGAAGGAATCTACCCGGAGATTCAAGGAGATCGCGGAGAAGTAGGAGGTGAACTCGTACCTGAGGAAGCTCGTTTCTACAAGGGTATGATTTCATAATTTCTTGTTCTTCGTTTTAATTAATAATATGCATAAAGGATGATCCGGGTAATTGGTTTGTGAAAAATTTTAAAATCTGATTTTATTATGCTTCCGCTAATTTTACAATTTGATTGCTACTTTGATTTTTAAAAAACCCAACAGTGGTATCATGAGCCAAATTTTATGCTAATTATTAATTGTTTTGATTCCATGTATGTGTGGGTATGTATTTAGAATAATTTATTGGGCATAATTTCTTGTATAAAATTATTATTTTATGAAGAAAAAAAATATAAATAAATAACATTCGCGAAACCAAATTTTGAAAAACGTTTTTTTATTTGGCTGAACTGTTATCAGATTCGCGAAAGGTTACTGTTTTTTTTTTCGTCTTTACCTGAGTCTTTTTCCGCGTGATGTTGATTGTTATTATATAATATTATATATATCTATATTGACTCACGTGAATCTAGTTAAGTGACTTACTGAACATGATTCATGGTATTGGTATTTATTATATATATTAATTATATATATTAGTTATAGGTAACTTCAGATTATATATATTATATATATAATATTCTTAATAATTTATAATTAAAATAAATAGTTTATTTTAATCTTGAAATTGAATTTCATGCAATTTAAAAATGTCCATTAAATGATACTCATATATATATTGAATGATTTTATTTATTGATACATATGATGATATGTATAATAATAAATGGGATTGATTATGGACTATTGACCAATGTGATTAGATTTATTTTGGTTGGATGTTTGAATGAATGGGTTTTATTAAATGGGGTCTGCACACCTCGTCTTTTCTGGTTTTCTTCCTGATGTAAATTCTATCTCTCTCCTATGTACTTCCCCTTGATTGTTGATCAATGTTTCTATTTAAATTAAATAGTTTAATGTAATAGGATTAGTTAGAATTTTTTTTCGAAGAACCAGAGATTAAGGAGCAAGGAGCGCTTGAAGACCCGTTTGTAATGAAGCCTGGGTTTAAATATAATAGTTATATTTAAATATTTGTTCTTGTACCCTAGGGTTTGACCTTTTGGTTCACTTGGTGGCTCTAGTGAACCAAACTAGAATAAAAGTCCATAATCAATTCGGGTAGAATATAGTATTCTATATGTGCATGCTAGTATTATATATATTATATATTATGAAAACATGCTTCGCATGTTTAATAATATGACGCGTATTTTATATATATTTTTGCATGCGCGCTAAACAAGATGAGACAAATAATAACAAAACCCTCAAAGTTTTTATATATTAAGTCTTAAGCGTTCAAAGATATTTAAAATATCGAACGTCGCCTTCTAGCATGATAAAATTAATAGAGTATTAAATATTTAATATGAGTTTGTTATGTCACCACAAGGCAAGTTTTAAATATTTAAGATGTTAATTTATCACATTTGATGCTTATAAAGAAAATTGAACAATATTGTTTTGTTGTGTCACCATAAGGACACTATTTTTCTTTTTTGAATATATGGAAGTGCTTGGTTAGACTTAACTTAGATAATTTTGATTCGGATGTGCCACCACTTGATCAAAATAATCTAAGAGGCAAAACATAAGGAGTTACATGATGATGTAATTGACAAGGATTTGTCTACCTATTTATTTATATATAGTTTGTTGTGTCACCACAAGGCTATATATATTTGAAATGGGATCCTTATTCTCACTAGCAAAAACTTTAATTAGATTTTGCCGAACTATATAAATGAGGGTAATATAGTTTGAAGAAAATAGTGGGAGATACCAATATAAAATAAGACCTAATTTATTTTGGTAATTAAATAAATGAATGTTTGCTAAAATATTATCTTTTTACATGCAGAATTTTGAAAATGTCACATTCACTAATTTCACTGCGTAGCATACTTGATGCTAACAAACTGACCGGACCGAATTCCACGGACTGGTTAAGGAATCTGAGAATTGTTCTCACTGCTGAAAAGATTTCTTATGTCCTAAATTCGCCTGTACCAGCAAAAGTTGCATAAACAGCCTCTGAGGAAGAGATTGCTACTTTTAAATAGTGGCAAGATGATGCATCTGTGGCTCAATGCATCATGCTCGCATCCATGCATAACGAGCTTCAGCGTCAGCATGAAAACATGGATGCTCCTACTATGCTACTGCACCTTCGAGAGTTGTATGGTGAGCAAAGTAGGACTGCTAGATATGAAATATCTAAGGAGCTCTTCCGATCACGGATGACCGAGGGCACTACCGTTGAGACTCATGTCTTAAAGATGATCAATCTGATTGAACGTCTTGGACAGCTTGGGTTCTTCATGGATGGGGAGTTGAGTCAAGATTTGATCTTGCAGTCACTCCCTGACACCTTCTCACAATTTGTTGTGAATTTTCACATGAATAAGTTGGACGTCAGCTTGCCTGAGTTACTTAACATGTTGAAAACTGCTGAAGGTCACTTCCCATCCAAGAAGAACCATGTCTTACTGGTGAATGATTCTTCCAAGAAAAGGAAGAGGCCCAAGGTATCTTCTGAAAAGAAGAAATCCAAGAAGGCTAAGGGAAAGGCGAAAATGAAGGATCAAAAGAAACCTGATCCAGCTAGCAAAGGAATTTGCTTCCATTGCAACAAGCCGGGTCACTGGAAGAGGAACTTCAAGGATTATTTTGCTAAACAAAAGCAGAAGAAGCTTGGAGAAGCTTCGAATCCGAATCAAGGTTTGTTTATGATTGAAATTAATTTTTCTAAAAGTCAATCTTCTACTTGGGTATTGGATACCGGCTGTGGTTCTCACATATGTAATAATATGCAGGGACTGGTCAGAAGTAGAAAGCTGAGCAAGGATGAGGTCGTCCTACGAGTGGGAAATGAAGCAAAGGTTGCTGCATTAGCTGTAGGGACTTATTGTTTAGCACTGCCTACGGGCAAGTTCATTAATTTAAATAATTGTTATTTTGTTCCAAATATCATTAGAAACATTATTTCTATCTCTGTATTGGATATGGATGGTTTTAATATTATAATAAAGAACAACAGTCGTTCTATTTATAATGATAATGTTTTATATGGTGTTGGTAATTTGCGAAATGGACTTTATATACTTGACTTGCATAAAAATATACTTCAAATTAAACAAACTATGAAAAGGAAAAGAGATGATGTTAATTATACCTTCATGTGGCACTGTAGACTCGGTCATATTAATGAAACAAGATTATCCAAGTTGCATAAAGATGGGCTCCTAGAGCTATCGGATTATGAATCATATCCAACTTGTGAATCTTGTCTCATGGGCAAAATGACTAAATCTCCTTTTAGTGGAAAAGGAGAAAGAGTTACAGAGTTGTTAGCGTTGGTACACACAGATGTATGTGGACCTATGACAACGAATGCACGAGGAGGGTATTCTTATTTTATTACATTCACTGACGATCACTCAAGATTTGGATATGTGTATTTAATGAAATACAAAGCTGAATCATTTGAAAAGTTCAAAGAGTTCAGAAGTGAAGTAGAGAAGCAAACTGGTAAGAGTATTAAGATTCTTCGATCTGATCGAGGAGGAGAATACTTAAGTGGTGAGTTTCTTAATTGTCTCAAAGAAAATGGTATAATCTCACAATGGACTCCACTAGGGACGCCACAGATGAATGGTGTATCTGAAAGGAGAAATCAAACATTGTTGGACATGGTTCAATCCATGATGAGCTTTACCGACCTTCCAGTTTCCTTCTGGGGATATGTCCTAGAATCGGCTGCATACCAACTTAACAAGGTACCTACAAAATCCGTCCCCAAGACCCCATATGAGTTATGGACAGGGAGGAAACCAAATCTTAAGCATGTTAAGACTTGGGGTTGTCCATCTTATGTCAAAAAGTTTGAAAACGATAAGCTACAGACTAGATCTGACAAATGTAGATTTGTGGGATACCCTAATGAAACATCGGGATATTATTTCTATCATCCAACTGATCAAAAGGTGTTTGTTGCAAAACATGCTGCTTTCTTGGAAAAGGAGTTTATCCTTGAAGGGGTCAGTGGGAGTAAGATATATCTTGAAGAGGTTCAAGAACCACAAAATACTACAGATCAAAGTGAGGTACCTAACCAAGTAGAGATTCCTTCTGTACCACACCCTATTCGTAAATCTGGAAGAGTACCAAAGATACCTGATAGGTATGGACTTGTCATAGAGGATGACGATGAGGTAAGCATCATAGATGATGATGATCCATTGAATTATGAACAGGCTATGAGTAATAAAGACTCAGAGAAGTGGCAAGAAGCCATGAAATCCGAGATGGACTCCATGTATGAAAACCAAGTATGGACTTTGGTTTCACCACCTGAAGGCATTAAGCCAATTGGGTGTAAATGGGTCTTTAAAAGAAAGACTGGAGCAGACGGCAAGGTAGAGACCTATAAGGCCCGACTGGTCGGAAAAGGTTTCAAACAAAGACAAGGAGTTGACTATGACGAAACCTTCTCACCAGTAGTAATGCTCAAGTCCATTCGAATTTTGCTTGTGATTGCAGCTTACCATGACTACGAAATTTGGCAGATGGACGTGAAAACGGCCTTCCTCAATGGAAAACTTGAGGAGGATGTGTATATGACACAGCCAGAAGGATTTGTTTCAAAGGTTGGAACAAATCAAGTCTGTAAGCTACAACGATCCATTTATGGATTGAAGCAAGCTTCTCGTAGGTGGAACATCCGTTTCGATGAGACAATCAAAGAGTTTGATTTTATCAAAAATGAGGATGAACCTTGTGTGTACAAGAAGGTTAGTGGGAGCGCTGTTTCATTCCTCATATTATATGTTGATGATATATTACTGATAGGGAATGATATTCCTATGCTACAATCAATTAAAATCTGGTTATCTAAACACTTCTCCATGAAGGACTTGGGAGAAGCGTCCTATATTTTGGGGATAAAGATCTATAGAGATAGATCTAAAAGGATGCTTGGCTTGTCCCAAGGAACGTACATTGACTCGATGCTAAAGAGGTTTAGCATGGAAGATTCCAAAAGAGGTCTCATGCCGATGAGCCATAGAATACATCTCTCCAAGAAACACGCCCCAAAGACACCTGAGGAGAGAGACCGTATGAGTAAGATTCCTTATGCTTCAGCAATAGGATCTATCATGTACGGTATGATATGTACTAGACCAGATGTCGCTCATGCACTTAGTGTAACAAGCAGATATCAGTCGAATTCAGGAGAAGAATACTGAAAGGCAGTGAAAAATATCCTAAAGTACTTAAGAAGAACTAAGGATGTATTTTTTGTCTACGGTGGGTCTAAATTAAAACTAGAGGGCTTCGCAGACTCAAGTTTTCAAACGGACCAAGATGACAGTAAATCCGTTTCGGGGTATGTGTTTACCTTAAACGATGGCGCAGTGAGTTGGAAGAGTCCCAAACAGCAAACAGTTGCTGATTCAGTGACAGAGGCAGAGTACATAGCTGCAAGTGAAGCTGCAAAGGAAGCTGTTTGGATGAAGAAGTTCATTACCAAACTTGGTGTGGTTCCTAGCATTACAGGACCAATACCTTTATTCTGTGACAACACCAGAGCTGTTGCACAGGCTAAGGAACCCAGGTCTCATCAGAAATCAAAACATGTGTTGCGGCGATTTCATTTGATCAGAGAGATCATTGAAAGAGGAGAAGTCACCCTGGAGCGTGTGGACTCTCAAGACAATATTGCAGATCCATTTACTAAAGCGTTAACACAACAGCAGCTTGATCGTCACTTAGAGAAGATGGGTATGAGATACCACTGCGATTGGCTTTAGTGCAAGTGGGAGATTGAAAGTAGTATGCATACAAGCCAATCATGTATGATGATAAAACATATACTTTGTAATCAATCTTATTTATTTATTAATAAAAGAATTATTTATTAAAGGCATTTATTATCTACATGGTGTTGTTTTAATAATATGTGATAAATCCATAGTTTTAAGCAATGCTTTTAGAATCATGATGAGATCATGCTAATGAGATCTAAATTCTTAGATAGCTTAAAACCATAATGTTCCCAATCAATGGATTACTAAAAAGGGGATTAGTGAATTCAGATAAATTGGTACATGCGTTGCTTACTCATTTGATGAGGATGATTGATCTCATGATCATTTGTGTGGAGACACTAAAGTAAGTATGTAGGTGCTTATTAGAGAATAAGTTCACTGAACGTGACTCGCTAAGGAATACCTAATGGAGTTTTACTTGCCTGTCAATAGGAATTCCTATAGTGATAGTAGTACAAATGATCCTTAGACTTGAGGTCATCATAGTATCTTATATATAATGAATTACACTTTGACTTATTCCTTAAGACTCTTAGAGTATATCAAAGGGTATGCTTGGGTGTAACAAGTTATATATGAAGATAATGAATGATCAATAAAGAATCTAACACTTCTAGTAAAAGAAGAGAAATGTCCTATGTGATTCGATAAATGACAACCTAGGAATCCTTGGCCAAGGTGAAATGAAATTAGAAAGTAGTTTCTAATTTACATTCATTAGGAGTTGTGCATTTAGGAATCGAAATACATATAATTAAATAAAATAAGACTTGACAGTAATTCCATGTCTTATATTTAATTGGGACATTGTATGGTGGAAGGATTGAATTGTACGGTAACTATTAACTCAAAGGTTCTTTTATGATTAATGTTGAAATCTATATTATCTGGAAAGTCGTTGATCGCTAGGGAGGCCTATCCCTATTGTAGAATAAATATTATTTATTTAAATAAATTAATCGTTTAATTTATTTATTTAAATAAGATTAGAATTGTTCTAATTGATTTATTCACAACCGGTTTAATATGGAGAACCTAAAGGGTCACACCATAAAAGGAAGAATAATTATTTAAGAAGTTAATGGCATAATCGTAATAATATGTTAAGTATATTTAATTTAATCTATGGTGATTGAATAAATTAAATAGCTTAATATTTTTTATTTAATATTTTAGAAATATTAAATATAAATTAATAAGAGGAGTCTTATTAATATTATTACAATTATTATTATTTTAATTTCTAAAAGAGTTTAGAATTAATTTAATATAAGTACTCTCATTTATTCCTAATAGGATTAGGAGGGAAAATTAGTTAAAGGAGTTTAATTAATTATCCCTAATAAGATTAGGGAGCCCGTTTAATTAAAAGAGTTTAATTAAATAAATAATACCTTATTTTAATTAAATAGAGTTACCTGATATATTTATAAGAGGAGTCTTATATCAGATATCAGATATACGTAATTTCAATAGTTGGAGAGTACGCCCCTTTTTCTATAGAGATAGAAAAAACTAGGGTTTGAGCCAATACACCCTTCTTCTTGAAAATTTTTCTTCCTTGGTGGATCACCTCTAGAGGCCATACACTTGGGGGGCTTACATTGATCAAACGAAGGAATCTACCCGGAGATTCAAGGAGATCGCGGAGAAGTAGGAGGTGAACTCGTACCTGAGGAAGCTCGTTTCTACAAGGGTATGATTTCATAATTTCTTGTTCTTCATTTTAATTAATAATATGCATAAAGGATGATCCGGGTAATTGGTTTGTGAAAAAATTTAAAATCTGATTTTATTATGCTTCCGCTAATTTTGCAATTTGATTGCTACTTTGATTTCACAAAACCCAACAGGACAAGAATACCCTTAAAATTGATAACAAAACTACCATTTTACCCTTTTTGTCCCATTTGATGAATTATTGTTAGGAAATCTTGCCAAATCTTGCTAGCCACCCTGGTCTAAGCTATGATCAACTATAATTTCCAACAAAACAAGTTCAATTCATCAGCCACATGCATTGTATACAAGTTTATATAGAATTCAAGAAAGAGAAAGTGCACATTTAGCCTAATTTGATCACTTACACTTAGCCATATTCTCTCAAGCTCAAACCCACGAAATTATTGTGTTAGATCAGTCACAAATCAAGCCTCACGAACACCAACATCAAATCAGAAGCATAGAAATCAGAATTGAATCATAAAGAGGTAAACACTAATCTAGAAATTTGACTTTTGATCTTGTGTTAGATGTAATTTTTTTTTTGTGTTAAATATGTTGTATGGAGTCTTATTAAGTGATCTGGGTTGATAGATGTTAGATCCATAACGTCTATAGCCTCAGATCTAATATTTTACAAAATCTGGAAAAATTTTATTTGGTGGTCTGACAACGAATGTCAGCCCTTATATCTCTGTGATCTGTAAAGATTTTTGTGTTTTGAAAGTTTGTAGTTGTAGTTGGTTATGTTCTCATTGATCTGGGTCAAGAATCAAGTTCATATTATAAACGGATTGAAAGATAATCGAGGTCAAAAGCCGTTGACTGGCCATGACTTGGCGTTTTTGGGTAACCTGAAAACTGCCCAGAAATGGTCAGACAAGACTTTTGACGCCTCGGATCTTGCATGATGTTGTTGATTTGTGTTTGTTGTTGCATTAAAGTTACATTATGGTAGTTATAATACGCGATAATGCTCTTAGATCGCTTTTATCCCAATCATACTGAATTTTGGGGGATGGTCAAACCAAACAGAAGTTCACGGATGAGCTTTCTGGGTAATTTAGAAAGTTCATGAGCATAGCTTCTGACATGGTTGGACCAGACAAGATCTTGCTATTATGTTGTTGTTTTGTTGATTTTATGTAATAGAAATGTTGTCCTACATGTTGGCTACATACTGAAGCTTATAGATCACTAAACCATTGCATGATCAACAAGTTATGGAAGCCTAAAACTAGCCAGTCGAACTGTTCTTCATTTCTGGGTAACCCAGAAAATGACGAACAGCTCTTACAGCTTGTTCATGACTCCAGATCTTTTTTGTTATGTGTTGTTTGGCCATGTTTGTTGTTGGATCTTGTAGTCGTGCATTAGTACTATAATATCTGACTAACAACATGTCCAGAAACATCAAGATCTGATCAGAAAGCTTGGTCAAACTAAGCCCCTCGAAACTGGGTATGAAGATCTAGGTTTGCATTAAGAACACGAAGAACACCTATAGCGACGGTTCTGTCGCTATAGGCAGTCTTTAGCGACACTTTTATTAAAATTAATTAAATTAATTTCTAAAAATTATTTAAAAATAGAAATTAATTTTTGAAAATTACAAAAATAATTATAAAAATTATTTTAAGTTATAAAAATTAACTTTTAATAATTTGAAATATTTTTCATAAATATTAGTATTTATTTAAATATTATTGATATTTAATTTATTTATTAAATGAATTAAATAAATAAATTAAAAATTATTTTATTATATTAAAAATCATTTTAAGTGATAATAAGTTATTTAAAAATATTTTAAGTTATAAAATATAACTTTTAATATTTTAAAATAATTTTTATTAATTATTTAATATTAATAATATTAGATAATTAAATTAAATAAATTAATTAAAAATGATTTTTTGTATTATAAAAATTATTTTAAATGAAAATAAATAGTTTTAAAATATTTTAAGTTATAAAATATAACTTTTAATATTTAAAGGTAAATTTTATTAATTAATTATTATTAATGATATTAAAGTTATTTAATAATTATATTAAATAATTTAGTTTAAAAATGATTTTATTATTATAAAAATTATTTTAAATGAAAATAAAGTGTTTAAAAATATTCTAAGTTATAAAATATAAATTTTAATATTTAAAGGATAATTTTATTAATAATTTAATATTAATGATATTTATTTAACACTAATAATATTAAATTTATTTAATAATTATATTAAATAAATGGTTTAAAAATAGTTTTATTAATTTAAAAATCATTTAAAAGGGATATAAATGAATTAAAAATATTTTAAGTTATAATTAATGACTTTTAATTTTTGGATAAATAATACATTAATATTCTAAATATTAATGGTAATTATTTAAACATGATTTTAATTGTTTTAAAAATCATTTAAAGTTAATATAAATGTTTTAAAAATTGTTTAAGTTATTTTAAATAACTTAATATTTTGGCAATGGTTTCATTAATACTTTAATATTATTTAAATATTAATGATAATGAATTACTTAATATTTAAATCATTTAATAATGATTCTGGTGTTTCAAAAATCATTATAAATTTTAATAATTATTTTAAAATTATTATAAGGTCATGAAAAATAATACGACTGGTGTTTAAGTTATCTAAATGAATATTGAATTGCTGTATAGAGTCTTAAACTTGATAAATATCCGATAAAGTTGTCGGTACACCGACATATTTCAGAAATTGATCTAGACTTAGATAGTTTGACTTGATAAATGTTTATTTATGATTTAATGGTTGTTAAACATATGTGACAATGTGATTAGGTTATGTGCTGACTGCAAATAGCAGTACTATGTGTTATAGTATGTTATTCTAATCGAATGAATGATCTATTTAATGATAGGGATTGACATAAAAGATAAAAACTAAGTTGTGTAAGCAGCAAATAAGGCAAGTATCCTACCTTTGCATTTTCTTTATGCAGTGGACATAAATAAGAATGTTTCAGAATTATATTATTACTGTACAGATTATTAACCCTATTGTTATATATATTATATACGCTCATTGATTATCAATATGTTAGTATATGGTAATTCAGATATATATTATGTTCGTTAATTTCTATAAATGGTTATACAAGTGTTCCCACTTGGATAATCATTGTATTTAATCACATGTTGATACACCTTTGTTAATTACCCGTATATATATATATATATATATATATATATATATGTGTGTGTGTGTGTGTGTGTGTGTGTGTGTGTGTGTGTGTGTGTGTGTGTGTGTGTGTGTGTGTGTGTGTGTGTGTTGAATTATAGATTATTGTTGAACAAGATAAAACTTTTGGTTTGGAACCCCGACAAGTATGAACACCCCGTACACGGAAAAACTTTTCATGCACCCAAGGTGGACAGAGTGAACGATAACATCGTTCTTGCATGTAGTATTGATCAATAAAGGGCATAACGGGTTGATCACCCCCCGTGCCCGTAAGTTAGAACGATTTGTAGATGAATTTCTGTTTAACCTTTTTAAAAATAGAAAACAATGTTCATAGTATGTTACCTTAACCCTATTTATAGTCAATACATAGTTTCAAAAATTTGATAGAGAGTTGTTATGTTATTATTATCGGTTCAGATTACTTCACAACTATTGACTTGTTATAGAAGGGTAGTACAAAGAAAACATTTAACCCTTTCAGGTAATGTTTATAATTGTTATTACTTGCTGGACACTCAAATGCTCACTCTTGCTTAAATTAAATATTTTCAGTTAAGTATGATCAACCTGAAGGCTCAAGCAAGAACAAAGGGAAAGGAAAGTTATTCGAATGAGATTTATAATATTATGTGTAATAGTTATAGTCTATTAAGACAATGATACATATTATCTATGATGTAATGAATGTTTAAAGGTCTCGTACTTGGGATTTAAACTTTGATGCATATGTAAATTAAGTTTGATATTTAGATTATTGTTATTATTATTAGTATTATTTAGCTTATAGAAATAGTATCGTGAAGCACCGAGTTCGGGTTTCAAGTACCTGAATTTGGGGGCGTCACAGAGGGGGCTTTCCGATAAGGATTTCTTCCTATTGGCGCGCAATTAGATTATCTAACCTCTCCTTGACAGAACTTCTAGACATTGTCAATATTGCAAATAATAATATGAATAACTTTGTCGTCTCAATTATTGATTTCATAATATAACATATTATGCAGATGATACTGTGACAATAATTGAATCAATAATATGAGAGATATGATGCAGCAATTACTGTAGTAATAATTGTGTATAACTAAGTGACTTCTTACGTAAGCATCAATAATCAATACCGTGTGCTACTATGTAATCACGCGTATTACTGTACTTTTACTATCAGGTAGTTCAACAGTTTTAACGGTAACACTTTTGCCGTTATTTTTATAAAAAGATAATTCTGTCGTTTTCTAATTACGACAATACTTTCGTTGTGAGGTCCACCAATGATTGTGCCGTCGTACGGATATTTCCCGACAAAAAGAATACTCCCCGACCAAGCGAATATTTTATAACAACTTGCTTACTTTGAAAAAAAATTCACATATCACCCTTAACTTTAACCTTTTATCAATTTAACCATTTACGAAATAAAATAATAATTATAAGAAATTGAATACTATCATTTCATAAAATTCGGGGTCTCACACATGATGTTATGTGTAATAACATGATGCAAATGTATGATGCATATGGATTATTTTCCCACATGTTGGGGATGATTGCTGGCTCCCTGTTGCTTCAACCAGGGATGGCAATAAATAAGCAGCCTGATAAACTGTCATGGATGTGCGCTCCACAGCTAACAGGAATCTCTAAGATTGTTGACATTGGGGTTATCACCAAAGTCCTGAATCCTTGATACAGACTTTATTCCGAAGATGTGCCTCTCGTGCACAAAAGATCTGTGGGGATAAAGCTTTGTCTGTTTGAGGATGTTTATTATATATTCCATCATTGATCCTCTCCGATGATGTTGATATTTCCTGGTTTGTATCGCCAGAACATTTCAATGTTCCGTTGGATTTACTGCCAATAATATGTGTTGTTAGGGCTGCCTGACCTTCGTTGACGTGTGAACCAACAGATGAACTACCTACTGGGGATAAATGCCAAGGCTGCTTGACCTTTGTTGATGTGTATCAACTGATGCAATCATCGGATGGCTTTCGATGCGTTGTTACGTTTACTTGCCAACGGCTGAACTGACGTCAAGGTTGCTTAACCCTCGTTGACATGTGCATCAACAGAAAATATACGTTGTAACCCCCACCGGGGATCTGCTCGATCCTCGCTGACGTGTGCATCAACAGGTAAAATCATCGGATGGCTTCCGACGCTTCGTAGGATTTACTTGTCAACGGTCTCAGTGATGTCAAGGCTGCTTGACCTTCGTTGATATGTGTATCAGAGAAAAATACATTGTAACCCCCACCTGGGATCTGTTTTTGGACAGATGACCATGCGTTATAACCCCTGCTGGGGATCTGCTCGATCCTCGCTGACGTGTGCATCAACGGGTAAAATCATCGGATGGATTCCGACGCTTCGTTGGATTAACTTGCCAACGGTCCCAGTGATGTCAAGGCTGCTTGACCTTCGTTGATATGTGTATCAGCAAAAAATACGTTATAACCCCTGTCAGGGATCTATTTTTGGACAGATGACCATGCGTTGTAACCCCCGCCAGGGATCTGCACTTTGACATATAAAAACGCGTGATGCCCCTGACGGGGATATGCACTTCGATATATGAAAATGCGTGATGCCCTCGCCGGGGATATGCACTTCGACATATGAAAATGCGTGATGCCCCCGCCGGGGATGCGTACTTCGACATATAAAAATATGTGATGCCCCCGCTGGGGATATGCACTTCGACATATGAAAATGCCCTTCCAGGGATATGCACTTCGACATATGAAAATGCGTGATGCCCCCGTTGAGGATATGTACTTTGACATATGAAAATGCGTGATGCCCCCGCTAGGGATGCGTACTGTAGAATACATGATGCCCCCGTCGGGGATGCTCGAATGAATTAGGGAGACGACCCTGATTTGGCAGCATTGGACCTTTGTGCGGTATTGTCGAAGGTGATTTTCAACTGCTGAGATCATTGGTATAGTATACCCTGTGTTTTGGGTGAATACCAAGGAATGATATGAAAGCTATAATCGGGCCCAGGAAAACCAGGATTTCAGGCTATTTCGCTAAATTGCGTAGCATTTTGATCTCTGATTTGGCCTTTTTAGCTTGTAAGAACTCCTTTGCAACTCGAACTGGACCGAGCCAGAGTGGTGGAACCCACGTAAAGGTGCCGCAGGTACACCTGCAGCAGCCGCAGGTGGACCTGCGGCCAGCCGTGGCTACTAAATGCCTGCAGGGTGCTTTCATAAGTCATTTTCAAGTTGCACCGCGAAGGAAATCTGAGAGCTCTTCTTCAGATCTGCTGAGTTCGGGCGACTTTCTGCAAATTCTATCACCGTACAAGTGTTCTACACTGTCCTGGTAACGTATGCATGTCTTCTTTTCCAGTTTTTATCCGTTAGAAAATGACTTATCACATGAAATGCATCCTTTTTGAGGTGATTTGGAGACTTGTTGTCTAGATATTAAGGATCCAGAACACCCGAGTAGTTTTTGCAGGACCACTTTTGGTGTACGGATGAGGGCTTCTGAAGTACCTCAACCCTGTTCTGTTAGATAGCCTCGTCGTCTGGTGTTGGCAGTTATACGTCTAGTCCAGGTTGATGTATCGTATATCGAGGACGAGGAGGAGGATGTTCTGGTTACGGGCCCCACTCCTACCGCACATGTTCCCCGTAGGGACCTCCCGAGTATTCAGGTGGCAAACCCAGAGCTTCTGGGTGATTTGAGTCGACATCCCTCGATGTATTTACAAGCCAACAAGGTATAAAGTTAGATCTTAATCTTCTTTCTTTCCTATTGATGAGGAGTAAAGGATTTTGATGTCGATATGCAATGTAGGTTCCCAGCTTTACACAGCTTCGAGGGAACTGGTTCAGCATTCACTCCATGTACCAGGCTTTGCATCCTGACTATAGAGCGATTGTGCATGACTGGGGATTTGGGGCGTTCTTTTCCATCCTTTCCCTTCGCTATCCCTGGGGTTACCTCAGGGCATTGTCTGAGCGCTGATTTCACTAGACTCAGTCACTCCATTTGATGGACTATGAGATGATGATGAACCCAATGGATTGGCGATTTATCACAGATATGGAGTTTGGAGGGGAACCAATGCCTTGTACGACTGATATTACCCCCACTGTCGTCAGATCCTTGTTAGGAGTTCCGATAGAGGCACTCAAGGGTAGGAATGTGCATGCGGGTCCTTTGAGCATAGATGCTATGAGTGGGCTGTTAAGTGAGCCCATACCAGCTGATGTCAGAGTCAGAGATCACATTCTTCGGCGATTGTTCCTGATGATCATTAGGGGCTAGTTCATAGCAGATAACTCTTCTACGGTGTCGTTCACTTTGATCAGCGCCACACGACATGTGGACCATATTGGAGAGTATGATTGGGGTTCCTACACCTTTGCCTATTTCCTCAGGGGCATGTGTATGCGCTCGCAGGGCTTGACCGAGACTTGGTTAGGATTTTACCCATTTCTGCTAGTAAGTATTTCTCTTGTAATTTACCATGTGCAGGTTAAGAGTCTTAACTGACAGTAGATATTTGCCTTTGTGTTTGCAGTTTTAGGCCTATAAGAGGCTCCCATGCTTACGTCCTATGAGTGTATTAGGGTTGGATACCTATCCACGAGGACGACGATGGCATCATTCCATACTGGCGGAGGTCCCTGTAGCTGAGGGTTTCACTCATTGTCGCCTACAGCTGGAGTTATTGACAGTTGATGTCATCATATGGATTCCCTATTCTGGGGAGCACTTGGCCACTAGATTTGATGATGGGTACCCGACAGGTGTCGAGTACGTGATTTCCACCCGTAAGGTTCCTCTCTTCACAGATGGAGAATGGGAACTCTATTTAGGAGAGCGTGCCATTAGGAGAACCACAAGAGAGATCCGTATACAAATCTTGCCTCCTATCAGGCGTTATTGGCCTATGTCATAGTCACCCGTAATTGATATCCCATTGTTGGGTGTTGACGATTTTGCATTGTCAGAGGGTCCTTGCACTCAGGATGTATTCCAGCATTGGTGGATCCCTTGTACCATTGGAGCCCAAACCCGCGCCACTCAGTTTATAGAGGATATGGTTCCAGGATCCGTGCTGATGACGGATTGGCTAGCTTGTGTTTGAGATCCGACTCATGTGACACAGATTGACAACTTGACCCAGCGACTGGACTGGGCACATTTCTTTATCCAGCATTTGTACAGAGATCCGGCAAAGGCAAATTTGTTTGATCCTTCAAGCGCAGAAGCTGGCCCCTCAGGAGGAGTTACATCAGGTGGACAGGATTGATGATGTAGATATCGACACCATTGTCTTCTTCTGATGTGTATTCTCGTTATCTCTTTTGATAGGCCTGTGACGCCCCCAAATTCGGGTACTTGAAACCCGATCTCGGTGCTTCACGATACCATTTCTATAAGCTGAATAATAATAATAATAATAACAATAATATAAAATTCAAACTTAATTTACATATGCATCAAAGTTTACTCCCAGGTACGAGACCTTTAAACATTCATTACATCATAGATAATAAGTAACATTGTCTTAATAAACTATAATTATTACACCACATATTAGAAATCTCATTCGAACAACTTTCCTTTCCCCTTGTTCTTCCTTGAGCATTCTGGTTGATCATACTTAACTGAAAACATTTAATTTAAGCGAGAGTGAGCATTTGAGTTCCCAGTAAGTAATAACAATTATAAATATTAGCTGAAAGGGTTAAATGTTTTCTTTGTACTACTCTTCTACAACAAGTCAATAGCTGTGAAGTAATCTGAACCGATAATAATAACATAACAACTCTCTATCAAATTTTTGAAACTACGTAATGACTATAATTGGGGTTTAGGTAACATACTATGAACATTGTTTTCAATTTTTGAATAGGTTTAGCAAAAATTCATCTGCAAATCGTCATAACTTACGGGCACGGGGGTGATCAGCCCGTTATGCCCTGTATTGATCAATACTATATGCCAGAACGATAATATCGTTCACTCTGTCCACCTTGGGTGCATAAAAAGTTTTTTCGTTTTTGGGATGTTCATACTTATCTTGGTTCCAAATCAAAAGTTTTGTCTTATTCAACAATAATCTATAATTCAACATATGTATATACGGGTAATTGACAAAGGTGTATCAACATGTGATTAAATACAATGATTATCCAAGTGGGGACACTTGTATAACCATTTATAGAAATTGACGAATAGAATATATATCTGAATTACCATATACTAACATGTTGATAAGCAATGAGTGTATATAGTATATGGTTAATAATCTGTACAGTAATAATACAACTCTTTAACATTCTTACTCATGCCCATTGCTAAAGGAAATGCAAAGGTAGGATACTTGCACAATGTAAAGGATAGTTCAGATACTTGCCTGAGCTGCCGCTTACAATAACGCAACTTAGATTAATCTTTTATACAGCGACCTATTAGTAATAATATCATTCATTCGATTAGAATAATATATCGTAACACATAGCACTGCTTATTGTAGTCAGTACATTATCTAATCAAATTGTCACATATGTTTAACAACCATTGAATCACAAATAAACACTTATCAAGTCAAATTATCTAAGTTCAGATCATTTTCTAAAACATTTCGGTGTACCGACGGCTTTATCGGGTAATTATCAAGTCTAAAACTCTATCCTGTAGTTCAATAACTGAAAATATCAGTCATATTATTTTGAAAATGACTTATAATAATTTTTAAACCTTTATTATAATTTATCATGAATTTTCAAACATCGGATTCATTATTAAATGATTTAAATATTCATTAATTCTATTATCATTAATATTTAATTAATATTAAACTATTAATGACACCATTGTCAAATATTAAAGTTATTTATAATAACTCAAAATATTTTTAAAGTATTAAGATTACCCTTAAATAATTTTTAAAATATTTAAAATCATTTTTAAATAATTATCATTAATATTAAAATATTAATTTATTATTTATCAAAATATTAAAAGTCATTGATTATAACTTAAAATATTTTTAATTCATTTATTTCCTTTTTAAATGATTTTTAATTCAATAAAACTATTTTTAAACTATTTATTTAATATAATTATTAAATAAACTTAATATCATTAATATTTAATTATTAATAAAATTTACCTTAAAATATCAAAAGTTATATTTTATAACTTAAAATATTTTTAAACTATTTATTTTCATTTAAATTAATTTTTATAATATTAAAATCATTTTTAATTAATTTATTTAATATAATTACTAAATAAATCTAATATCATTAATATTTAATAATTAATGAAACTTATCTTAAAATATTAAAAGTTATGTTTTATAACTTAAAATATTATTAAATACCTTATTATTTACTTAAAATGATTTTTAATACAATAAAATCATTTTTAATTAATTTTTTATTGCATTTGTTAAGTAATTTAAATCCCAATAATTTTTAAATAAATATTAATATTTATGAAAAATTTGCCAAATTATCAAAAGTTAATTTTTATAACTTAAAATAATTTTTAAAACTATTTTTGTAATTTTCGAAATTTATTTACTATTTTAAAAGGATTTTTAGAAATTAAATTAATTAATTTCATTATGTCTGTCGCTAAAGCCCTTTGGCGACAGAATCTGTCGCCTTAGGTGTTCTTGAAAAACCCAGGTGTTCATACTTAGTGTTCGAGTGAGCTACTTTGACTAAGTGTAATTAAGTGCCTATTATGTTTCTGGGTGTTCTAGAGCTTTGATCGTGTAGTACTAATGTAGTACTACAAGAACCAACAATAAACTGGGTCAAACGACAACATCTCAGCAAGATATAAAATCACAAAGTAACTGTCAGAGCAATTCTGGGTTGCCCAGAATTGTCAGTCATGGCCGGTTAACGCTTTTGTTGACCTTAAATCTGACAATCTGTTCATGTTATAGCTGTGTTAGACGTCGGGCCTTATAGAATAACTAACAGGGTATGAAGTTTGATCATTTCTCTAGCATAAACATCAATAACAAGCAAGATCTAAGCCACCAAAATGGCTGTCAGAGGCTGTTCTTCATTTCTGGGTTACACAGAAATGAAGAACAGATCGTGGGTCTTAATTTGGCCTCCCATAACTTGCAACACATGTACTGTTCTTGTGGTCTAAAAGTTCCAGGTTGTAGACCACATGTAATGCTACACGTCCATCACAATACATCACTAAAACAACAACACAACAAGAAGATCTCGTCCGGTCAAAGTCTGTCATAGATAACGTTCATCTGTTTTTCTGGGTTACCCAGAAACAGAAAACGTGATCGTTTTACCTACTTTGACCAGACACTATATTCACTCTGCTTGATGATTAGGAGATTTTAAGGCATAATAATGTAGTACATATACCAAAATACAACTTAGATTCCATAACCATAACAAAACATTAAAACACTTCCAGATCCGAGCCCATAAAAATCTTGTCAGAGCCTTCTGGGCACGATCTGGGTTTTCCAGAAACTGAAATTCATGGTCGGTCAACGATGTTTGACCAGCCATAACTTTCAATCTGTACATGGTATGACTTTGATTCAAGTTTCATATTAAAGATCTCCTAACAGACTACAAGTACAAACTTTAAAAACACAAAAACACATAACAGATCAAAATCTATGGGGACTGACATTCACTGTCAGACCCTGATTTTTATAATTTTCAGATTTTTGAAAAACTTAATTTTGAGCACTTTGATGTTATGGGTCTAACAAATACCAACCCACATCAACTCTATGGACTACAAATAACATGTTTTAACAATAAATCATAACATCTAACACAAGATCAAAAGTCAAATTTCTAAATTAGGTTTTACCTCCTTAGGATCAAATTCTGACTTCTATGTTTCTGATTTGATGTTGGTGTTCGTTGGGCTTGATTGGGGACTGATCTAGCAAGGAAATTTTGTGGGTTTGGTCTTGAGAGAGTATGGCTAAGTGTTTGTGAACAATTTAGGCCAAAAATGAACATTTTCTCTCTCTTAAATCTAGAAATCATGTATGACATGTATGTGATGGCTGATCATGTGATGTTAATCTAGCTCATAGGCAGGTCTAGGGTAGGGTGGCTGGCCATATCTTGGATAAGATTTGCTAGCAATGATTCAAGTAATGGGACAAAAGGGTATTTTAGTAATTTTGCTTAATTTCAAGGGTATTCTTGTCCAAGGTGCTTGAATCTAGGATTTAATCACTAGATTTTACATCTTAAAGTTTCCCAAATAATTACTAGGGTTTGGACAATTAAAAATTAAAGTGTAATAAAATTTTAATTAAGCACACTAATTTAAAATTAGGGTTTTTAATAGAAAATTAGGGTTTTTAAAATTAGGGTTCCTTAATACTATTAGGGTTCCCAAATTAATAATTAGGGTTTCCTAATTATCATTATAATTTACTAAAACAGTAATTAGAGTTTCTAATTTTAACAAATTAGGGCTTTCAAATAATAATTAGGGTTTCTCCTAATTACAGAAATTATATTATACGCAATAAAATTCATATAACACAATTACTACACATTCTCGAACTCATAACTGAGTTCGACAATTAGGGTTTAATAACACGATATAAGGGTCATGACATAATTTACCATATTTGGCCAACCATTATCAGTCTACACCTTTACAGTACATATTTATAGCACTGAAAAATTAAAATATAATTAATATTATATTATTATTCTCATCCCTTGATCAATACCTAAATTTAGGGTTTGGATTCCATATCTGATTTATCCTTCATATATAACATCAATAATTAAGTTAAAATCATTAACTTAATTATTCTGAACAAATTCATATAATAAAATAATAAATATAATAATTCCAATAATCATTTCATATATTATTTAAATAATAAAAAAATCATATTTTCATGGAAAATAATTAATAAAGACATTTCTACTATAAAATTAATTATTATAAGAATATATTTTATAATGGTCAAAAATTCTAAAATAAAATTATTTAAAATTATTCATGAAATAAATAAATTTTATATATCACATAAATACATGCACATTACTTGACACTTATTCTCTTCATTAAGATAAAAAAAAATTATATGCAAAATTTCTTATTTATTTTATATTGAAAATATTGGGTTATTACATTCACCCTCCCTTATAAGGATTTCATCCCCGGAATCACCGTTTTAAAACTCATACAAACAAGGGTATATAGCATACGCAATCATTGCAAATAGATCTCGATCATAATTGATCGAACTGATTTTTTTAACCATTCAACATAAAGCTTGTTTGTCTCCTTAAACGGAAGATTGATTTCTAAACGAACTCAAATTCCTCCCTCAAAATTTTTTTATAAAATAATTTGCTATATATAGGAAAATCAAATATATATACACGAAAATAAAAGTTATTTGAATAATACCTGGAGTTCCATTCCCAGCTGCCACAGTATCTTGGACCGTCATATTGAAGACTCGTGCGATTGGTTTGTTGGCTGAAGTCGGTCATGTGATTGTCAGAGTCCCGCTGCCTTTTCCCGTGGTTACACTCCCTACCTCCATTTTTCCTCTTTGGACAATCCTTCACCTTATGTTCAGTCGATCCACATAGAAAACACCCACTATTCATCCTTGGGTTGGGGCAGTTGGGAGAGATATGGCCCTCCTGCCCGCACTTATAACATACAAACTTACCCTTCAGACACTCACCAGAGTGATTCTTCCCGTAATTCTTACACTACACCGTCTGTTTCTTCACACCTTCCTGCTTCACCTGAACATTCCCAGAAAAATTCTCCTTTCTTTTCTCACCCCTATTTCCACTATTACCTTCCACCTTCACAGCTCCTCCGGCCTTGCTTTGGTTCCTCTTCTCCTTGTTGTAGAGGCTCATGGCCTCACTCCCCTCCTCAGCTATGATAGCCTTTTCCATGAGTGCTGCAAAAGTATTGATCTGTAACACCGCTACCTTGTTGTAGAGCCAGGGTTTTAAGCCCAGCTCAAACCTTCTTGCCTTCCTAGCCTCCGTATCAACTTGATGCGGAGCAAACCTAGCCAACTCATTAAACTTTACGGCATACTCCGCAACAGTCATGTTCTCCTGCTTTAATTCTAGAAATTTTACCTCCATCCTAGCCTGCATGCTAGCTGAGAGATAGTTTTCGAAAAATAAAGTTTTAAACCTAGCCTAAGTCACTACTCCTTCTCCTACCCTCGCTTGATTTGCCTCCCACCAAAAGTTAGCCTCCCCCTTCATCATATAAGTGGTAAAAGAGGTCTTTTGCCCCTCATCTACCCAAGAAATTATGAATGCCTTTTCTATCTCGTTAATCCATGTCTGGGCTTCTACAGGGTCTGCTGATCCCTTGAATTCTGGTGGTCCTACTGCTTTGAAGTCTTTAAATTTTGCCAAGCGATTGTCTGGCTGGTTCCCTGCAGCTGGTATTCTCTGCTGCATAGCTTGTGCTATCATATTTGCAAAGTTCTGCATCGGGTCTTGCTGTTCTCCCTCAGCATTGTTGACAGATTCTTCTGCCCTTTGATTTCGAGTTCGACGTCTTGGCGGCATTGTCTGATAAAATAAAATCACAAATTTAACTTACATTCTAAACCTTATCACATAAGTTTAATATTTTAAACTTATTTCATTAGTCAAACTTATATTCATATTCATTCAACGAATATTTTACATAGCATAACACATAATGCTTTAAACATCAGCTATCCCTTTGTGACTACAAAAGTCGGGATTTACAACCTTGACTAATACAAAAGTTGGGAACATTACATTACACATGTATCTTATCAAACATACATAATTAACTATTAATCCTACTTATTTTCTAAATCACGATCTTTTCTCTTTCTTTTCCCTTTCTTCTTATCGAGTTTTCCTATGTCATGGTCTTCTATCTTTCTTTTTCCCTTCTTACTTGGAGCTGCACGCGATGTGTTGCTTGAGGCTCTCATCTGATCAATTTTGATTTTAAGCTTATCTTGTTCTTCCATTGTTTCTATTAACGCCTGATGCCGTTGAATATTTACCAGCTTTTCTATTTCCCACAGCTTTTCCAGAGAAGAAACCTTATTCCTCAGATCCTGCACCTCCGTTGATGCTTGATCAGCTTCAACTTTAGTGTCTGTATCACTATCTGTCAGCTCCAACATCTCCGGGTCTGGTACTACGTTTTCCAATACCACCACCTCATCCGAGTTGGTTTCATTGTGAGCCTCTATTTCAGCTACTGGCTTCGATATTAGCTCGGGTGTATGGATTTGATCCTCCTTCATGCTATAAGCATATAACAAGCCATTTTCACCAGACATCTACACACATAAATTATCCTGATTAGCATAGAGTATATACACATAACAAACAATAGGTTTATAAGAGTTATCTTTTATTTTGTTTAACGATGAATTTATTTAATTCGTCTCTTTTTTAAACTCTATATGAGTTATTTGTATTTTCAACGTTTCCCTCTGTCCTAAGGTTATAGCCTAAGGTCGATCCCCCCCTAAGGTTTCTAACCCTAAAGCTTTGATACCAACCTGTGACGCCCCCGAATTCGGGTACTTGAAACCCGAACTCGGTGCTTCACGATACCATTTCTATAAGCTGAATAATACTAATAATAATAATAACAATAATATAAAATTCAAACTTAATTTACATATGCATCAAAGTTTACTCCCAGGTACGAGACCTTTAAACATTCATTACATCATAGATAATAAGTAACATTGTCTTAATAAACTATAATTACTACACCACATATTAGAAATCTCATTCGAACAGCTTTTCTTTCCCTTTGTTCTTCCCTGAACCTTCTGGTTGATCATACTTAACTGACAACATTTAATTTAAGCAAGAGTGAGCATTTGAGTGCCCATCAAGTAATAACAATTATAAATATTAGCTGAAAGGGTTAAATGTTTTCTTTGTACTACTCTTCTACAACAAGTCAATAGTTGTGAAGTAATCTGAACCGATAATAATAACATAACAACTCTCTATCAAAATTTTGAAACTATGTAATGACTATAATTGGGGTTTAGGTGACATACTATAAACATTATTTTCAATTTTCGAATAGGTTTAGCAGAAATTCATCTGCAAATCGTCATAACTTACGGGCACGGGGGTGATCAGCCGGTTATGCCCTGTATTGATCAATACTGCATGCCAGAACGATAGTATCGTTCACTCTGTCCACCTTGGGTGCATAAAAAGTTTTTTCATTTCTGGGATGTTCATACTTGTCTTGATTCCAAATCAAAGGTTTTGTCTTGTTGAACAATAATCTATAATTCAACATATGTATATACGGGTAATTGACAAAGGTGTATCAACATGTGATTAAATACAATGATTATCCAAGTGGGGACACTTGTATAACCATTTATAGAAATTAACGAACAGAATATATATATATATATATATATATATATATATACATATATATCTGAATTACCATATACTAACATGTTGATAAGCAATGAGTGTATAGTATAGGGTTAATAATCTGTACAGTAATAATATAATTCTTAAACATTCTTACTCATGCCCATTGCATAAAGGAAATGCAAAGGTAGGATACTTACACAATGTAAAGGATAGTTCAGATACTTGCCTGAGCTGCTGCTTACAATAACGCAACTTAGATTAATCTCTTATACAGCGACCTATCAGTAATAATATCATTCGTTCGATTAGAATAATATATCGTAACACATAGCACTACTTATTGTAGTCAGTACATTATCTAATCACATTGTCACATATGTTTAACAACCATTGAATCACAAATAAACACTTATCAAGTCAAATTATCTAAGTTCAGATCAATTTCTGAAATATTTCGGTGTACCGACGGCTTTATCGAGTAATTACCGAGTCTAAAACTCTATCTTGTAGTTCAATAACTGAAAATATCAGTCATATTATTTTTAAAATGACTTATAATAATTTTTAAGCATTTATTATAATTTATCATGAATTTTCAAACATCGGATTCATTATTAAATAATTTAAATATTCATTAATTCTATTATCATTAATATTTAATTAATATTAAACTATTAATGACACCATTGTCAAATATTAAAGTTATTTATAATAACTCAAAATATTTTTAAAGTATTAAGATTACCCTTAAATGATTTTTAAAACATTTAAAATTATTTTTAAATAATTACCATTAATATTAAAATATTAATTTATTATTTATCAAAATATTAAAAGTCATTGATTATAACTTAAAATATTTTTAATTCATTTATTTCCTTTTTAAATGATTTTTAATTCAATAAAACCATTTTTAAACTATTTATTTAATATAATTATTAAATAAACTTAATATCATTAATATTTAATTATTAATAAAATTTACCTTTAAATATCAAAAGTTATATTTTATAACTTAAAATATTTTTAAACTATTTATTTTCATTTAAAATGATTTTTATAATATTAAAATCATTTTTTAATTAAATTATTTAATATAATTACTAAATAAATCTAATATCATTAATATTTAATAATTAATGAAACTTATCTTAAAATATTAAAAGTTATGTTTTATAACTTAAAATATTATTAAATACCTTATTATTTACTTAAAATGATTTTTAATACAATAAAATCATTTTTAATTAATTTATTTAATGCATTTATTATGTAATTTAAATCCCAATAATTTCTAAATATATATTAATATTTATGAAAAATATGCCAAATTATCAAAAGTTAATTTTTATAACTGAAAATAATTTTTAAAACTATTTTTGTAAGTTTCGAAATTTATTTACTACTTTTAAAGGATTTTTAGAAATTAAATTAATTAATTTCATTATGTCTGTCGCTAAAGCCCTTTGGCGACAGAATCTGTCGCCTTAGGTGTTCTTGAGAAACCCAGGTGTTCATACTTAGTATTCGAGTGAGCTACTTTGACCAAGCGTAATTCAGTGCCTATTATGTTTCTGGGTGTTCTAGAGCTTTGATCTTGTAGTACTACAAGAACCAACAATAAACTGGGTCAAACAACAACATCTCAGCAAGATATAAAATCACAAAGTAACTGTCAGAGCAATTCTGGGTTGCCCAAAATTGTCAGTCATGGCCGGTCAACGCTTTTGTTGACCTTAAATCTGACAATCTGTTCATGTTATAGCTGTGTTAGACGTCGGGCCTTATAGAATAACTAACAGGGTATGAAGTTTGATCATTTCTCTAGCATAAACATCAATAACAAGCAAGATCTAAGCCACCAAAATGGCTGTCAGAGGCTGTTCTTCATTTCTGGGTTACCCAGAAATGAAGAACAGATCGTCGGTCTTAATTTGGCCTCCCATAACTTGCAACACATGTACTGTTCTTGTGATCTAAAAATTCCAGGTTGTAGACCACATGTAATGCTACATGTCTAACACAATACATCACTAAAACAATAACACAACAAGAAGATCTCGTCCGGTCAAAGTCTGTCATAGATAACGTTCATCTATTTTTCTAGGTTACCCAGAAACAGAAAACGTGATTGTTTTACCTACTTTGACCAGACACTACAAAAATACAACTTAGATTCCATAACCATAACAAAACATCAAAACACTTCTAGATCCGAGCCCATAAAAATCTTGTCAGAGCCTTCTGAGCACGATCTGGGTTTTCTAGAAACTGAAAGTCACGGTCTGTCAACGATGTTTAACCAGCCATAACTTTCAATCTGTACATGGTATGACCTTGATTCAAGTTTCATATTAAAGATCTCCTAACAGACTACAAGTAAAAACTTTAAAAACAAAAAAACACATAACATATCAAAATCTATAGGGACTGACATTCACTGTCAGACCCTGATTTTTATAATTTCTAGATTTTTGAAAAACTTAATTTTGAGCACTTTGATGTTATGGGTCTAACAAATACCAACCCACATCAACTCTATGGACTACAAATAACATGTTTTAACAATAAATCATAACATCTAACACAAGATCAAAAGTCAGATTTCTAAATTAGGTTTTACCTCCTTAGGATCAAATTCTGACTTCTATGTTTCTGATTTGATGTTGGTGTTTGTGGGGCTTGATTGGGGACTGATCTAGCAAGGAAATTTCGTGGGTTTGGTCTTGAGAGAGTATGGCTAAGTGTTTGTGAACAATTTAGGCCAAAAATGAACATTTTCTCTCTCTTAAATCTAGAAATCATGTATGGCATGTATGTGATGGCTGATCATGTGATGTTAATCTAGCTCATAGGCAGGTCTAGGGTAGGGTGGCTGGCCATATCTTGGATAAGATTTGCTAGCAATGATTTAAGTAATGGGACAAAAGGGTATTTTAATAATTTTGCTTAATTTCAAGGGTATTCTTGTCCAAGGTGCTTGAATCTAGGATTTAATCACTAGATTTTACATATTAAAGTTTCCCAAATAATTACTAGGGTTTGGACAATTAAAAATTAAAGTATAATAAAATTTTAATTAAATACACTAATTTGAAATTAGGGTTTTTAATAAAAAATTAAGGTTTTTAAAATTAGGGTTCCTTAATACTATTAGGGTTCCCAAATTAATAATTAGTGTTTCCTAATTATCATTATAATTTACTAAAACAGTTATTAGGGTTTCTAATTTTAACAAATTAAGGCTTTCAGATAATAATTAGGGTTTCTCCTAATTACAGAAATTATATAATACGCAATAAAATTCATATAACACAATTACTACATATTCTCGAACTCATAACTGAGTTCGACAATTAGGGTTTAATAACACGATATAAGGGTCATGACATAATTTACCATATTTGGCCAACCATTATCAGTCTACACCTTTACAGTACATATTTATAGCACTAAAAAATCAAAATATAATTAATATTATATTATTATTCTCATCCCTTGACCAATACCTAAATTTAGGATTTAGATTCCATATCTGATTTATCCTTCATATATAACATCAATAATTAAGTTAAAATCATTAACTTAATTATTCTGAACAAATTCATATAATAAAATAATAATTATAATAATTCCAATAATCATTTCATATATTATTTAAATAATACAAAAATCATATTTTCATGGAAAATAATTAATATAGACATTTCTACTATAAAATTAATTATTATAAGAATATATTTTATAATGGTCAAAAATTCTAAAATAAAATTATTTGAAATTATTCATGAAATAAATAAATTTTATTTATCACATAAATACATGCACATTACTTCACACTTATTCTCTTCATTAAGATAAAAAAAATTTATATGCAAAATTTCTTATTTATTTTATATTAAAAATATTGGGTTATTACAAGGCCTCTTTGTTAGATATTCGGTGTCTGTGCCCCATTCTCGCTATATCTTTTGATAGGCCTCTATTAGTAGTAGGGCGTCTGTGCTCCATTTCCCTGTATTTTTAGCTGTACAGAGATGATGTATATAGATGATGATGTATTTAGGAATGTATGTACTATCTTCTATTCCCTGCATCATATTGCCATCTATTATCTGTTATGCATGTGTCACGTTATGTATATGTATGTATGTCTAGAGATATTCAGCATTGACCCCTGGATGGTATTATGATACGACCCACACATATGTCTTCTTCGACAGTCAGCTGTATAGATCACACCCCACCAATATTGGTGGCATCCCGTCTAAGATCCTGGTATGATAGTATGTCACCCCCAGATAGGGTGGCTATAGATCAGCTGTTGTAGCATACTATGACCCTTTTGATGTTTCAGGTTCCCGCAGGATTCGTGGAGGGCATGCTGGAGCACAGGGTACCGGAGAGGCAGGTTTTTCAGCTTGGGACCCAGGAGTTGACTCTGACTCTAGAGGAGTATGCACGTTTGACGATGTTGCCACTTGACAGACCTTGTGTTGGGTAAAATTTAGTTACGCACAGCACGCAAGTATACGTGGTCAACAAGTAATATAATAGTAAGTAGAGTATCGTTCCCTCAGAGACTTAGCAAGAAATTAACTTCACAATTACCAATTTCTTATTAATCCTAATTTTATTAAACTAATCAATTTCCAGTTTATAACTAAAAATATTAAATAGAATAAATTCACCAAACAATCAACAATTTCTAAAAACTGAATTTTCAAACAAAATAATAAAGAATTAGGCTTCCGATTTCACTCTAAGCATCACTTAGATTATTACACCTTTATTCCAGTTTAACTCACTATCCCTGTTTATTAATCAAGAATACGTAAGTAGTACTAACCACATCTCGATGCACTAGTACCGTATTAACTTCAATCCACAATTAAGATAGAATTACGTTAAACACTTAAATTAACTAACTCACTATATCTCTATGTGAATTACAATTAAAGAAGGTTGAAGTTCAAGTTCTTTACCCGATTACATGTGATGTCAAGCATATCTCTACCCTAACATTCATCAAGATTTTGTTCTTTCACAAAAGTCAAGAACACATGCTATATTAATTAAGTCTAGATTGTATTTCATCTCTCAAATTCATACAAGTCCACAAAGAATCGTTGATCAGACAATTCATAAATTCAGGCTCAAATTAATATAGATAAACCGGATAATAGCTTATTAAACTGAACAAAAAAGATTACATAACCATCGTTCCACTTAAAGATCCGTCTTAAGCCTAAAAAGTAATTAGTTCATAATAAATGAAATAAAAACTGAATACATCAAAGACATCATCTTCTCAATTACAGAAATAAATTAAAGTAGAAGAATAACGCAGAACACCCTTCACTCTAGTCTCAATTCGCAAATGATACGATAGTTCTTCAAAATCTCCACTCCGTTGCTTGCTTTAAAATTCTGCTAATAATCCTTGTTAATTGCTTTGCATGATCCCCCTCAATTCGTTGTTTGTTGAGCAATATATATCTAACATGAAGTCTCAGCCGAAATCCCATGTCAAAGAGAGTCCATATGCTAACCAAAGTCTAACAATCCCCAGCAGTATTCGAACCAAGCCAGGATTGCCAGAAATCGGGACCCCCCGCCCCGGCGGGTGATAAATGGATTTAATATACACGAATTGATGTTCATTTCAAGTTTAAATTCGTAGTTATCTTCTTGTATTGTGTTCGTTTTCACTTGTTTCATGTTCTTTTATGTGTAGGGTGGTTATGGAGGCAAGTGGTGAAGGAAGGCAGTCTTTTGAAGCAAAGTTGGAAAAATACAAGAGGTGGAAAAATTTCGTTAGCAGTGGACATGCCCGCCGGGGTGGGCTATTATTGCCTTGTACCCTTCGCCGGGGCGGGGGTGCCGATTCCTGTAGTCTCCTGCTACTGATTGAACTCTGCTGCCACATGGTTTTGGGACTGTTGTGAGGCGCATGGACTCTAAGAAGGGTGGACTTCGGCCAGAACAGAAAGGGATATATATATTATGCTAGGAACAACAAATTAAACAGGACGAAAAGCATAATATAGGGATTAATTCCAGGATTTGAGTACAAGCTTTAGAGGAGTAGTTTGACGAGATTTTTGCGGCGATTGCAATTCTTGGCTACGTGGAGGGTGTTCATCACTATTCTTCTCTTTAGTCTTTTATTTGTAATTGTAAGAATGTTTCATTTGAATTATTTAGTTTTTATTTCATTCGTTATGAACTAATTCGCTTATTAGGCTTATGATGGATTCTTGGGTGGAACGATGATTTTATAACTTTGATTTCTAGTTCAATAAAGTATTTCCAGTTTATCTATATTAATTTAAGCTTGAATCTATGAGTTGCCTGATCAACAATTCTTTGTGGAATTGGATGGAATCGAGAGAGGATATTCAATTCTAGACCTAGTTAATATAGCACGTGTTCATGAATTTTGTGAATAGCTTATTCTAGATGAATGTTAAGGTAGAGATATGCTTGACATCGCATGTAATTGGATAGAGAACTTATTCTTAAACCTTCTTCAAGTGTAATTCACATAGAGATATAGTGGGTTAGTTGATTAAGGTGTTTAACGTATTTCTATCTTAATTGTAGATTGACGTTAATATGGTATTAGTGCATCGAGAGGTGGTTAGTACTACGTTCGTGTTCTTGATTAATAAACTGGGATATTGAGTTGAATTGGAATAAATGTTTGAAAATCAGAGTGAAACTTAGGGTCAAATCATAAGTCTAATTCTCCATCAATTGTTAGAAATTTTGAATTTTGATATTTGTGATTGTTTCGTGATAGTTTGTTTATTTATTAATTTAGTTTATATAATTTTAAACCATTGAATTGAATAGTTTAATAGAATTAGGATTAATAGAAAATTGGTAGTTGTGAAGTTAAATTTCTTGCTAATTTGTCCTCGTGGGAACGATACTCTATTTGTTACTATATTACTTGTTGATCACGTATACTTGTGTGTTGTGCGTATATAGATTTTACCCAACAAGTTCTTGGCGCCGTTGTCGGGGAAAATTTAGCCTAGATTTTAATATTTTTACAATATTAGTTTAATTAGTCCAGTTTTACTTAAACATTTTTGTTTTTGTTATTGTTCTTCCTATTTCAGGTTTTTGACATTGGTTTATGCAAACACGATCTAAAAATCCAAACTTGCTTCCTTTTGAGGACGACATTGAAAGAACATTTCAGAGGTTGAGTAAGTTGATCAAGGAAATAAGGAACGAATTCGAAAATTCGGATAAGGAAGAAGCAATGGCTGCCGAAGACCAGAAGGCGTTGAGGGATTTTGCAACACCTAAAGTGACTGAACTGCAGTCAAGCATTACCAGGCCAGCAATAGCCTCTAATACATTTAAAATCAAGCCTGGGACAATTCAAATGATTCAGAATTCAGTTCAGTTTGGGGGATTGGCTAATGACGATCTGAATGAACATCTAGTCAGCTTTTTGGAAATTTATGATACTTTTAGGTACAATGGGGTGTTCGATGATGCGGTGAGACTTCGTTTGTTCCCATTCACTTTACGGGACAAGGCGAAGAGTTGGTTGCATTCTCTACCGCTAGGGTCGATAACTACATGGGAAGACTTAGCTCAGAAATTCCTTACCAAATTCTTCCCACCGGTGAAAACTACAAAGATGAGGAACGAGATAACGATGTTTGAGCAACAACATGAAGAGTCGCTATATGAGGCATGGGAGAGATACAAGGAGTTACTCAGAAAGTGCCTGCATCATGGATTGCTGCAGTGGCTGCAAATGAACACCTTTTACAACGGGTTGCATGGGAATATCAGAATGAGTATTGATGCAGCATTGGGCGGAGCATTCATGTCCAAAGTTACGAGGAAGCCTATAATTTGATTGAAACCATGGCGGCCAATAACTACCAGTGGCCCACAGCAAGAATGACACAAGAAAAGGCGGCTGGGATTTTGGAAGTAGATGGGGTGTCTAAAGCCCCCAAATCCGGGTACTTAAAACCCGAACTCGGTGCCTCACGATACCATTTCTATGAGCGGAATAATACTAATAATAATAACAATAATATAAAGATTAAACTTAATTTACATAACTATCAGATTCTAGTTCCCAAATACGTAACCTTTAATACATTCATTACATAGCATGATAGTTAATATATATCATTGTCCTAATAATATCAAACTATTACATCGAATACCACAAATCTTATTCTGATTGCTTTCCTTTTCCTTTATTTCTGCATGAGCCTTCTGGTTGTTCACACTTAGCTGAAAACATTTAAATTAAGCAAGGATGAGCATTTAAGTGCCCAGCAAGTAATAACAATTATATATATATATATATATATATATATATATATATATATATATATATATATATATATAAGCTGAAAGAATTTAAATATTTTCTTTATAATACCCTTCTACAACAAATCAATAGTTGTGAAGTAATCTGAACCGATAATAATAACATAACAACTCTCTATCAAATTTTTTGAAACTACATAATGATTATAAATAGGGTTAAGGTGACATATTATGAACATTATTTTTAGTTTTCGAATAGTTTAAACAGAACTTCATCTGTAAATCGTCATAACTTACGGGCATGGGGGTGATAAGCCTGTTGTACCCTGTATTGATCAATACTACATGCAAGAAAGATGTTATCGTTCACTCTGTCCACCTTGGGTGCGTAAAAATTTTTCCCGTGTACGAGATGTTCATACTTGTCGAAATTTCAAACCAAAGGTTTTATCTTATTCAACAATAATCTATAATTCAACATATATATATATATATAGGTAATTTACAAAGGTATATCAACATATGATTAAATACAATGATTATCCAAGTGGGGACACTTGTATAACTATTTATAGAAATTAACGAATATAATATATATCTGAATTACCATATACTAACATGTTGATAATCAATGAGCGTATATAATATAGGGTTAATAATTTATACAATAATAATATAATTTAGAAATATTCTTACTTATGGTCATTGCATAAAGAAAATGTAAAGGTAAGATATTTGCCTGGTACGCTGCTTACAATTCACAACTTAGTTTTATCTTGTATATAATCACGTATCAGTAATAAAATTATTTTACTGATTAGAGCAACATATCGTAACACATAACACTACTTATTGCAGTCAGCACATAACCTAATCACATTGTCACTTATGTTTAACAACCATTGAATCACAAATAAACACATATCTAATCAAATTATCTAAGTCCAGATCAATTTCTAAAATATGTCGGTGTACCGACAGCTTTATCGGGTAATAATCAAGTCTAAGACTCTATCATGTAGCTCAATATCTTCAAGTATTAGTCATATTATTCTTTAATGACTTATAATAATTTTTAAACATTTATTATAATTTATCGTGAATTTTCAAACACCGAAATCATTATTAAATGATTTAAATATTAAATAATTTTATTATCATTGATATTTAATTAATATTAAACTATTAATGCAATCATTGTCAAAATATTAAAGTTATTTATAATAACTTAGAATATTTTTAAAGTATTAATTTTACCCTTAAATGATTTTTAAAATATTTAAAATTATTTTTAAATAATTACCATTAATATTTAATTATTAATGTACTATTTATCAAAAATATTAAAAGTCATTAAGTATAACTTAATAATATTTTTAATTCATTTATATCCCTTTTAAATGATTTTTAAATTAATAAAACCATTTCAAAACTATTTATTTAATATAATTATTAAATATCATTTAATATTAAATTAATATCATTAATATTAAATTATTAATGAAATTATTCTTTAAATATTAAAAGTAATATTTTATAACTTAAAATATTTTTAAACACTTTATTTTTATTTAAAATGATTTTCCTAATATTAAAATCATTTTTAAACTAAATTATTTACTATAATTATTAAATAACATTAATATCATTAATTATAATTAATTAATAAAATTTACCTTAAAATATTGAAAGTTATATTTTATAACTAAAAATATTTTTAAATACCTTATTATTATTTAAAATAATTTTTTTAATATAATAAAAATCATTTTTAATTGATTTATTTAATTTAATTAGTAAATTACTTAATTATCATTAATATTAATTTATTATTGAATTTAATCACAAAATATTAAAAGTTATTAAAAATAACTTAAAATATTTTCTTATATCATAATATAATTTTAAATAATTTTTTAAATATTAAAATTATTTTTAAATTATTTATTTAATATTATTATTAAATAAATTAAATACCTTTAATATTCCAAAAATATTAAATATTTATGAAATATATTAAAAATAATTAAAAACTAATTTTCGGACCTTAAAATAATTTTTAATATTTTATTTTGTATTTTTAATAATTAAAATCTAATTTTCTATAATTATTTAATAAAAATATAGTTTTTATAAATAAATTGTCGCTAAAGACCACCTATAGCGACAGAACCGTCGCTATAGATGTTCTTCGTGTTCATCATGCAAACCCAGAAAATCAAGTCAGTGCACGAGTGGACATGTTTGACCAAGAATCATTTACTGTGTGTTGTTTTTCAGGGCATGTTGTTGATCAGATCGTGTAGGGCTAGTGTAGGACTACAAGATTCAGTAACAACCATGATCATTCATCACATAACCAAAGAGATCTAACCCAGCAAAGTAGCTGTCAGAGGCTGTTCTTCATTTCTGGGTTGCCCAGAAATGAAGAACAGTTCGAGCATGCACTTTTGGGCTTTCATAACTTGCAATTATGTTGATGTTTTTGTGATCTATCGATTTCATGTTGTAGACAACATGTAACTTAAGAGATCTATTAAAAAACATCAACAAAACATCAAGAGAATCAATAAATCCGTACCGGTCAACGCACGTCAGAAATTATGTTCATAGGTTTTCTAGGTTGCCCAGAAAACCGGATCCGTGATCAAGCTACCTACTTTTACCATCCACTACTTATAATCTGTTGATTGTATGAGTGAATTAATAGCATGAATCTGGAGTACAACTATCAGGCTACAAATCAGATACAACAACATCAACAAAACACGTAACACCTGACAGTTATAGGCTTGAGAAAATGTTGTCAGACAATGTTCTTGAGTTCTAGGCTGCCCAGAAACTCTTGGTCATGCTCGGTCAACTGAGTTTGACCTTGAATAACTTTTGTTTTGGACATGCTCTAAGCCTGATTTCAAGTCTAGAGAAAAGTTCATATAACATACTACAAGATCAAACATTAAAACAACAAAAACACAAAACATACTGAGATCTATGGGACCTGACATTAGGTTGTCAAACCATATTTCTAAGTTTTCCAAATTTTGAAAATCTTCAAATTCGAGCCTATAGATGTTATGGATCTAACATCTATCAACCCAGATCATCATTAGACACTACTAACAACACTTTTAACACAAAAAATCTAACACCTAACAACAGATTTATGGATAGAAATCATGGCTAGGGGTTATACCTTCTTTGATCAATTGATGATTCAAGGCTACTGATTTGGTTAGTGGATTTCGTGGGGCTAATCTTGGGGACTGGAAAGCTTATAAATTTCGTGGGTTTGGGTTGAGAGAAAAGGTTTGACTGTTTTGTGCAAAAAATGAGCTAACAAGTGTCTTTTTCTCTCTCTCAATCTATATATAGTTGTCTTGGATGCATGTATGGCTGATGATTTGGCTGATATTTGTCAACTTAAGTCACATGGGGTTGTTGGTTTGGTGAACAACTTCACCAAATGTCAAAACCTATACACTAGCTTCAATAATGCATACAAGGGCAAAAATGTCAATTGGCTTGGAATTTTAAGGGCAATCTTGTAATCCTTGCAAACCCTTACGGTTTAACCCTAAAATTTAGCAGAAAACATTTGTAATATCTAGCAATTAGGGTTTGCACAAAATAATAAAAATAAAAATCTTAGTTTCTAAATTTTGTAATTAGAGTTTTCTTAATTAAATTAGTTTTCTATTTACTTTATACAGGAACATTAGGGTTTAACATCATTAATTAATTAACTTTGCTAATTTAGCAATTAGGGTTTATAATTAGTAATTAGGTTTTAAAATTACTAATTAGGGTTACTAAATATAGAAATTAGAGTTTCTAGTTTAGTAATTAGGGTTTTCATGATTAACAATTATAATTCTAATAACTGTAAATTAATCACCTTATCACAATTACAAACAATCTCGAACTCTAATTTGAGTTTCAAATTAGGGTTTCTAATATCAGAAATTAGGGTTTTCGAAATATTAATTAAGGTTACTAATTTTAGAATTAGGGTTTTCAAAATTAACATAAAATCCTATATAACACAACATAAATCAAACAACACCATTACTACATCGTCTTGAACGCGTATTAACTTTTGAACTAGGGTTTAACCAATTAATAATATGGTTTTGAAAATATAAACTATAATTGACCAACCATCATCAATACGTACATACAATACATATTTATAGCACTGAAAAATCAAAATATAATATTATTATATTATTATTCTCATTCCTTGATAAAAATCCAAAATTAGGGTTTGGATTCCATATCTGATTTATTCTTCCATATTTAACCTTAATAATTAAGGTAAAATACTTAATTCTAAAATAAAATTATTATAAAAATATAATTTATAATAATCTATAATTCTAAAATAAAATTATTTGTAAACATTTATGTAATAAATATATTTTTATTTACCACATAAATACATACACATTATCTTGTACAAATCCTCATCTTTAAAATAAAATTTAAAAAATTTATATGCAAAATTTTTGATTTATTTATATAGAAAATATCGGGTTGTTATATTCACCATCCCTTATAAATATTACATCCCCGAATCACCGTTTTAAAAACCTATACATACCAGGGTACATAGCATACACCATCATTTCAAATAAATCTCGATCAACTTTGATCGAACTGATCTTTAACTATTCACATAAAGCTTGTCTTTCTGATTAAATGGAAAAATTGGTTTCTAAAAGAACTCAAATTCCTCCCTCAAAACTTCTTTATAGAATAATTTACTATATATATGAAAATCATGTATAAAAAAATAAAAGTTATACGAATAATACCTGGAGTTCCATTGCCAGCTGCCGCCGTATCATTGACTGTCATGTTGAAAACCCTCGCAGTAGATTTTGCTGGCTTGCTTGATGACGTAGGTCCCGTGATTGCCAGAGTTCCGCTGCCCTTGCCAGTAGTCACACTCCCTGCCTCCATCCTCCTCTTCAGACAATCTTTCACCTTATGCTCAGTCAATTTGCACAGAAAACATCCACTGTTCATCCTTGGATTGGGGCAGTTGGGAGAGATATGACCCTCCTGCCCGCACTTATAGCATATAAATTTTCCCTTCAGACATTCCCTAGAGTGGTTCTTTCCACAAGTCTTACACTGCACAGCTGGCTGCTTAACTCCTTCCTGCTTGATCTGAACATTCCCAAAATTATTCACCTTCCTCTTTCCATTTCCACTCCTACTCCCATTATTAATTCCTACCTTTCCAGCTCCTTCTACCTTACCCTTATTCTTCCTCTCCTTATTGTAGAGGCTCATGGCCTCACTTCCCTCCTCAGCAATAATCGCCTTCTCCATGAGTGCTGCAAATGTAGGGATCTGCAACACTGCCACCTTGTTGTAGAGCCAGGGTTTTAATCCTAGCTCAAACCTTCTTGCTTTTCTAGCCTCCGTATCAACTTGATGCGGGGCAAACCTAGCTAACTCATTAAATTTGGCGGTATATTCGGACACCGTCATATTCTCCTACTTCAATTCTAAAAATTTTACCTCCATCCTAGTCTGCATACTAGATGAAAAATAATTTTCGACAAATAAAGTTTTGAACCTGTCACATGTAACTACACCTTCTCCTGCCCTCGCCTGATTCGCTTCCCACCAAAAATTTAACTCCCCCTTCATCATGTAAGTGGCAAAAGCAGTCTTCTGCCCCTCAGCTACCCTAGCTATTACAAATGCTTTTTCAATCTCTTTGACCCGAGTTTGGGCTTCAACAGGGTCAGTTGTACCTTTGAATTCTGGCGATCCTACAGTCTTAAAGTCTTTTAAGTTCGCTAAGAGATTATGTAAGACCCCAACTTATTATAAATAAAACTGAATTTTCTCAATTTATTATTTTGAAATAGTAAGGGTTAATTTGATTAATGTGGTTAGTTATGGGTAAAATGCGCAAATATTTCAAATAAGTAGGTGGTTATAAAATATTCATTATTGTCGGGAAATATTCATTTGGTCGTGGAATATTCTTCCTGTCGGGGAATATTCGTACGATGGCGCAGTCTTTTGTGGGCCCTATAACGGAAAGCGATTGGATGAAGAAAATGACAAAAAAATAAGTTATTTATAAATAACGGCGTAGTTGTTACCGTTAATACTGTTGGAATACCCGGTGGTTAAAACACAGTAATACGCGTTGTTGCACAGTAGCACACGATATTGCACCAATTATTGATTTTTACGTAAGAAGGTATTACTCAATAATTATTACAGTAATTACTGTTCAGTATTTTATTTTATTGATTCAATAATTGCTGCGTTGATATTTTATATTACTGTTGTTTTAATAATTGTCACTACACAGTATTTTCTATTATCGGAGCAATAATTCATATTATCTGAATAATATTATTAGATAAAATTATTGGCAATGTCTAGAAAGTTCTGTCTAAGGAGAGGTTTGGTCATCTAATTGTGCGCCAGTAAGGAGAGATCCTTATTGAAAAGCCCCCTCTTTCCTGGGAACGGCCTAGTTGCCAGTACTGTGATTCTGTAATATTATTTGTGAATAATTAATTATTAATTTATATGATGAGGAAAATATTGATTTTATGTGGATATAGATGGAAAAAAAAATTTAAATGTGACAATTGTTGAAAATTAATATTTTATCTTTTTCTAATAAAATAATTCATTTAAATATATTATTTTAATAATATATTAATGGTGATATTTTTACAATTAATGTGGGATATATGAGTATATGAGGAGAAAGAGTATTTTTGTTGCATCAAATGATTAACACATATTTTGTGTGTCGGTGGACCCATTTCTTGACTGAAATATGATTATAGCCTGTAAAATCGCCCGTTGATGAATTTCGGTCAATCTCTGTTTGGAATTTGAAAAAACTTTCTTCTGCAAAGTTGTAGAGAATTAAATTTCCTATAAAAATTCGTAAGATTTGAATTTTTTGATAAAAGAGCTATTTATTATGAATTATCGAAGTTCCAATATTCCAGAATAATTGATTTTTGAAAGTTTAAAATATTTATAGTTAGAAAAACATTTTTGATATGTTTGGTGAGCCCCATTGGTTGTTGAAATCAGCTGAATTGAGTTATTGATGGTGGGCGTAGGAAATTTGATTATATATATTAATATTATATTAAATTTTCTGCTTTGGTGTTATAAGCATTTTACTATTAATAGGGTGCTTAGATTAGAATTGAAAATCATACCAGAAACTACAGATTTCTCTCTCTTTTTCTCTCAATATATTGAGCATATTCTTGTGAGTATTTTAATACTTTGAGTGTTGCTATACGGTGCAAGTTCAAGTCATAGCCTATATCCGGTGTTCAACTAGAAGTACTGTCTTTACGAGGTATGAGATGTTATTTTATTCGAAAATGATATTATTTCTTTAATATCATTATGCCGAAATATTGATTGGAGTTTTTAACAAATTTGGAACTTTTTTATGTCGAAATTACTATTCATGATTTACTATTCATGAGTTACTATTCACGAGTTACTATTCATGAGTTACTATTCACGAGTTACTATTCACGAGTACTATTCATGAAGCATAATGATGTTTTTTGTGAAATTTCTATCTTTTAGTGCCAGAGTTACTATTCACGTATACGGCACTATTCACGAATACGGCACTATTCACTAAAAAATAAAATTTTCTTCTTTTCGTCCAAAATATCTCTTCTGGATACTAGCTTTGATTGTATCCATGTTTTGATCATTCTTGAATTTTACTCCACTATGATTATTTATGAGGTATTTTTGGACATGGAATAGCTGAAATGCGAATCTTTAATATTTATTCTTTTGTTTCACTGGATTCGTTTTCTTTAAAATATTTTTCATCATCCTCAGTCCTAAATGATGATATAACTGAATATCTTTGGCCTGCAGTGCAAAGATGAATGATTTCTTGATGAATATCTTTGGCCCGTAGTACAAAGATGAACATGTGTTGAGATGAACATGATCAACTGATGAATATATTTGGCCTGTAGTGCAAAGATGAATAATTGATTCCAGATATATATTGATTGATGTTACAGGGATAAAAGATAGACGATGAACTTTTAAATTCATATATAGAAGATAGTAGATTTCATTCTCTACTAAACTACTCTTCTAAAGATTATTATTTTCGCTGCGAATATTGATTTAAAACTTGTTGTCTATTGTATTCTATTAAATTTTTCCCTGTTGAAGACTAACGATAATTTGTTCTGTATTATCTTAGTCATAATATTCTTTACTGGGCTAGTTGAGCTCACCCTTTTCCTTGTTGTTCCATTTTTCTTCTCAGGAGGCGAGAATGTAGCGAGTACTAGTCGGGGTGTGGAATGATGATTCTAGAAGTGGTTCTAGTAGTCCTCACTATTCTGTAAAATAGTGTATTAATAATTGTAATGAGGACTTATTTGAGTGTGGATATTGTCTAGATGACAATATTTGTATTTAAACTCACAGTTTAAGTGTTGTCGTATTTTGCACGACAATTGTTTTAATAAAGTTGTAGTTGTTTCTGTACCATGTATTTTGGCGACTTAGAATGGGTTGGATGGATTGGACCTATTTTGGGGATGTCACAGTTGGTATTAGAGCTTAGGGATATGATCTCTGGCGGAGATCGAGGAATAGAACTTGGAGGGGAGAGACGTGTAAATCCTTCGCTAGTGTGTCCTACCTAAGCTTATTTGTTGGTCGGTCTTTATATAGGGGTATTATGTGATTTGTTAATTTCTTTAATTAACCCTGGTTTTATGGCAGTATTTGAGAATGACAACTGAGAATGTTAACAGTGGAGTAAATGAGACCGTGGAGACACCTTTACTCACCAATCAGGAGAACGTGCAATAGGACGACAATGTTCCTCCTGTAAACAATACCACTGATCAGACGATGAACGACGGGATGTTTAGAAGCTTTTTACAGTTCATGCAAAATCAGACGAGGGAGACTCATGTACAAAATAAAGGTGAAAATGATAGTAACGTACGGTTTGTTACAGCCAAGCAGTTTAAAGAGTTGGGACCACCAGAATTCTGGGGAAAGCCGGATCCAATTAATGCAGAAACGTGGGTCAAGCAAATTACCAAGATATTCGATGTCTTGGGATGCACGGAGGAACAGAAGGTTCCATTCGCCACCTTTATGTTCCGTGGCGAGGCAGACTACTGGTGGGAGTCTGTGAAACGGACCCAGCCTGCCGCACTCAGCATGTCTTGAGAAACGTTTCAGAAACTTTTCAATGAAAAATACTTTTCTGAAAGTATTCGCCATATGAAGGAGGTAGAGTTTATTAGACTGGAGCAGAATAACATGACGGTGTCCCAGTACGAGGCGAAATTTGCAGAGTTGTCCAGGTTTGCACCTCATTTGGTGAAGAATGAGGAACGTATGACGCGGATGTTTCTGAGAGGTTTGAAACCCGGCATACGTCAATATCTCATTTCTCATAAATTTTCTCTCTATTCAGATGTTGTCAACAGGGCTCAATTATTAGAGCGAGATAACGAGTACGGTCAACCGAGGGACCACAACCAGGATCATATCGGTGACAGCAGTAATCAGAACAGTGATAACCAGCGGAGAAAGAAAAATGCAGATAAGAACGGCAACCACTCTGGTGGTAATCGTGGCTATGAAAATAGAAGAAGCGAGTCGGGAGAAGATTTTAAAAAGAGGAGATTCAACAATGACAATACGAAGACGTCAGCACCAGCAGCAACTGGTTCCAAGGGAGGAGAACGACCACCGGTTATATGCTATAAGTGCAGAAAAGAAGGACATATCAGCCCAAACTGCCCACAACAGTTTAAGGTATGTTATAATTATGGAAAGGAAGGACATATCGCTCGAGATTGCACTGTAGCGAAATCAAGTCCAGTGGGGATGGTGACTCAAAAAGCTATCCCAGAAAAGACAAAGTCAACGGTTCCTGGAAGAGCGTTTGTCGTGACTGGTCAACATGCGAGGAACCCAAACGAGGTGATCACGGGTAAGCTAATCATAAATTCATGCGAAGTTTATACCTTACTAGATACTAGTGCTACCCATTCATTTATTTCTCCTACTTGTGCTTAACGTTTAAACTTGACTCCGGAGAAATTAGACTTTGATTTATCTGTGGAGACTCCGTTAGGAGAAACTTTCATCACATCCACTGTTTATAAATCTTGTTTGATCCAAGTTGGCACCATCACATTACCTGTTGACCTTATCTCTTTAAAGATACTTACTTTTGATGTGATTTTAGAAATTGATTGGTTAACTACTCATCATGCCAAAATTGATTGTTTTCGTAAGGTTGTTAGTTTTCATATTCCTAAGCAACCTGTTATTCGAATTCAAGCAACCAAACCATTGAAGTCAAACTCTTTCATATCAAGCCGTAAAGTCATTCGTTTATTGAAAAACGGATGTCAAGCTTTCTTAGCCATGTCATGGACTTGAACAAAAATACGTCAGATTTGAATGATATTTCTGTTGTTAGTAAATTTTTTGACGTATTTCCTGAAGAATTTCTTGGCTTACTCCCAGAGCGTGATATTAAATTTTGTATCGACTTTGAACCCGGTATAAAATCCATTTCTAAAATCTCATATCGAATGGCTCCTATTGAACTTCAGGAGTTAAAAACCCAACTATAGAAGTTGATAACCGAGCCTCTATTTGGTGACTCCCTTTGTGGAATGCATTGAAGCCAGACTCTCCGTAGGGGACGCCATATTCGTATGGTAGTAAACTGATAGGTGCCATTGTGACGTGGTATCCAAGATTGAGATATGAGTCACAGTTGAGAGCAACCTAAGTCAGTAATTGAAATACGTAGCTTTCTGGTTATTATCGGAGATTCGTAAAAGGATTTTCTCGAATTGCTACTCCATTAACTCAGCTGACTCAAAAAGATACAAACTTCGAATGGACCGAGGAATGCGAGAAGAGCTTCCAAGAATTCAACATGCGACACCGACGTTGGCTCGAGCTGTTGAAAGATTTCGATCATACCATCCAATACCATCCTAGAAAAGCAAACGTGGTAGCTGACGCATTGAATAGAAGATCATATGCAGGAACGAGTACAATGATGTCAAGTATAAGCGTAGAATTAACTTTAATCGATAAAGTTAAAGTCGCTCAAGCTACACACCAGAGCTGATCATATGAAGAAGGAGATGCAAGAAGTTGTTATTCCAAAAGCAAGAATTAGCGATGTGAGGAAAGCTCAAACCTTTGATTTATTGGTCCATTTGAAATCCTCGATCGAGTAAGAACTGTGGCCTATAGACTCGCTTTACAGTCAAGTATGATGCGTGTTCATAACGTTTTTCACGTATCAAAGTTACAAAATTATGTGGACGACCCGAACCACATCATTGAGTTTAAACTAGATGAGATAGCCGAAAACTTAATGTACGAGGAGGTACCTGTCAAGATCTTGGATAGGAAGAAGCATGTCCTACGCACAAAGGTTATACCACAAGTTAAGGTTTTGTGGAGGAACCGTGCTATTGAAGAAATGACCTGGGAGTTGGAAACAGAAATGAAAGCGAAGTATCCTCATCTTTTCGAAACACCAGGTACGTACATCAATTTCGAAGAAGAAATTTTATAAGGAGGGGAGGTTGTAAGACCCTAACTTATTATAAATAAAATTAAATTTTCTCTATTTATTATTTTGAAATAGTAAGGGTTAATTTGATTAATGTGGTTAGTTAAGGGTAAAATGCGCAAATATTTCAAATAAGTAGGTGGTTATAAAATATTCATTGTTGTCGGGGAATATTCATTTGGTCGTGGAATATTCTTCCTGTCGGGGAATATTCGTACGACGGCGCAGTCTTTTGTGGGCCCCATAACGGAAAGCGATTGGATGAAGAAAACGAAAAAAAATTAAGTTGTTTATAAATAACGACGTAGTTGTTACCGTTAATACTGTTGGAATACCCGGTGGTTAAAATACAGTAATACGCGTTGTTGCTCAGTAGCACACGGTATTGCACCAATTATTAATTTTTACGTAAGAAGGCATTACTCAATAATTGTTACAGTAATTACTGTTCAGTATTTTATTTTATTGATTCAATAATTGCTGCGTTGATATTTTATATTACTGTTGTTTTAATAATTGTCACTACACAATATTTTCTATTATCGGAGCAATAATTCATATTATCTGAATAATATTATTGAATAATATTATTGGCAATGTCTAGAAAGTTCTGTCTAAGGAGAGGTTTGGTCATCTAATTGCGCGCCAGTAAGGAGAGATCCTTATTGGAAAGCCTCCTCTTTCTTAGGAACGGCCTGGTTGCCAGTACTGTGATTCTGTAATATTATTTGTGAATAATTAATTATTAATTTATATGATGAGAAAAATATTGATTTTATGTGGATATAGATGGAGAAAATTTTTAAATGTGACAATTGTTGAAAACTAATATTTTATCTTTTTCTGATAAAATAATTCATTTAAATATATTATTTTAATAATATATTAATGGTGATATTTTTACAATTAATGTGGGATATATGAGTATATGAGGAGAAAGAGTATTTTTGTTGCATTAAATGATTAACACATGTTTTGTGTGTCGGTGGACCCATTTCTTGACTGAAATATGATTATAGCCTGTAAAATCGTCCGTTTATGGATTTCGGTTAATTTTTATTTAGAATTTGGAAAAACTTTCTTCCGCAAAGTTGTACAGAATTGAATTTCCTATAAAAACTCGCGAGATTTGAATTTTCTGATAAAAAGGCTATTTATTATGAATTATCGAAGTTTCAAAATTCCAGAATAATTGATTTTTGGAAGTTTAAAATATTTATAGTTAGAAAAATGTTTTTGATATGTTTGGTGAGCCCAATTGGTTGTTGAAATCAGCTGAATTGTGTTATTGATGGTGGGCGTAGGAAATTTGATTATATATATTAATATTATATTAAATTTTCTGCTTTGGTGTTCTAAGCATTTTACTATAAATAGGGTGCTTAGATTAGAATTGAAAATTACATCAGAAACTACAGATTTCTCTCTCTTTCTCTCTCAATATATTGAGCATATTCTTGTGAGTATTTTAATACTTTGAGTGTTGCTATACGGTGCAAGTTCAAGTCATAGCATATATCCGGTGTTCAACTAGAAGTACTGTCTTTACGAGGTAAGGGATGTTATTTTATTCGAAAATGATATTATTTCTTCAATATCATTATGCCAAAATATTGGTTGGAGTTTTTATCAAATTTGGAACTTTTTCATGTCGGGGTTACTATTCATGAGTTACTATTCATGAGTTACTATTCACGAGTTATTATTCATGAGTTACTATTCACGAGTACTATTCACGAAGCATGATGATGTTTTTTGTGAAATTTCTATCTTTTAGTGTCGGAGTTACTATTCACGTATACGACACTATTCACGAATACGGCACTATTCACTGAAAAATAAAATTTTTTCTTTTCGTCCAAAATATCTATTCTGGATACTAGCTTTGATTGTATCCATATTTTGATCATTCTTGAATTTTACTCCACTATGATTATTTATGAGGTATTTTTGGACATGGAATAGCTGAAATATGAATCCTTAATATTTATTCTTTTGTTTCATTGGATTCGTTTTCTTTAAAATATTTTTTAGCATCCTCAATCCTAAATGATGATATAACTGAATATCTTTGGCCTGCAGTGCAAAGATGAATGATTTCTTGATGAATATCTTTGGCCCGTAGTGCAAAGATGAACAGGTGTTGAGATGAACATGACCAACTGATGAATATCTTTGGCCTGTAGTGCAAAGATGAATAATTGATTCCAGATATATATTGATTGATGTTACAGGGATAAAAGATAGACGATGAACTTTTAAATTCATATATAGAAGATAGTAGATTTCATTCTCTACTAAACTACTCTTCTAATGATTATTATTTCCGCTGCGTATATTGATTTAAAATTTATTGTCTATTGTATTCTATTAAATTTTTCCCTGTTGAAGACTAACAATAATTTATTCTGTATTATCTTAGTCATAATGTTCTTTACTGGGCTAGTTGAGCTCACCCTTTTCCTTGTTGTTCCATTTTTCTTCTCAGGAGGCGAGAATGTAGCGAGTACTAGTCGGGGTGTGGAATGATGGTTCTAGAAATGGTTCTAGTAGTCGTCACTATTCTGTAACATAGTGTATTAATAATTGTAATGAGAACTTATTTGAGTGTGGATATTGTCTAGATGACAATATTTGTATTTAAACTCACAGTTTAAGTGGTTGTCGTATTTTGCATGACAATTGTTTTAATAAAGTTGTAGTTGTTTCTGTACCATGTATTTTGGCTACTCAAAATGGGTTGGATGGATTGGACCTATTTTGGGGGCGTCACAGATTATCCGGCTGATTCCCAGCGACTGGTATCCCTTGCTGTATAGCTTGTGCTACCATGTTTGCAAAATGCTGCATCGGGTTTGCTTGTTGTTGTCCCTCAGCGTTGTTAATAGATTCTTCTGCCCTTTGATTGCGAGTTCGACGTCTTGGCGGCATTATCTGATTAAATAAAACCATAAATTTAACTTACATTCTAAACCTTATCGCATTAGTTTAATATATTAAACTTGTTTCATTACTCAAACTTAGATTCATACTCATTTAGCGAGTATGAATCTAAGTTACATAGCATAACACATAATGCTTTAAACATCAGCTATCCCTTTGTGACTACAGAAGTCGGGATTTACAACCTTAACTAATACAAAAGTTGGGAACATTACATTAAACACACCTACGCCACAGAACCTATACTACATATTCACTACACCTTTTTCTTGGACAACCTCTCGCCTGATGACCTTCTATCCCACAAATAAAACATGCTCCTGGTTTATAGTTAGGACAATAAAGAGTGGTATGTCCTTCATAGCCGCAAATGTAACATATTCTTTTACCTTTCTTCTTATCGGACTTTCCTAAGTTATGGTCTCCTATCTTTCTTTTCCCCTTCTTGCTCAAAGCTGCACACGATGTGTTGCTTGTGGCTCCCATCTGATCAATTTGAATTTTAAGCTTATCTTGTTCTTCCATTGTTTCTATTAACGCCTGACGCAATTGACTATTTAACAGCTTTTCTATTTCCCACAGCCTTTCCAGAGAAGAAACCTTGTTCCTCAGATCCTGCACCTCCGTTGATGCTGGTTCAGCTTCAACATTCGTGTCTGAATCACTATCTGTCAGCTCCACCATTTCCGGATCTGGTATTACATTTTCTAAAATAACCACCTCGTCTGAGGTGTTTTCATTGTGAGCCTCTATTTTAGCTATTGGCTTCGATATCAGCTCGGGTGTATGGGATTGATCCTTCTTCATGCTATAAGCATATAACAAGCCTTTTCCATCGGACATCTACACACATAAATTATCCTGATTAGCATATAGTATATTCACAGAGCAAATAATAGTTTTATATAAGTTATCTTTTATTTTGTTTGACAATGAATTTATTCAATTCATCTTCTTTAAAACTCTATATGAGTTATTTATATTTTCAACGTTTCCCTCTGTTATAAGGTTATAGCCTAAGGTCTATCCCACCTAAAGTTTCTACCCCTAAAGCTCTGATACCAACCAGTAAAACCCCCAAATCTGGGTACTTGAAACCCAAACTAGGTGCCTCACGATATCATTTCTATGAGCGGAATAATACTAATAATAATAACAATAATATAAAGATTAAACTTAATGTACATAATTACCAGAGTCTAGTTCCCAAGTATGTAACCTTTAATACATTCATTACATAGCATGATAGTTAATATATATCATTGTCCTAATAATATCAAACTATTACATAAAATACCACAAATCTTATTCTGATTACTTTCCTTTTCCTTTGTTTCTGGATGAGCCTTCTGGTTGTTCACACTTAGTTGAAAACATTTAAATTAAGCAAGGATGAGCAATTGAGTGCATAGTAAGTAATAGAAATTATATATATATATATATAATATATATATATATATATATATATATATATATATATATATATAAGCTGAAAGAATTTAAATGTTTTCTTTATAATACCATTCTACAACAAATCAATAGTTGTGAAGTAATCTGAACCGATAATAATAACATAACAACTCTCTATCAAATTTTTTGAAACTACGTAATGACTATAAATAGGGTTAATGTGACATACTATGAACATTATTTTTAGTTTTTGAATAGGTTAAACAGAACTTCATCTGTAAACCATCATAACTTACGGGCACGGGGGTGATCAGCCCGTTGTACCCTATATTGATCAATACTACATGCAAGAATGATGTTATCGTTCACTCTATCCACCTTGGGTGCATAAAAAGTTTTCTCGTGTACGAGATGTTCATACTTGTCGGAACTCCAAACCAAAGGTTTTATCTTGTTCAACAATAATCTATAATTCAACATATATATATATATATACACATGTAATTTACAAAGGTGTATCAACATGTGATTAAATATAATGATTATCCAAGTGGGGACACTTGTATAACCATTTATAGAAATTAACGAACATAATATATATCTGAATTACTATATACTAACATGTTGATAATCAATGAGCGTATATAATATAGGGTTAATAATCTGTACAATAATAATATAATTTAGAAACATTCTTACTCATGTCCATTGCATAAAGAAAATGCAAATGTAAGATACTTTCCTGGTACGCTGCTTACAATTCGCAACTTAGTTTTATCTTTTATGTGACGCCCCCAAAACAGGTTCATTCCACCCAACCCATTCTGAGTCGTCAAATACATGGTACAGAAAACAAATACAACTTTATTACAACAATTGTCGTGCAAAATACGACAACACATATGCTGTGAGTTTAGATACAAATATATACTAAATGTGACTCATGTTCCAACCGTGGACATCACCTCACAATGACACCTTACATAAAGGTATAGTCAAAAACTGTTTTAGAAATTAGAATCTTTGGGAAGTGCTCAAGGAAACCTTCGTACATGGGAGGCCATGCGTCTAGGTTATGATAGATATCATATGGCCACAGAATTATCCTTGGTTGACCCAATAGACCCCAAAGAAAAATGAGAAGATTACTATCATATTCTTCCCAATGGTGAGTCTTCTCTTGACATATCATTATCTCCACTGTCTCTAACTGAGAATTATACTTCAAACAAATACCAAGATTATATAGGTAGTGCTCGTAAATATACTCAGCAAGTGGATGAGCACAACCTTGTCTTATGATGACACGAGGTTGTATGTCATTATACATCCTGTAAGATAGTGGCAAAACACCCTTCCAAGTTAAATTCACCTCACCCTCAATATCTATAGACCACCGTTCTATTCCCTTGTTATCCCTCGCTCGACCCAGCTACGTTTTTATTACCTGAAAGGAATTGTGAAACAAAAGGGTGAGCACAACTAGCTCAGTAAAGAATATCATGACTAAAGATAAATTATCAATAGTCTTCAACAGTAATAAATCAGAGATTTAGAACATATGGTAGATGATAAAACTTTTCAACCATAGTTGCAGCGGAACGAGCAATCCATTAGAAGAGTCAAATAGACTATAAAGTCTATTATCTTCTCCACGTTAAAAGTCCACCAACAATGTTTTATCCCTGTAACATCAATCAATAGTTCCTTTCCACAATCATATGAATAATTCATAATCATAATTGTGATTCTAAATTTCGCATCCAAGACGAAGATAATTTTCATCACCTGTCTTTACCTGAAACATCAAAGATCATGGTTATACCAAATCACAGTTCCTGTTCATAATCATACTAATAAATTCATCTTTGCATCACGGGCCAAAGATATTCATCAACAGTTCATCTTTACACTACATGCCAAAGATATTCAACAACAAGTCATCTTTGCACTACGGGCCAAAGATATTCATCAACAACTCATCTTTACACTACAGGCCAAAGATATTCCTCAATAGTTCATATTTGCACTACAGGCCAAATATATTATTATCTCAAAGAAATATATAATCATTTCAGAATTTATATAACCAATAATTATAACCATGTTGATCATTTCACCTTTGCACTTAAGCTAAAGATATTCAATTATAAATTCAATGGTCATGATCATACCAGTCACAATTCAACTTTTCACTACTGGACAAAGAGAACCCTAGTCATGATCATACCAATAATCTACCCATCTTTACACTCAAGTCAAAGAGAAATATCATCATTAGGGTTATAAAAATGTTATATATGATTAAAAAATAATATGATCAACATATAGTTTTAATATCAAGAGTAATATTCATAAATCAACTATAATTTGGTTAGAAAAAGAAATCAATTTTGTCATGAATAGTAACTCGTGAATAGTAACTCGTGAATAGTAACTCGTGAATAGTAACTCATGAATAGTAACTTATGAATAGTAACTCGTGAATAGTAACTCATGAATAGTAACTCCGACATGAAAAGTTCCAAATTTGATAAAAATTCAGATCAATACTTCGGCATAATGATATTGAAGAAAATAATATCATTTAAGAAGAAATAACATCCCTTACTATCCCTTACTATCCCTTACCTCAAAAGAGCAGTACTCCTGACTGGAATAACGCTGAACGAACTTGCACCGTATAGCAACACTCAAGATATCAAATACTCACAAGAATACACTCGATAATATAGAGAGAGAAATAGAGAGAAAACTTCCGTTTCTGGTGTGTTTTTCAATTCTAACCTAAGCACCTTATTTATAGGAAAATGCTTAGAACACCAAAGCAGAAAATTTAATATAATAATAATATATTTAACAAATTTTCCTTAGCCCACCTTGGCCATCTGAATTCAGCCATAACACATGTTAATGATGTCCACAAAATACAAAAAAAAACGTTTTTCTAAACAAAAATAATTAAAACATCCAAAAATCAATTATTTCGGAACTTCAGAACTTCAATAATTCATAATAAATAGTCCTTTTATCAGAAAATTCAAATCTCGCGAGTTTTTATAGGAAATTCAATTCTCTACAACTTTGTAGAAGAAAGTTTTTTCAAATTCCAAACAGAAATTGACCGAAATTCACAAACGGGCGATTTTACAGTCAATAATAAATTTTCGGTCAAGAATTATGTCCACCAACACAAAACATGTGTTAATCATTTAATGCCACAAAAATACTCTTCCTCCTCATATACTCATATATTCCACATTCATTGTAAAAATACCACCATCAATATATTATTAAAATAATATATTTAAATAAATTATTTTATCAGAAAAAGATAAAATATTAATTTTCAACAATTGTCACATTAAAAAATTTCTCCATCTATATCCACATAAAATTAATATATTCCTCATCATATAAATCAATAATTAATTATACACAAATAATATTACAGAATCACAGTACTGGCAACCAGGCCGTTCCCAAGAAAGAGGGGGCTTTCCAATAAGGATCTCTCCTTACTGGCGCGCAATTGGATGACCAAACCTCTCCTTAGACAGAACTTTCTAGACATTGTCAATAATGTTATCTAATAATATTATTCAGATAATATGAATTATTGTTCCGATAATAGAAAATACTGTGTAGTGACAATTATTAAAACAACAGTAATATAAAATATCAACGCAGCAATTATTGAATCAATAAAATACAATATTGAACAGTAATTACTGTAACAATTATTGAGTAGTGCCTTCTTACGTAAAAATCAATAATTGGTGCAATACCGTGTGCTACTGTGCAACAACGCGTATTACTTTGTTTTAACCACCGGGTATTCTAACAGTGTTAACGGTAACAACTACGCCGTTATTTATAAACAACTTACTCTTGTCGTTTTCTTCATCCAATCGCTTTCCGTTATGGGGCCCACAAAAGGCTGCGCCGTCGTATGAATATTCCCCGATAGTAAGAATATTCCACGATCAAACGAATATTCACCGATAACAATGAATATTTTATAACCACTTGCTTATTTTAAAATTTTTCATATATCACCCTTAACTTTAACCTTTTTATCAATTTAACTAATTACTGAATTGTAATTATAAGAAAAATTGAATACTTTTATTTCATAAAATTCGGGGTCTTACATTTTATATAATCACCTATCAGTAATAAAATCATTTTACTGATCAGAACAACATATCGTAACATATAATACTGCTTATTGCAGTCAGCACATAACCTAATCACATTGTCACTTATGTTTAACAACCATTGAATTACAAATAAACACATATTTAATCAAATTATCTAAGTCCAGATCAATTTCTAAAATATGTCGGTGTACCGACAGCTTTATCGGGTAATAATCGAGTCTAAGACTCTATCCTGTAGCTCAATATCTTCAAGTATCAGTCATATTATTCTTAAATGACTTATAATAATTTTTAAACATTTATTATAATTTATCGTGAATTTTCAAACACCAGAATCATTATTAAATGATTTAAATATTAAACAATTTTATTATCATTGATATTTAATTAATATTAAACTATTAATGCAACCATTGCCAAAATATTAAAGTTATTTATAATAACTTAAAATATTTTTAAAGTATTAATTTCACCCTTAAATGATTTTTAAAATATTTAAAATCATTTTTAAATAATTACCATTAATATTTAATTATTAATGTACTATTTATCAAAAATATTAAAAGTCATTAAGTATAACTTAATAATATTTTTAATTCATTCATATCCTTTTTAAATAATTTTTAAATTAATAAAACTATTTTTAAACTATTTATTTAATATAATTATTAAATATCATTTAATATTAAATTAATATCATTAATATTAAATTAATATCATTAATATTAAATTATTAATAAAATTATTCTTTAAATATTAAAAGTTATATTTTATAACTTAAAATATTTTTAAACACTTTATTTTTATTTAAAACAATTTTCCTAATATTAAAATTATTTTTAAACTAAATTATTTAATATAATTATTAAATAACTTTAATACCATTAATTATAATTAATTAATAAAATTTGCCTTTAAATATTAAAAGTTATATTTTATAACTTAAAATATTTTTAACTACCTTATTATTATTTAAAATAATTTTTTTAATATAATAAAAATCATTTTTAATTAATTTATTTAATTCATTTAGTAAATAACTTAATTATCATTAATATTAATTTATTAATGAATTTTATCACAAAATATTAAAAGTCATTAAAAATAACTTAAAATATTTTCTTATATCATAATATAATTTTAAATAATTTTTTAAATATTAAAATTATTTTTAAATAATTTCTTTAATATTATTATTAAATAAATTTAATACCTTTAATATTCCAAAAATATTAAATATTTATGAAATATATTAAAAATAATTAAAAACTAATTTTCGGACCTTAAAATAATTTTTAATAATTTATTTTGTATTTTTAATAATTAAAAACTAATTTTCTATAATTATTTAATAAAAATATTGTTTTTATAAATAAACTGTCGCTAAAAACCACCTATAGCGACATAACCGTCGCTATAGGTATTCTTCGTGTTCATCATGCAAACCCAGAAAATCAAGTCAGTGCACGAGTTGGCATGTTTGACCAAGAATCATTTACTGTGTGTTGTTTTTCAGGGCATGTTGTTGATTAGATCGTGTAGGGCTAGTGTAGGACTACAAGATTCAATAACAACCATGATCATTCATCACATAACCAAAGAGATCTAACCCAACAAAGTAGCTGTCAGAGGTTGTTCTTCATTTCTAGGTTGCCCAGAAATGAAGAACAGATCGAGCATGCACTTTTGGGCTTCCACAACTTACAATTATGTTGATGTTTTTGTGATCTATCGATTTCAGGTTGTAGACAACATGTAACTTAAGAGATATATTACAAAACATCAAGAGAATCAAAAGATCCGGACCGGTCAACGCACGTCAGAAATTATGTTCATAGGTTTTCTGGGTTGCCCAGAAAATCGGATCCGTGATCAAGCTACCTACTTTGACCATCCACTACTTAAATTCTGTTGATTGTATGAGTGAATTAAAAGCATGGGTATGGAGTACAACTATCAGGCTACAAATTAGATACAACAACATCAACAAAACATGTAACACCTGACAGTTATAGGTGTAAGACCCCGAATTTTATGAAATAAAAGTATTCAATTTTTTCTTATAATTACTATTCAGTAAATGGTTAAATTGATAAAAGTTTAAAGTTATGGGTGAAATGTAAATTTTTTTTTGAAAATAAGCAAGTGGTTATAAAATAATCATTGTTGTCAGGGAATATTCGCTTGGTCGTGGAATATTCTTTCTGTCGGAGAATATTCGTACGACGACGCAGCTATTTGTGGGCCCCATAACGAATAACTGTCGGATGAAGAAAACGATAAATTTGAGTTTTTACAAATAACGGCTTAGTTGTTACCGTTAATACTGTTGAAATACCCGGTGGTTAAAATACAGTAATACGCGTTATTGCACAGTAGCACAAGATATTGCACAGTATTTTTAAAATTATTGATTCTTACGTACGAAGGCACTACTCAATAATTATTACAGTAATTACTGTTCAATATTTTATTGATTCAATAATTGCTACGTTAAAATTTTATATTATTGTTGTTCAATAATTGTCACTGCACAGTATTTTCCATTATCAGATCAATAATTCATATTATTTGAATAATATTATTAGATAACATTATTGCCAATGTCTAGAAAGTTCTGTCTAAGGAGAGGTTTGGTCACCTAATTGCGCGCCAGTAAGGAGAAATTCTTATTGGAAAGCCCCCTTTTTCCTGGGAACGGCCTGGTTGTCATAAATATGATTATGTAATATTATTTGTGAATAATTAATTATTGATTCATATGATAAGGAAATATTTATTTTATGTTGATATAAATGAGGGATATATTTTTGTGGTTAAAAATGAAAGAATTAATGTTGAGATTTTTATCAGTATTTTTGTCGGAATGGAGGTATTAAAAATTAGGGTTTTTGAGATATTTTGCGGGGGTTATAATTTTTAATCCGACCGTTGGATCGTGGTAATTTTTGGATATGTTATACATATATAAGTTGAGTATATGTCCACAAATTTTGAACCGTTAAAAATGAACGTATGATTTATTATGAATTTTACGAGATGACTGGTTCAGAAATTGTTGAATTTTCGGAGTTAATCATTTTGGTAGAAAATTCTAGAATTGGTGGGCCCCACTCTTGGTTGGTGAAGAAATGTGTTGAAATTTTTATTTAAATGTGGTGGGTGGGAATAGTAGCAGGTAAAGCCATCAGGTTGTAGGTTAAGTCTGCTTCGGCGTGCTAACATTTTCCTATAAATAGAGGGCTAAGTTAGAATTAAAAATTACACCAGAAACAAGTTTTCTCTCTTTCTCTCTCTATATTATGAAGTATATTTTGTGAGTATTTAGATATTTTGAGAGTTGCTATTCAGTGCAAGTTTCCTTCGGCTTTGCATTCCAATCAGAAATACTGCACTTTTGAGGTAAGGGATAGTAAGGGATTTTAAGGGTTGTTATATTTTTAAGTTTCGTAATTTTTCTGACCTTCAAAAATTCTGGAAAAATTTAAAATGATATTTTGATGAGTTTTCTTGATTGTGTCCAAAAATGGTGATTTTTGGATGTATAGATTGAGAGTTATGAATTTTATGAGAAAAGACTATTTTAAAAGTAATCGCTTAAAATTCCTTGTGGTTAACTCTAAAATTGATAAAATTTTTATTGAAAGTATATCTATAAAATATCAGTGTACTCTGTGAATTTCAGAATTTTTGGATAAAAGTACAATTTTTGATAAATGTCTAAATATTCGGCTGTTTTGGCCATATGAAAAATAGAAAATGAGTTTTAAAAATTCTGAGAAAAATATATGTTTAATATGGGACTATATTCTGCTAAATCCCCAAAAAAAAATTATTTTTAGAACTGATTTGGTATTTTTCATGAAAATAGTCTAGTTATGAGTAAATGAATTAAATATGTTTTGTGAAGTAAGAAAATTAGAAAATAGGATTTTATGACTTGAGAATCCTATATGAGGTATATGCAGATTTTTGATGAGAGTTTTTGGTTATTGGTGATGAAATCTTATGAGTTTTATATTTTAGGATGATTAAATGCATTATTTAGTAAAGTGTAAACAATTAAAATAAATTGTTTATAAGCTTAAGAAATATTATTCTTTCAATATCATTATACCAAAATATTGGTATGTATTTTATTGTGGAATTTCTACCTTTTTCATGTCGAGTTAGTATTCATGAGTTACTATTCACGAGTTACTATTCACGTCAAAATTGGTTTCTGACCAAATTATAGTTGATTTATGAATATTACTCTTGAGATTAAATCTATATGTTTATTATATTGATTTTATTATCATATATAACATTTTTATAACCCTAATGATGCTATTTCTCCTTGACTTGAGTGTAAAGATGGGTAGATTTTTGGTATGATCATGACTATGGGTTCTCTTTGGCCAGTAGTGCAAAGTTGAATTGTTGACTGGTATGATCATGACCATTGAATTTATAATTGAATATCTTTAGCTTAAGTGCAAAGGTGAAATGATCAACATGGTTATAATTATTGTTTATATAAATTCTGAAATGATTATATATTTCTTTGAGATATTAATATATTTGGCCTGTAGTGCAAATATGAACTGTTGATGAATATCTTTGGCCTGTAGTGCAAAGATGAATTGTAGATGAATATCTTTGGCCTGTAGTGCAAAGATGACATGTTGTTGAATATCTTTGGCCAGTAGTGCAAAGATGAACAGGTGTTGAGATGAACATGACCAACTGGTACAAATGAATATCTTTGGTCGTAGTGCAAAGATGAAGTTATTATTATGATTATGAATAGGAACTGTGATTTGGTATAACCATGATCCTTGATATTTCAGGTAAAGACATGTGATAAAAATTATCTTCGTCCTGGATGCGAAGAGGAATTTAGAATCACAATTATGATTATGAGTTATTTATATGATTGTGGACCAGAACTGTTGATTGATGTTGCAGGGATAAAACATTGTTGATAGATTTTTAACGTGGAGAAGATAATAGATTTTATGGTCTATTTGACTCTTCTAATGGATTGCACGTTCCACTGCAACTATGGTTGAAATTTTTTATCATTTACCATATGTTCTAAATCTCTGATTTATTATTGATGAAGGCTATTGATAATCTAATTATCTTTAGTCATGATATTCTTTACTGAGCTAGTTGTGCTCACCCATTTGCTTCACAATTCCTTTCAGGTAATAAGAGTGTAGCTGGGTCGAGCGAGGGTAACGGGGGAAATAGAACGGTGGTCTCTAGCAGTGGATGTTCTCCCGAAGCAGTATAGAAAAGTTCATTTAGTAGTTTTATTTGGTGAATCCAATAGGGTAAGGTGTACCCAACGTTGGAAGGGTAGTTTGCCACTATCATACAAGATGTCTAACGACATACAACCTCGTGTCATCATAAGACAGGGATGTGCTCATCCACTTGCTGAGTATATATACGAGCACTACCTATATAATCTTGGTGTTTGTTTGAAGTATAATTCTCAATTAGATAGAGTAGAGATAATGATATGTCAAGAGAAGACTCACCATTGGGAAGAATATGATAGTAATCTTCTCGTTTTTCTTTGGGGTCTATTGGGTCAACCAAGAATAATTCTGTGGCCATATGATATCTATCATAACCTAGACGCATGGCCTCCCATGTACGAATGTTTCCTTGAGCACTTCCCAAAGATTCTAATTTCTAAAACAGTTTTTGACTATACCTTTATGTAAGGTGTCATTGTGAGGTGATGTCCACTGTTGGAACATGAGTCACATTTGGTATATATTTGTATCCAAACTCACAACAAATGTGTTGTTGTATTTTGCACGACAATTGTTGTAATAAAGTTGTAGTTATTTTCTGTACCATGTATTTGGCGACTCAGAATAGGTTGGATGGAATGTACCTATTTTGGGGTCGTCACAATAGGCTTGAGAAAATGTTGTCAGACAATGTTCTTGAGTTTCTGGGCTGCCCAGAAATTCTTGGTCATGCTCGGTCAACTAAGTTTGACCTTGAATAACTTTTGTGCTGGACATGCTCTAAGCCTGATTTCATGTCCAGAGCAAAGTCCATATAACATACTACAAGATCAAACATTAAAACAACAAAAACACAAAACATACTGAGATCTATGGGACCTGACATTAGGTTGTCAGACCATATTTCTCAGTTTTCCAAATTTTAAAAAATCTTCAAATTTGAGCCTATAGATGTTATGAATCTAACATCTATCAACCCAGATCATCATTAGACACTACTAACAACACTTTTAACACAAATAATCTAACATCTAACAACAGATTTATGGACAGAAATCATGGCTAGGGGTTATACCTTCTTTAATCAATTGATGATTCAAGGCTACTGATTTGGTTAGGGGATTTCGTGGGGCTGATCTTGGGGACTGGAAAGCTTATAAATTTCGTGGGTTTGGGTTGAGAGAAAAGGTTTGAGTGTTTTGTGCAAAAAAATGAGCTAACAAATGTCTTTTTCTTTCTCTCAATCTATATATAGTTGTCTTGGATGCATGTATGGCTGATATTTGTCAACTTAAAGTCACATGTGCTTGTTGGTTTGGTGAATAATTTCACCAAATGTCAAAACCTATACACTAGCTTCAATAATGCATACAAGGGCAAAAATGTCAATTGGCTTGGAATTTTAAGGGCAATCTTGTAATCCTTGCAAACCCTTACGGTTTAACCCTAAAATTTAGCAGAAAACATTTGTAATATCTAGCAATTAGGGTTTGCACAAAATAATAAAAATAAAAATATTAGTTTCTAAAATTTGTAATTAGAGTTTTCTTAATTAAATTAATTACTTTATACAGGAACATTAGGGTTTAACATCACTAATTATAATTAACTTTGCTAATTTAGCAATTAGGATTTATAATTAGTAATTAAGTTTTAAAATTACTAATTAGGGTTACTAAATATAGAAATTAGAGTTTCTAGTTTAGTAATTAGGGTTTTCATGATTAACAATTATAATTCTAATACCTGTAAATTAATCACCTTATCACAATTACAAACAATTTCGAATTCTAATTTGAGTTTCAAATTAGGGTTTCTCATTTCAAAAATTAGGGTTTTCGAAATATTAATTAAGGTTACTAATTTTAGAATTAGGGTCTTCAAAATTAACATAAAATCCTATATAACACAACATAAATCAAATATCACCATTACTACATCGTCTTGAACGCGTATTAACTTTTGAACTAGGGTTTAACCAATTAATAATAGGGTTTTAAAAATATAAACCATAATTGACTAACCATCATCAATACGTACATACAGTACATATTTATAGCACTAAAAAATCAAAATATATATAATATTATTATATTATTATTCTCATTCCTTGATAAAAATCCAAAATTAGGGTTTGGATTCCATATCTGATTTATTTTTCCATATTTAACCTTAATAATTAAGGTAAAATACTTAACTTAATAATCTGTACTAAAATTCATATAATAAAATAATTATTATAATTATTCTAAAATTCACTCCACATATTATTTAAATAATATATGATTATATTTTTATAGAAAATAATTAATAAAAATATTTTTGCTATAAAAGTAATTATTATAAAAAATATAATTTATAATAATCAATAATTCTAAAATAAAATTATTTGTAAACATTTATGTAATAAATATATTTTTATTTACCACATAAATACATATACACATTATCTTGTACAAATTCTCATATTTAAAATAAAATAAAAAAAATTTATATGCAAAATTTCTGATTTATTTATATAGAAAATATCGGGTTGTTATAGGATGATAGCTATACAAGCATAGATTTCTGCGCTGTCCAAGAAGTTGGATGCTATGACAGGGGCTCAAGTACAGAAGGTTGAGGTAGTATGCGAATTGTGTGTGGGTGTCCTACAGATCAGTGCACAATTAATCCAGCATCCGTCCAGTTCATAGGTAGCTATAACAGAATTCCGCAGAATACATACCAAAACACCTACAACCAGGGGAATAGGAACCACCCAAATTTCTCATGGAGCAATAATCAGCAAAATCAAGCTCCACGACCATCATATCCCCCAGGTTTTCAAAGTCACCAACAACCGGTTCAACATCAGGAAAAGAAATCAGATTTCGAGGAAATGGTGTCGAAGTACATAACTAACAATGAGGCAGCAATGAAAAATCAAGCAATGGCAATGAAATCACAAGAGATGGCTATAAAGAATTTAGAAAATCAAATAGGACAAATTGCGTTGGCATTGAATAATAGACCACAAGGGACGTTACCAAGTGACACCGAGAGAAATCTGAAGGGTAACCATGAACATTGTCAGGCAATTACATTGCGGAGTGGGAAACAACTTGAGGGTAGTAATGCAGAAAATTCCGTGACTCTAGATAAAAAATTTGATGATAGCAGCAAAATTGAAAGAAGCGAGGGTGAGGATAAACAGAGTGAGGGAACAAATTTGAACAATAAGCCAATTGTTTATCCACCACCACCGTTTCAACAAAGGGTCCAAAAATAGAAATTAGACAAGCAATTCGTAAAGTTTTTGGAAGTGTTTAAGAAACTTCAGATAAACATACCATTTGCAAAAGCCCTAGAACAAATGTCGAGCTATGCAAAATTTATGAAAGGGATTCTATCAAGGAAAAAGAAATGGGAAGATTTCAAGATAGTTGCACTAACCGAGGAGTGTAGTGCAGTATTACAGCAGAAATTACCACCAAAACTCAAGGACCATGGGAGCTTTACTATTCCATGCACAATCGGGAATATGCATTTCATCACGTGTTTATGTGATTTGGGTGCGAGTGTAAACCTTATGCCATTGTCAGTATACACAGAATTGGGTTTGCCTGCACCAAGACCTACAAATATCTTATTACAGTTGGCAGATAGGTCAGTCACATATCCGAGAGGCATAATGGAGGAAATTTTAGTGAAAGTGGATAAGTTTATATTCCCCACAGACTTTATCATTTTGGACTTTGAAGAGGACAAGAATATCCCAATTATCCTAAGGAGGCCAATTTTGGCCACGGGTAGGACACTCATAGATGTACAAAAAGGAGAACTGACTATGAGGGTCCAAGATCAAGAGATAAAATTCAATGTATTCAAGGCCATGAAATTCCCCAAGGATGGGGAAGAATGTTTTCGAATGGATTTAATTGAGCATATCATCAGTGAAGATATGAGCAAGAGTTTGGTCAACTATCCGTTAGAAATAACTTTATTGGGAGATGAAGAGGTCGACGACCTAGAACTGGTGGACTACTTACAGATGCTAGATTCATTGCCACGAGTTTCCAGATTCAGAACAACGTTTGAACCATTATACACGGAAGAAGTACCCGCAAAAATATTGAAACCATCATTGGAAGAGCCACCAAAGCTGGAACTTAAGCCACTCCATAAACACCTCAGGTATGCGTATTTAGACAATTCAAATTCTTTACCTGTTATTATTTCAGCTGCACTTAACGAATTGTAGGAAGAAAAGTTGCTGAGGGTGCTTAGGGATCACAAATCAGCTATTGGGTGGACAATTGCAGATATAAAGGGAGTTAGCCCTTCATTTTGCATGCACAAGATCTTAATGGAAGATGAGGCAAAACCAAAGGTGGAACAACAGCGGCGACTTAACCCAATTATGAAGGATGTTGTGAAAAAGGATATTCTGAAGTGGTTAGATGCCGGTATCATCTACCCAATTTCCAACAGTAAATGGGTTAGTCCAGTTTAGTGTGTACCGAAAAAAGGAGGAATGACAGTGGTGAAAAATGAGGACAACGAGTTAATACCAACTAGAACAGTGACAGGTTGGAGGGTTTGCATGGATTACAGAAAATTGAACAAGGCAACCCGAAAAGACCATTTCCCGCTGCCCTTTATTGATCAAATGTTAGATAGATTGGCGGGACACCAATATTACTGTTTGTTGGATGGGTACTCGGGGTATAACCAAATAGTCATCGCTCTGGAGGATCAAGATAAGACCACATTCACGTGCCCTTACGGCACATTTGCATTCAGGAGGATGTCATTTGGGCTATGCAATACACCTGCAACATTCCAACGGTGTATGATGACCATTTTTTCAGATATGGTGGAAAAAAATGTTGAAGTCTTCATGGATGACTTTTCAGTCTATGAGGACAGCTTCGATATTTGCTTAAAAAATCTGGTCATGGTGTTGCAAAGATGTAAGGACACGAATCTCGTACTAAATTGGGAAAAATGCCACTTTATGGTTGTAGAGGGAATAATTTTGGGCCATAAGGTATCGGCTCAAGGATTGGAAGTTGACAAAGCAAAACTGGAAACTATTGAAAAACTACCTCCACCGAGCTCAGTTAAGGGTATTAGGAGTTTCTTGGGACATGCTAGGTTCTACAGGAGGTTCATAAATGACTTTTCTAAAATTGCAAAACATCTATGCAGTCTTTTAGAGAAGGATGCTACTTTCAATTTTACTGCAAACTACAAGTCATCATTTAAATTATTGAAGAAGAAATTAACTACAGCTCCTGTGATAGTTGCACCGGATTGGAATATGCCATTCGAGCTAATGTGTGATGCGAGCAACTATGCGGTTGGGGCTATTTTGGGCCAACGACGAGACAAGGTGTTTCATGTCATATACTATGCAAGAAAAACACTTACAAAGACTCAAATGAATTATACAACCAAGGAAAAGGAATTGCTTGCAATGGTGTACGCGTTTGACAAATTCTGGGCATACTTGATCGGGACTAAGGTGATAGTCTACACGGACCATTCGGCGATTCGGTACCTAATAGCAAAAAAAGATGCTAAGCCACGCCTTATCTGATGGATTCTCCTACTTCAAGAGTTTAACTTAGAAATTAAAGATAAAAAGGGTACGGAGAACCAAGTTGCCGATCACTTGTCTAGGTTGGAAAACCAAGGGAAAGAAAAAAACGACAGATGTGAGATTAATGAATCATTCCCAGATGAGCAACTATTTGGGATTTCAGCAGAAATTCTGTGGTATGGTGATTATGCAAATTTTCTGGTGAGCAACGTTCTACCACCTGACCTCACAAGACAATAGAAAAGGAAATTTCTTCATGACGTGAAATGGTACATGTGGGATGAACTATATCTCTTCAAGCAGTGCGCTGACAAAATAATTCGACGGTGCGTCCCATACAACGAAGTGAAGAATATTCTACAAGAGTGTCACTCATCTACATATGGCAGGCATTATGGGAGTGAGAGGACAACAACGAAGGTGTTGCAAGCTGGTTTTTATTGGCCTACGTTATTCAAAGATGCCCACCATTTTGTTAAACAATGCGATAGGTGTCAAAGGGTGGGCAACATTTCGAAACAGAATGAGATGCCCTTACAAACGATTCTTGAAGTTAAAATTTTTGACGTATGGGGTATCGATTTCATGGGGCCATTCTTCTCATTTTTGAACAATCAATACATTCTACTCGCAGTAGACTACGTATCAAAGTGGGTTGAAGCTGCAGTATTACCATCAAACGATGCCAAGGTGGTCTTCAAATTCCTACAAAAAAATATTTTCATGAGGTTTGGCACGCCAAGAGCAATAATCAGTGATGAAGGTAGTCACTTCTGTAATAAGGCATTCACAGCTCTTTTGACACGTTATGTGGTCAACCATAAGGTAGCGACATCATATCACCCTCAAACAAGTGGCCAAGCTGAGGTCTTAAACCGGGAAGTAAAGAAAATATTGGAGAAAGTAGTAAATTTGAGTCGAAAGGATTGGTCACTTCGGTTGGACGATGCATTATGGGCATACTGAACTGCATACAAAATTTTGATCGGGAAGTCACCATACCAACTACTGTACGGGAATGCATGTCACTTACCGGTCGAACTACAGCACAAGGCTTATTGAGCAATTCAAAAACTTAATTTCGATCAAGTAGTTGTAGGGGAAAAAAGACTACTTCAACTGAGTGAGCTCGACGAATTCCGCCTTCACGCCTATGAGAACTCCAAATTATATAAAGAAAAGGTAAAAAGATGGCACGACCAGAAAATTGTGCATCGAACATTCGAGCCGGGTCAATCAGTCCTCTTGTTCAACTCACGGTTGCGATTGTTCCCAGGAAAGCTTAAGTCAAGATGGTCAGGACCATTCACTATAAAGCGGGTATTCTCTCATGGCGCCGTTGAACTCTACAATCGTAATCCACAAGAGACGTTCGAAGTCAATGGTCAACGGATAAAGCATTACTGGGGTGGCGAGTCAAACTGGGATGTTGTTAACATCACCCTTGCCGATACACAGTGAAACAGGGAGTAATCAGCCTGAACGACTTAAAATCAAGCGCTAATTGGGAGGCAACCCAACCTTTCGTTATTTTTCATATTTTCATTCATAATTGTTAGACTATAGTTTTTATTAAGTTAGTAGGTAGGTGCTACAGAGTAAAAGTCTTATGGATTCTCTCAATCATACTCTAAGTGATCAATAATCTAACAACTTTCATGTTTATGGTTGCAGGAGGTATCAAGAGTGCATAATAGTACTAACAGGCAAGAAAGGAAGAAATTTGAGCTCAATTTGCATTACCAATTTTGAGGCTAGAAATCCGAAGTCAGGGGACTAGCCTGCCGGGGCGGGCTATTTTTGCGTTGTACCCCCCGCCGGGGCGGGGGTCCTTGATTCTGGGCAGACACGTTTAGCAGTTACACACACTACTTTCTTATTTCCCCATTACATGCCTCTTTCTATCTCATGATTCCTTCCCCAAACCACCCATCCTCCATTGCAATACCACGACAACTCCTAAACCACTTCTTCAACCCACGAATCCACGAGTAATCCACCCTCTCACCCCATTACAAACCATAAACCAACAACCTCCATCAATTACACCAATTCCTCTCTCCTACACCACCTCTATATAAACCCTACCACATACCTCCCATATTCATCTCCAAAAATACGAATTCATCAAGAAATTGGGATACAAATAGAGCAATTAAGTGTAAGTCACCTTTCTATTGGGTCTTCATCTCCTCTCACCGGAATTACCATAGAAAACACCAAGTTTTGGGGGGAAGAAAGGACTATGCACACCACTTGTTTGACAGTTTGTGTAAACCAAGTTTGGGTGGAATTAGTGTGTCTACAACGAACAATGGCGTCACAACCAACATCTAAACACCAAAGGGGAGAGAGCTCAAGATCCGCACAACCAATTCCACCACCCCGCGCATTCGACAGCCGAAAGTTCAAAAGTGATGTCGTCGCCGACCGGTACGATTATATGGTTACCAAGGCTCTTACACCGAAGCAGGGGTTGGCACCGAATGCTCACGACGGTGAGATGATGCAATAAATCTATCAAAAAGGGTGGGTCAAGTTCACTGAGGAGCCCGAGGCCGCCGCCGTTAATGTGGTCAAGGAGTTTGATGCAAACGCTAAGGATAAGGCACCGTTCAATGCTTTCGTGCGAGGTCGATTGGTCTCATTCAGTGTAGACACCATCAACACGTATTACCAGTTACGGGTACCTCGACAGGGCCAATATGTTCATTTGAGAGATTTCGACCCTGACTATGAGGAGGTTATCAAGGACATAACCAAGCCAGGTACAACGTGGATAAAGGGACAGAAGGGAGGCACAATGTTTCACAGCAAAGATCTCAGTCGGTATGGGAAAATTTGGTACGCCTTCCTATGTTCAAAACTGTTACCATCCACACACATCTCGGACGTCACCAAGGAAAAGGCACTACTCCTTTTTGCTATTGTGCAAGACTTCATCATCGATGTCGGGGCCATAATCAATTTTTTAATTCGTCAATGTCTACGGGGTAATTTCTCAGGAGGCTTGCCACATCCGTCCCTAATTTATGGGTTGTGTCATCAAGCAGGTGTTAGATGGTCTGATGATGAGCCCACCCTTATGCCACTGCAGCTGCTAGATTTGAGAATGATAGCACGATATTCGGTGTGGGCCAGAGGTGAATCTCAACCTTGAGGTTTAGGATTTATATTTCCATCAGCTCCGGAGGACGAGGCTGACACCGTTGACACCTCGGGTGATGAGGACGAAACTATGTGAGATCAAGGGACTGAGGTAGAACCATCCTCAGACACCATATCTCACCCTCAGTTCCATGCATTACATCAACAAATGGAGGAGCACAACAAGGCAGCTCGACGGGAGATGAGACGGCTTGCAATGCGAGAAGACCACATGATTGATGCCATGAATATGTCATTCGAATCCTTGAATACTACACTCTAGAGCTTCAATCCTGCTGCACAATTTCCATACCAGCAGCCCATGCCCATGCCAAGGTTTCCACCGAGCAACTCCGAGGGAGAAGATCAACCACCACCTCCCCAGACTTAGGCGATTGTAGGGAAGTCCTCATGCACTAAATTGTGATTATTCATCCAATAGGGGCATTGTATTACTTAAGTTTGGGGGATTTATATTCTTGTTTGCATGCATATGTAGTAGCTAGGTTTAAATTTGTCATTGCATTCTAGTTTTGCATAGTAGCTTAGGTTATTTTTGTTATTGCATTATGTTCATTCCGGTTATTATCGTGTTTTATTAAAAAAAAATTAGTTAAATTTTGTGTTTGCATATGTCCAACAGTGTCGCAGTTCAAGTTAATTGTGGGCTAATGATGAGAGTGTGAACAAGTTAACTAATACAGTATTGATTGTTAGAACTATAATATAAATTCTGTTATGAATCAAATCTTGCACGTGTTTGAAACTGTTATAAAAAGGTTAACACGTTAATGACATCTTTGTTGATTAGTTAGTTCAAATTGATACATAAATAGTTTCTAAAGGATAATGTTAGGGTAGATGAGAAAACGACAAGGATAGGCAGTAAAGGCTAAAGTTAGACAAGAACCTAAGTTTGGAGAAATATTTGGGGTATATAAAAAATATATATATATATATATATATATATATATATATATATATATATATATATATGAATAAACACCGTGGCGTGCTTGTCTAGTTTTGTGGCCTTTGTTACTTTAGTAAGTAAGCCCGAGGGGATTGTCTTTACACCTAGCGCCCTAAGGTCTTAATGGTCTGGGAGTCGTTGGTCAAAAGCTCGTTAAGGTAGCATTGAAAAGCCTAAGGGAATAAGACATTGCATAGCTATGTGTATATATAGAAAAAATAAAAAAAATAAAAAAATAAAAAAATTGAATAAAACGGGAATTAAGAGCAAAAAGCCCCTGTAGATGAAAAATAAAGCATAAGTATCCCATGTTGACCCTCGATATTGGTAATTGTTTGATTTTAGTTGGATTTAGCCTATTTTTGGAATTTTTAAGTTTGCATTGTATGATTCCTTCCAAGAAATTGCTTATGTATTGAATTTAAATCCATATCAGTTATCATGGATGTTGAACACACACGCACACTATACCAGTGATAATGGTTCAAGATTTGAGAATTACTATGAAACTATAGATTTGTTTTGGTGATTCATATTGTAGAGTTACTTGTTTTCTCTGAGGCCAATGGGAAAATTTTTTATTCTACGATATTGTTGGATTCGAAGGCATTTAGATTATATTTATTTTATCTCATTGCATTGCATATCATGTAGTTTGTTTTGTGCTTGAGGACTAACACAGTTTAAGTTTGGGGGATTTTGATAAGTGGATTTAATATACACGAATTGATGTTCATTTCAAGTTTAAATTTGTAGTTATCTTCTTCTTTTGTGTTCATTTTCACTTGTTTTATGTTCTTTTATGTGTAGGGTGGTTATGGAGGCAAGTGGTGAAGGAAGGCGATCTTTTGAAGCAAAGTCGAAAAAAAGCAGAAAGTGGAAAAATTTCGTTAGCAGTGGACATTCCCGCCGGGGCGGGCTATTATTGCCTTATACACCCCGCCGGGGCAGGGGTACCGATTCCTGCAGTCTCCTGCTGCTGATTGAACTCTACTGCCACATGGTTTTGGGACTGTTGTGAGGCACATAGACTCTAAGAAGGGGGACTTCGGCCAGAACAGAAGGGGAGATATATATTACGCTAGGAACAACAAATTAAACAGGACGAAAAGCATAATATAGAGATTAATTCCAGGATTTGAGTACAAGCTTTGGAGGAGTAATTTGACGAGATTTTTGCTACGATTGCAATTCTAGGCTACGTGGAGGGTGTTCATCACTATTCTTCTCTTTAGTCTTTTATTTGTAATTGCAAGAATGTTTCATTTGAATTATTCAGTTTTTATTTCATTCGTTATGAACTAATTCGCTTATTAGGCTTATGATGGATTCTTGGGTGGGACGATGATTTTATAACTTTGATTTCTAGTTCAATAAAGAATTTCCAGTTTATCTATATTGATTTGAGCTTGAATTTATGAGTTGCCTGATCAATAATTCTTTGTGGAATTAGATGGAATCGAGAGAGGATATTCAATTCTAGACCTAGTTAATATAGCATGTGTTCATGAATTTTGTGAATATCTTAATCTTGATGAATGTTAAGGTAGAGATATGCTTGACATCGCATATAATTGGATAGAGAACTTATTCTTAAACCTTCTTCAAGTGTAATTTACATAGAGATATAGTGGGTTAGTTGATTAAGGTGTTTAATGGATTTCTATCTTAATTGTGGATTGACGTTAATACGGTATTAGTGCATCAAGAGGTGGTTAGTACTACATTCATGTTCTTGATTAATAAACTGGGATATTGAGTTGAATTGGAATAAAGGTTTAAAAATCAGAGTGAAATTTAGGGTGAAATTATAATTCTAATTCTCCATCAATTGTTTGAAATTTCAGATTTTGATATTTGTGATTGTTTCGTGATAGTTTGTTTATTTATTAATTTAGTTTATATAATTTTAAACCATTGAATTAAATAGTTTAATAGAATTAGGATTAATAGAAAATTGGTAGTTGTGAAGTTAAATTTCTTGCTAATTTGTCCTCGTGGGAACGATACTCTACTTGTTACTATATTACATATTGATCATGTATACTTGCGTGTTATGCGTATATAGATTTTACCCAACAGCGGGGGTATATAGGCAAAAGAGGCCCGCCACGGCGGGCTACCCTCCTGTTAACTAACTTTGGCCAAATTCAATTCTTACTCCAATTATGCTCCAAATGCCTCCTTTTCTTATCATTCACCACACTAACCACCCTACACACGAAATAATAAGAAACAAGTAAGAATGAACATGAACGTAAAGATTTAACAATGATTATGCTTAAAATGGACATCGAGTCGTGGATATAAAATTCACTTATCAAAATTCCCCAAACTTAAACTGTGCTAGTCCTCGAGCATAAAATAACTACATACTATGCAATGAAGTGATATGTAATGTATCTAATTAAATGACATTGAATCTAGCAGTATCACATAATCAAACTTATTCCTTCGGCCTCAGAACAATTAAGCCCACACTACAATACTTCATAATAAAAACCATCAATAACTTCTCATCAATTACTCGAATCTTATGCGTATCATCATTAAAATCGTGTGTGTGGTCAACATTTATGCTAACTGATTTAAATTCAAATTCCACATATAACCAATCTCTTATTAAGATTCATACAGAATAAACTTGAAAATTTCAAAAACAAACAAGTTCCAACTCAAATCAAATAATTACCAAGAGTAGGGATTCAAATAGGGTATTCATGCTTTCTTTTTCCAATCACGAGGGTTCCTTGCCTTTATTTCCCGTCTTTTCTTTATTTTTCTTTTTCTTTTTTTTAGATATAGATGGTTGGTGAGTGTGTTTTATGCTCCATCTCACGCTTGTGTTTATAGGGAGTATTTCTCCTCAACCCACCACAAGACTCAACTAGCTTTCATTTTCTTTTTCTTTTTTCTGAAGCTTATACACCCTACGTTTTCCCCCAAACTTAGGTTCTTGCCTAATTTGTTGTCTTCACTGCCTATTCTTGCCATTCTCTTGTCTATACTAGCATTATCCTTTAGAAACTGTTTATGTATCAATTTAACCTTATCAGTCAACACAAAAGTTATTACATGGTATCCTTTTATACCAATTTCAAACAAGCACAAGATTCGAGTCATGATTTAAAACTACATCACAGTTCCAAAACTCAGTGCTGTATTTGTCTACTTAATCTCATTTTCATCATTGGCCATAATAAACATGACCTCAAAGACTGCTGGATAAATGCAAAATAACACAATTCTAAATAAAATATTTTTTTTTCGTGAAACATAACATGACTGCAAACATAAAACAACATAATTAAAACTAAATATGCTCCTAAGCTACTATGCAACTATATGATTACATCAATGATAAAACTAATATGCTTCACTAACATGCAATACTAAATGCAAACCTAACTAATGACAATATGCATGTAACATAAAATGCAAAATAAAACTAAATCCCCTAAACTTAATAACAACAATGTCCTCATTGTATGGATATAGCAATAAAATGAGTGAGGACTTCCCTGTAATTGCCTAAGTCTGGGGTGGTGGTGGTTGATCTTCTCCCTCGGAGTCACTTGGTGGAAACCTTGGCATTGGCATGGGCTGCTGATATGGAAAGTGTGTAGCTGGATTAAAGCTCTGGAGTGTCATATTCAAATATGCGAACGACATGTTCATTGCATCAAACATGTGGTCTTGTCTCCCTGCGAGCCGCCTCATCTCCCTTCGAGCTGCCTTGTTGGGCTCCTCCATTTGTTGTTGAAATGCAAGAAACTGGGGGCTGGATATGGCATCATAATGCGGTTCCGCCTCAGCTCCTTGCTCTCCCATAGTCTCGTCCTCATCCTCTGAGGCGTCTTTAGTGTCAACTTCGTCCTCCGAAGCTGATGGAAATACAAAACCTAAACCACGAGGATGTGACTCTCCTCTGTCACACACCGAATACCGTGCTATCATTCTCAAATCTAGCAACTGCAGTGGCATTAGGGTGGGTTCATCATTAGACCATCGAACTCCTGCTTGGTGACACAACCCAAAAATGAAGGATGGGTGTGGCAAGCCACCCGAAAAATTGCCTCGCAAGCATCGACGAATGGAAAAGTTGATTATTGCCTCGACGCCGATGATAAAATCTTGCACAATCGCATATAGGAGTAGTGCCTTTGCTTTGGTCATGTCTGAGGTGTACGTGGATGGAAACAGTGTAGAACATAAAAAGGCATACCAAATCTTTCCATACCGGCTAAGATCTTTGCTATGAAAAATCTTGCCTCCTTTTCGACCCTTTATCCATGTTGTTCCCAGCTTGGTCATTTCTTTAAGAACCTCCTCAAAGTCAGGGTCGAAATCCCTCAAGTGAGCATATTGGCACTGTCTAGGCACCCGCAACTGATAATACGTGTTGATGGCATCAGCACTAAACGGGACCAAACGACCCCGCACAAAAGCATTGAACGGTGCCTTGTCCTCGATGTTAGCATAGAACTCTTTGACCACATTGACAGCGACGGCCTTGAGCTCCTCAATGAACTTGATCCACCCTTTCTGATAAATCTGTTACATCATTTTGCCGTCGTGAGCATCCGGTGCGAACCCCCGCTCCAGTGTAAGTTCCTTTGTGACCATGTAGTAGTACCGGTCGGCGACTGCAGCATTTTTGAACTTGCATCGGTCGAATGTTCGTGATGGTGGTGTTGGCCTTGAACTATCGCCGCATTGTCATTTGGATGTATGTTGAGATGCCATTGAATTCTGAATGACACAGTCTGAACACACTATCAAACACACTACCTTCCCCTCAAACTTGGTTCACACAACCTCTCAAACACTTGGCGTGCATAGAAGTTTCTTCTTCCAAACTTGTCAATTTTTATGGTAAATATGGAAGGAGAAGATGAAGAATTTGTAGTCTTGTTAACTCACTCTCAGGTGCAAGCTTAATTCTCCCTATAGTAACCCTAATTCGTGGCTTTGTGATATGTAGTTGAAAGGTTGTGAGGATATTAGGTTGAGAGGGTGTGAATATATAGAGATGGTGGTTTGAAGTATTGTGGTAGTAGATTGGAGTGGTGGGGAGAAGTAATGGGGATGAGTAGTTTGTGTGAGGAACAAATTTTTGGGGTGCCCTTTTGGAAGATGGAGTAGTGGCCGTGTGTAATGAGGAGGTGGGAGAAGTGGGTACACGTATGTAACTGCCGAATTGAATGCCCAGGTTGCAGGACCCCCGCCCCGGCGGGGGGTATAAGGCAGAAAGGGTCAGCCCCGACAGGGGTGGGTTCTGTTAACTGAGCTCTTTTGTTCTTCTTTGCTTCATGCTTTTCCACTTAATGGATCTTTAAACATCCTGCAAGCCATGAAGCATATACATGAGTATAATGTGGATCAACTTGAGCATGATTGAGAGATTTTTAAGAATAATAGAATGTCATAACTACCTAATGAAATTATTATTTCTTAACTATTATTCTTATATATAATCTAAATAGTACGAATAACAATAAAAATAAAATAAATAAAAAAACAAAAAGAAAACTATTGGGTTGCCTCCCAATTAGCGCTTTATTTTAAGTCATTCAACCTTACTACTCCCTGTTTCATCCCGGATCAGTTGGGCAATCCGCGACATGATATTTATTTGTCGCATAACACAAAAACTGTTGTATTGCGTGTCGGTTCACTTGAATGTTGGGTGATGCATTTGAAGTTCTATCCTCAATTAACGCCTTAAGACCACTATCCTCTTTGCAATCCCGGAACTTCACACGTGTTGATTTCTCGATCCACTTGCACTCCTCCTTGTTAGTCGGGAATGGGATTTCCTTGAACACCTTCACCGTTACTACCTGATCAAACACTTTCATAATCAATTCTCCATTAGGCATGTCAATCAGTGTTCTTCCCGTGGCCAGGAATGGTTGTCCCAAGATGATGGGGATGTTCTTATCTTCTTCAAAGTCTAGTACCACAAAATCAGCCGGAAAGATCAATGAATCAACTTTAACCAATATGTCTTCAACTATTCCTAATGGGTATGTTAATGATCTATCTACAAGCTGTAGACTAATGTTGGTCGATTTTGCTTCCTTTAACCCCAGCTTTCGGTAAATGGACAGTGGCATAAGATTAATACTCGCTCCTAGATCGCATAGCGCTCTCCCCACATTTTGATTTCTAATTGCACACGGAATTGTGAAACTCCCCAGATCTTTTAATTTAGGAGGAAGCTTTTTCTACAGTATTGCACTGCATTCGTCGGTCAATGCCACTATTTCAAAATCCTGGAGCTTGCGTTTCTTTGACAGTATGTCTTTCATGAACTTAATGTAACGCGACATCTGCTCAAGTGCTTCGGCAAATGGAATATTAATATGTAACTGTTTGAATTTATCCATAAACCTAAAAAACTAGTTCTTTAACTTGTCACTTTCTGGCCTTTGAGGGAATGGCACCAGTGGTGTAACTTTTATCTGATTATCTTCCTTTCCCTCATCTTCACATGCATCTCCTGTACTGGCTTTCTTATCCAAGTTAGAAATCAACTCCTTACCGCTCTTAAGCATAATAGCATTACACTATTCGTGATTCCCCTTTGGATTTTTTTCCGTATCGCTCGGCAACGTTCCTCGAGGTCTGATGTTTAAAGCAGAAACTATCTGTCCCATCTGATTTTCCAGATTCTTGATAGCTATTGCTTGGTTTTTCATTGCATCATTGCTTGTTATATACTTCGAGAACATCTCCACTAAATCTGATTTCCTCTCTTGATGTTGAGCTGGTTGATGTTGATTCTGAAACCCTGGGGGATACGACGGTCATGGAGCTTGTTTATTTTGATTATTATTCCACGACACATTTGGATGATTCCTATTCCCCTGATTGTATGCATTCTGGTACGTATTCTGTGGATTTCTGTTGTAGCTACCCAAAAATTGTAATGATTCTGGATTGATTGCGCACTAATTCGTAGGATGTTCACCTGCGCACAACTCATAAATAACTGTAACTTTTGGTGTCTATACCCCTGTCCAAGCATCAAACTTCTTACAGAGTGCTGAAATATGTGATGTTATTGCCGTCAATCCATCCACCTCTAACACTCCAGCGACTATAGGTTGTGTCATTCTTGCCGTGGGCCACTGATAGTTGTTAGCAGCCATTGTCTCTATCAACTGGTATGCCTCCTCATAGTTCTTTGCCATAAAAGATCCCCCCGACGCTGCATCAATACTGGTCTTGAGATTCCCATGTAATCTGTTGTAAAATGTATTCATCTGCAACCACTTAGGCAATCCATGATGTAGGCATTTTCTGAGCAATTCCTTGTATCTCTCCCATGCCTCATATAATGACTCCCCATGTTGCTGATCAAACATGGTAATCTCGTTCCTCATCTTTGCAGTTTTCACTGGCGGGAATAATTTTGCTAAAATTTTTTGAGCCAGGTCATCCCATGCCATTATCGAACCTACTGGTAGAGAGTGTAACCAACTCTTCGCCTTGTCCCGTAGAGTGAATGGGAACAAGCGAAGTTTAACTGCTTCATCCGACACCCCATTGTACTTGAAAGTGTCGCATATTTCCAGAAAATTGATCAAGTGCTCGTTAGGATCGTCATTTGCAAGTCCCCCAAACTGAATCGAATTTTGGATCATTTGAATCATCCCAGGCTTAATCTCAAATGTATTTGCAGCTATAGTAGGCCTGGTGATACTCGACTGTAATTCAGTCACCTTGGGTGTAGCAAAATTCCTCAATGCTTTCTGGTCTTCGGCAGCCATTGCTTCTTCTTTGTCAGAGTTTTCTAAGTCGTCCCTTGTCTCCTTGATCCACTTACTTAACCTCTGAAATCTTCTCTCAATGTCGTCCTCAAAAGGAAGCAAGTTCGGATTTTTGGATCGAGTTTGCATAAACCAACTTCAAAAACCTAAAATAAGAATAACAAAACAAAATAAAAAGTGTTTAAGTAAAACTGGACTAATTAAACTGATATTCCAAAATAATAAAATCTATACTAATGTCCCCAGCAACGGCGCCAAAAACTTGTTGGGTAAAATCTAGTTACGCATAGCACACAAGTATACGTGGTCAACAAGTAATATTATAGTAAGTAGAGTATCATTCCCTCAGAGACTTAGCAAGAAACTAACTTCATAATTACCAATTTCTTATTAATCCTAATTTTATTAAACTAATCAATTTCCAGTTTATAACTAAAAATATTAAATAGAATAAAATCACCAAACAATCAACAATTTCTAAAAACTGAATTTTCAAACAAAATAATGGAGAATTAGGCTTCCGACTTCACTTTAAGCATCACTTAGATTATTACACCTTTATTCAAGTTTAACTCACTATCCCAGTTTATTAATCAAGAACACGTAAGTAGTACTAACCACCTCTCGATGCACTAGTACCATATTAACTTCAATCCATAATTAAGATAGAATTACGTTAAACACCTTAATTAACTAACTCACTATATCTCTATGTGAATTACAATTAAAAGAGGTTGAAGTTCAAGTTCTTTACCCGATTACATGCGATGTCAAGCATATCTCTACCCTAACATTCATCAAGATTTTGTTCATTCACAAAAGTCAAGAACACGTGCTATATTAATTAAGTCTAGACTGTATTTCATCTCTCGAATTCATACAAGTCCACAAAGAATCGTTGATCAGGAAATTCATAAATTCACACTCAAATTAATATAGATAAACCGGATAATAGCTTATTAAACTAAATTCAAAGAATACATAACCATCATTCCACTTAAAGATCCGTCTTAAGCCTAAAAAGTAATTAGTTCATAATAAAGGAAATAAAAACTGAATAAATCAAAGACATCATCTTCTCAATTACAGAAATGAACTAAAGTAGAAGAATAACGCAGAACACCCTTCACTCTAGTCTCAATCCACAAACGATATGATCGTTCTTCGAAATCTCCACTCCGTTGCTCGCTATGAAATTCTGCTAGTAATCCTTGTTAATTGCTTTACATGATCCCCCTCAATTCGTTGTTTGTTGAGCAATATATATCTGACATGAAGTCTCAGCCGAAATCCCATGCCAAAGAGAGTCCATATGCTAACCAAAGTCTAACAATCCCCAGCAGTATTCGAACCAAGCCAGGATTGCCAGAAATCGGGACCCCCCCGCCCCGACGGGCTACCCTCCTGTTAACTAACTTTAGCCAAATTTAATTCTTGCTCCAATTGTGCTCCAAATGCTTCTTTTTCTTATCATTCACCACACCAACCACCCTACACACGAAATAACAAGAAACAAGTAAGAATGAATATGAACGCAAAGATTTAACAACGATTATGCTTAAAATGGACATCGAATCGTGGATATAAAATCCATGTATCACCTTGCATGCATATGGCCATTGGTGACATGAGCCGATGGTTTATGACTCTCACCGGGCTGAGGCGGAGAGTTGTGCAGGATGAGATCACATTTGGCCACGTAATACCCCAGCATTTTCTGATTGATAGATTTAGCTATGAGGACAGCTATACTCGGTAGTCTGGGGATTCCACCATACCAGAGGACCAGCGGCATTTGGCCAAAGTGGATGCATTGCTGCTGTGTGTATTATCATACGTGTACATGCCACGATACATGGATGAGTTAGACATCGAAATCATTATGGCAGTTAGAGCTCTCAGGGAGGGTCGTACCATTATTCCGATGGTCATGGCAGAGACACTGAGGTCGACCATGTTGGGTTTCAGCACATAAAACGCAGCAAAAATAATCAATTGAAAAATAATTACGAAACCCTAAAACAGGATCCATGGAAAAAATAATTAATTCAGTGGTTAGAAATTATACCGATTAATAAAACTAGAATCGATGCGGTCGAATCTCCAACATAATTTAAATGAACTGCGTCTCTACGGTATCCACACGAACGCCCCGCGAATCGTCGTACGATCTGCAGAAAAGGAACCGCGGTACTAGCCACCAAGGATGATGATTTTTTCAAAACTAATTTCTCTAGTCTCTCTCTAAGAGCGGCTAGGGTTTTTATTTTTTGATGTAATCCCTAAAATGGCTGATATATATCATATATATATATATAGCAGTTAGGAGGAATTAATCAAAACCTAATATAATTAAAATCTGAATTTATATATATATATATATATATATATATATATATATATATATATATCTTAATTAAGTCATACTTAATTAATATACATATATACAAATTATCCTTTTAATTTAAATTCGTGATTTAAAATACTATCAATCATATTGATATATTTAAATCCTTACAATTTAAATTAATTCCCTTTTGAATTACGTTCTATGTGTGTGACCCTATAGGTTATTATTACATTGGCAATAATTTTAAAATCATATTATAAAATTATAAACAGTGAGCGGCATCTAGTAATGCATCACTGCTACCCAAGTAATAATAAGATCGATGATTCGATGCAACCTTTTCGTGACCAATGTTTCAATGTAATTTAATCCTTTTAACCTTAATATCTTAGATAAAACTCGAGTCATGGAATGTGTCATACTCTTCATAATTTAATCTGAGTTTTTCTTGATCAATGAGTAGACTATATGAAACAAATCATTATTTGAGCATGGCCATGCATTTCATAGTCCTACTCAATCAAGAGGCCTATGGATATCACCCCTAATACATAGGAGGGTTAAATTCCATCTAGATCACTCATATTCCTCACACAATTCATGATGTACCCAATAATCACCTTTATAGTCCACCCTATTAAAGGTGACCTTTGATGATATCAAAGCACATAAATTCCCGTGTAGTAATATAGTGATTTCAGGTCGGAGGATCATTACATCATTGTCACTATGAGAATCGCTAATGACACTTCGCATAATGCTCCATATAGAATTCTCATGGTGGGTCTGTCCAGTACATCGTTCTCTAACACGTACCTATGCATTAACTTAATATCTCATATATTTATGACCAATGAGATTTGGTCATCAGTCAATCCACATACTAGTCTCAAAGCATCATTGTTGTCCCATCAACAATGATACTCGACTAGGGACATTTAAGAATAATGATACTAATTGTAATTATATAATCTCATGTTCAAGTCACATACTTGAAACTATATAATTTGTATCACTATTCTAAGGAATTTTATTATGTTAACATTTATATAAGGCAGTGAATAAAACCATAATAAAATCATTCATTTATTCAATCAAATATAATATCAAAATGTTAAGCAATTATATCAAATAATTGGCCTCTAGGGCACAAACTCTAACAATCTCCCACTTGCACTAGAGCCAATCACTCATGTATCTAATACTCATGGAACTAGTGTGACCTTCGTGCTTCTTCTGCAACAAAGCCTTGGTCAGTGGATCTGCAACATTATCATCTGTTGGCACTCTTCCTATATGTACATCTCCTCTATCAATGATTTCACGGATGAGATGGTACCGCCTAAGTATATGCTTGGATCTTTGGTGAGATCTGGGTTCCTTAACATGTGCAATGGCTCCATTATTATCACTGTATAGCTTAACAGGATCAACAATGGTTGGAACAACACCAAGTTCAGTGACGAACTTTTTAATCCATACAGCCTCCTTGGCCGCACTAGAAGCAGCAATATACTCAGCCTCTATTGTAGAATCGACTACTGTCTCTTGCTTTGAACTCTTCTAGCTAACAGCTCTACCATTCAGGTAAAACAAAAAACCTAACTGAGACTTATAGTCACCATTATCATTTTGGAAACTAGCATATGTGTAACCCTTTACTGCCAGTTCGTCTTCACCTCCATATACCAAGAATGAATCCTTAGTCTTTTTTTGGTACTTGAGGATATTCTTTACTGCTGTCCAGTGACCTTCACCTAGATTTGACTGGTATCTACTCGTCATGCTCAAAGCATACGAGACATCAGAACGAGTACATATCATTACATACATGATAGATCCAATTACCGAAGCATAAGGGATCTTTCTCATATGCTCCTCATTATCTTGTGATTTAGTACATTGGGCCTTAGAGATCTTTACACCATAAGTCACGGGTAAGTGTCTTCTTTTCGCCTCTTGTATGCTGAACTGTTTCAGCACTTTATCAATATATGTACTTTGACTTAGGCCGAGCATTTTTCTCGATCTATCTCAATAGATCCTGATACCTAAAATGTAAGCTGCATTGCCTAAATCTTTCATGGAGAAACATTTTCCTAGCCATGTTTTTACAGCCTGTAATGAAGGAATGTCATTCTCAATAATTAATATGTCGTCAACATATAATACTAGGAATATAATGTGACTCCCACTAACCTTCTTATATATACAAGGTTCATCTTCATTTTTAATAAAGCCAAACTCTTTGACTACTTCATCAAATTGAAGATTCCAACTTCGAGAGGCTTGCTTCAATCCATAAATGAATCGCTACAGCTTGCATACCTTTCCAGCATCCTTTAGAGTGATAAAACCCTCAAGTTGTGTTATGTACACATCCTCAAGGAGATTTTCATTAAGGAAAGCAGTTTTGACATCCATCTGCCAGATTTTGTAATGGTAAAAGGCTGCAATAGCAAGTAAGATCTTGATGGATTTAACCATTGCCACCGCAGAGAAGGTTTCATCATAGTCAACACCTTGAACTTGTATGTAACCTTTTGCTACCAGTCGACCTTTGTAGGTTTGTACATTACCATCCATATCAGTTTTCTTCTTGAAAATCCACTTGCTCCCGATTGGTTTTACCCTTCGGGTGGATCAACCAAGGTCCATACTTGGTTTGTATACATGGAGTCCATTTCAGATCTCATGGCTTCAACCCATCTCTCAGAATCTGGTCCATTCATAGCTTCTTGGTAGGAAGCAGGCTCATCCTCATCTATAAGCATCACATAGCCATTTTGAGTTACAAGATATCCATAATATCTCTCGGTCTCTTAGCGTGTCCTTCCAGATCTACGGATTCCTTGTGTAATTTTAGCAGGTTCACTTTCCACAACATCTTGTAGTTTCTGCTCACGTTCCAATTCAGGTTCAATGATATTATGTGGTTCTCGAATTTCTTCGAGTTCTACTTTCCTCCCACTGTTTTCTTTAGAGACAAATTCTCTTTCTATAAAAATACCAGTTCGAGCAACAAACACTTTATTCTCAAAAGGTTTGTAGAAATAATACCCTTTTATTTCTTTTGGGTATCCCACAAAATTACATTGGTTAAATTTGGGTCCGAGCTTGTCAGAATCTAGACGTTTTACAAATGCCTCGCAACCCCAAATCTTCATGAACGACATACTAGGACGTTTCCCAGTCCACATCTCATATGTTGTCTTCTGAACCATCTTTGTAGGAATATGGTTAAGTGTGAATGCAGCTGTCTCTAGGGCATGACCCCAGAAGCTTATTGGAAGATCTGCATGACTCATCATTGATCGTACCATGTCCAACAAGGTGCGATTTCTCCTCTCAGATACACCATTCCATTGTGGTGTTCCAGGTGGAGTGAGTTATGATATAATACCACACTCCTTTAGAAGGTCATCAAAGTTTTGGCTTAAGTATTCACCTCCTCGATCGGATCGAAGGGCTTTTATGCTTTTGCCAAATTGGTTTTGAACTTCATTCTCGAATTCCTTGAACTTTTCAAAGGATTCGAATTTGTGTCTCATAGGATACACATATCCATATCTACTGAAGTCGTCAGTAAATGTAATGAAGTAATAAAATCTACCTCTTGCTAACGAACTCATGGGTCCACATACATCACTATGTATAAGTCCCAATACATCGCTAGCCCGTTCACTGTGTCCAGTGAAAGGGGCTTTAGTCATCTTTCCTAATAAACAAGACTCACATTTCTCATATGATTCAAAATCAAATGAATCCAAAAACCCATCTTTATGGAGTTTGGATATACATTTCTCATTTATATGGCCTAAACGACAGTGCCAGAGATATGTCGGATTTGAATCATTTGATTTAAATCTTTTTGTATTTATGTTATAGATAGGCATTTCTAAATCAAGAATATAAAGACCATTAAACAATTGTGCAACACCATATCATATATCATTTAAGTAAAATGAACAACGGTTGTTCTTTATTATAAATGAAAAACCTTTCTTGTCCAAACAAGAAACATAAATAATATTTTTGCTTATAGCAGGCACATAATAACAATCTTCTAATTCTAATACTAGCCCAGTGGGTAAAGATAAATGATAAGTTCCTATGGCCAGTGCAGCAACTTTTGCTCCATTCCCAACTCGTAGGTCAACCTCTCCTTTTGCCAAAGTCCTACTCCTTCGAAGTTCCTGCACATTAACATAAATATGAGAACCACATCCATTATCCAATACCCATGATGTAGAAGTAGACAAGTTGACTTCTATAACTGTCATGTTTCTTTACATCTTCTAAATAAACATGACAGTTCCTCTTCTAGTGTCCAGGTTTTCCGTAAAAGTGATAATCACCCTCTTTAGCCACCCCACCTTTAGGTTTTAAAGCCTGTTTGGTTTTGGAATTAGGTTTGGCAAAAGATTTAGATCCTATCTTCTTCTTGCCTTTCCAATTTCCCTTAGCATTCCCCTTTTGCACCATCATTATGGGAGCGGGTCCTGCTTTTTTCATGTTGTTCTCAGTAGTTCTTAACATGCTCAACAACTCAATAAGTGGTTTCTCAATTTCATTCATAAGATAGTTCATAACAAATTGAGAGTAGCTGTTGTTCAAAGATTGCAAAACAAGATCAGTTTGGGCTTCCGGAGTGATTGGAAAACCCAACCTATCAAGGTTCTCAATATACCCAATCATTTTCAGCACATGTGGACCAACTGGATCACGTGCACCTATCTTGTAGTGATACAATGCTTTGCTTGTATCACACCTTTCCTGTCTAGCATGCCCTTCGAACAATTTCTTGAGATGCTCAATCATCTAATAAGCATCCATCAACTCATGTTGCTTCTGAAGCTCAACGTTCATAGTTGCTAGCATGAGATAACTCACGACCAGAGCATCATCTTGATGCTTCTTGTAAGCATTATGCTCTGCACGTGGTGCAGTGTCAGCTGGTACTGTAGGAATGGGCTTTTCAATGACATATAGCTTGTGCTCTTGTTTGAGGACAATCCTCAAGTTCCTATGCCAGTCAAGGAAATTAATTCCACTCAGCTTGTCCTTCTCAAGGACTAATCGTAGTGAAAGACTACTAGTGTTGTTGTTGTTTGCCATTGATATCTAAAATTTATAAGTGCAAAATTAATAAATCAAATTACAAAGTTTTTGATATTATGTAATTGATAATAGTACATTCAAAATATACCTCCCACTATTTTATTCAAATTAATAGCCCTCACCATTAATTCAAAAAGCATTTTCTATTAAATCTTTCTAGTGAGCCAAGATCCATATTTTATTATGCCTTAAGTTAGCTTTGGCTATTCTCTCAAAACATAATTATTTAGGTAGACAACCCCTTGTCAATTATATCATATGTAACTCCTGGATAGTTTGGTAAACAACATTTGTTTCTAGTCCATCTAATGGTACCTACCAAACCCCATGCCTCTAAGTCCACAATCTTATTGAGATGACTTAGTTAAGTCGGGCCCAATGATTTTAATAGTTTGGATATCACAATTATCCTATCGCATCTTACCTAGATAAATAGGGTACTATGCTTTGGCAAACCTACATCCATTGATCAAGGTCTTGATAAGTGTTATTCATCGGAAGGCATCTGATTTAGACTTAATAATTTAATGAGGGATTTTATAAATTAATTTAGATCTCACCAATTTTAATCTTATTAAGCATGCACATTATTTATCATATCATATCGCATATAAGCATAAATAAAGTGCAAAATTAAATGTGTCACAGTTATGGCCCAATCCACTGTTAATCTTTTCAAGCTAATGAAAGATTGAAGGTCAATTTAAGGTGGTAAAAGATCTCAAAATAGCAGCTTCCTTGGATCTTCCTCATGCAAGTGCCTCCTCTCCATCATCATCTTTCCATCGTGTTCTCCATCTTGTCATCTTCATCGATTATAGATTATTACATGACATAAAGAAACCTCGAGTTACATTCGAGGGGATTTAGATGAGAAGAGAATATTACATTAGAATTTATAGAAAGGCACGACATGCAAGCCGTATTTCAAAATCAAAAACCACTAACCTATGGGTCAAAAGGCCATAATTGTGCACCATGCATATCACAATAAGCACATACCAGTTTATATATAATTAAAGAAAACTGTACATATAACATATTGGGGTCACGACCATCGTGCGCTACAATGGGGGGGGTCCAAGGGGGGTCTCCCCCCTGGCGGTGGTCTACAATCTGTATTGTAGAATTTTTCCATACGAATCTCTGAAACAGTTTCAGAATCATATATTTAATCCACCAAAACACCCATAATAACAATACACCAGCATATATCATATATGTCTAGTTCCAATTAATCATATTAAATCGAATCTTCATGCTTCTAATCCAATTAGAACATAAGTTATATACTGTTATTACGCCATATAAGATACAAATAACAGAACATTATATACATGCATATCTATTACTGATATTCATAATATCAGAATACACCTATAGACATAATATTATATATGCAATTTCAGATCGGTAAAATTGTATCATCATATATCATATATATCGAAAACAATAAAACACGTAATATGATTTAATCGTTTTCGCAAGTAGCTTTGATACCACTATTGGGTTTTGGCACATAAAACGCAGCGGAAATAAACAATTGAAAAATAATTGCGAAACCCTAAAACAGGATCCATGTGAAAAATAATTAATTCAGCGGTTAGAAATTATACCGATTAATAAAGCTAGAATCGATGCGGTCGAATCTCCAACACAATTCAATTGAATTTCGTCTCTACAGTATCCACACGAACGCCCCGCGAATCGTCGTACGATCTGCAGAAAAGGAACCACGGTACTAGCCACCAAGGATAAGGATTTTTTTCGAAACTATTTTCTTTAGTCTCTCTCTAAGAGCTGCTAGAGTTTTTATTTTTTTGATGTAATCCCTAAAATGACTGATATATATCATATATATAGCAGTTAGGAGGAATTAATTAAAACCTAATATAATTAAAATCTGAATTTATATATATATATATATATATATATATATATATATATATATATATCTTAATTAAGTCATACTTAATTAATATACCTATATACAAATTATCCTTTTAATTTAAATTCGTGACTTAAAATAATATCAATCATATTGATATATTTAAATCCTTACAATTTAAATTAATTCCCTTTTAAATTACGTTCTATGTGTGTGACCCTATAGGTTATTATTACATTGGCAATACTTTTTAAATCATATTATAAAATTATAAACAGTGAGCGGCATCTAGTAATGCATCACTGCTACCCAAGTAATAATAAGATCGATGATTCGATGCAACCTTTTCGTGACCAATGTTTCAATGTAATTTAATCCTTTTAACCTTAATATCCTAGATTAAACTCGAGTCATGGAATGTGTCATACTCTTCATAATTTAATCTGAGTTTTTCTTTATCAATGAGTAGACTATATGAAACAAATCATTTTTTGAGCATGGCTATGCATTTCATAGTCCTACTCAATCAAGAGGCCTATGGATATCACCCCTAATACATAGGAGGGTTAAATTCTATCTAGATCACTCATATTCCTCACACAATTCGTGATGTACCCAATAATCACCTTTATAGTCCACCCTATTAAAGGTGACCTTTGATGATATCAAAGCACATAAATTCCCGTGTAGTAATATAGTGATTTCAGGTCGGAGGATCATTACATCATTGTCACTATGAGAATCGCTAATGACACTTCACATAATGCTCCATATAGAATTCTCATGGTGGGTCTGTCCAGCACATCGTTCTCTAACACTTACCTATGTATTGACTTAATATCTCATATATTTATGACCAATGAGATTTGGTCATCAGTAAATCCACTTACTAGTCTCAATGCATCATTGTTGTCCCATCAACAATGATACTCGACTAGGGACATTTAAGAACAATGATACTAATTGTAATTATATAATCTCATGTTCAAGTCACATACTTGAAACTATATAATTTGTATCACTATTCTAAGGAATTTTATTATGTTAACATTTATATAACGCAGTAAATAAAACCATAATAAAATCATTCATTTATTCAATCAAATATAATATCAAAATGTTAAGCAATTATATCAAATAATTGGTCTCTAGGGCACAAACTCTAACATGCCACATTCTGTAGGACTTACCCTGCAGGGCTATTCACAAGTAGTTCGGTTATGCTATACGTGTGGTTTATGTCACACCTGAGACCGATTGGTACATTCAGATGACACGGGTATTGTTTCACCCATGAGATAGTTATGTCTTATTCCTTCCAGCCTACGGAGTGTACAGATCCTGCATCTTGGTCCTTTTTCCTAGCTATGATTGGAGACCCGTTTGCTATCTTGCCATGTACAGGGCTCAGTTCGCCCTACAATTTCATTACTCATGGATTTTCATCCTTTTGATGGGCCGTTAGGTCAACACTTAGCTTCTCGCCACTTGTCAGCAAAGGATCGATCCCGGGTGTATGCTTGTTAGGATCAGCGTGAGAGAGCTGCTTTTTCTGTTAGCCATCCGGATTGTTCGCCAGAGTATTCTGCATGAATGGAGATAGAGACTTCATCGGCTGCGGCAGTATCCACAATGCCGGATAGTGATTCAGATGATGGGGAGATCATGGAGGACAATGATTCTAACACCGAGGAAGAGCCATTTACTAGGTTGCCAGCAGCTCTCTTAGATTCTCCCAGTACTAATACCGTTGTGATCCAGCATTCAACATAGTACTTTGAGCAGAGTCTTCATTTGATGACCTTTGAGAGAGATCAGGTTAGAGCCCTGATGTTGACAACTCTTGATGGGAGAGACGCAGCTCTGCTAGAGAGAGACGAGGCATTAGCTCGTAAAAATGCCGATGTTGTTGAGCGGGATGAGGCCAGATCAGCCAGAGATGTAGTGATCATTGAGCGGGATACTGCCCTATCTGATAGGGATGTAGCTATTGTAGACAGTACTTCAGTGAGATCCTTGACCACTGGTATGCTTATCGAGATGAGTGCGTATATAAATGAGCACCGCGTCACCATGTAGATGGCCTCAGACTTGCTGGCGTGTGTAGATATCCTTGTACAGGACACCACAGCATTACCTCCTTCTTCTGAGAGAGATGTTATGTTAGATCTTCTAGCTCGCATGCATACCGATCTGTAGATAGCCTTGTATTTTCCTGCACAGACTATCTTAGCCATTTTGTTATGTACAGTTTACATTATGTATATCAAACAGTGTTATATATAGCAGGAAAATATATTTTTGATCACTTCCCTTTTAGATATGCCTGAATACTTACTTGATATTTGCCTGCTTCTTCGAGGCTTGTGATCTTGATGTATCCTGAATTCCTCCTTGTTGGAGGGACATTGAGTTATCTTTGGACAGTTCAGAATGGATTATTGATCTGTGTGTATCCCTACCATCTTTGGTGTCTTGGGACCGGTTTCTGTATAGAAATGTGGAGAGGAGTGTGGCTTTCCTCTCTGAGATTGACCGCCCCACAGATAGTCACTAGTACTCCTATTTAGGAGGAGCCTAGTTAATTCCATCTCTTATGGATTGGTATTGCTCTTCAAGGTACAACCGCAACTTAGATGGTTGCCGAGTCTCCCGTTTACATGGGGAGGTCAGGTAATTCCATCCCTTTGGTCTGAAGCCAATGAAATGTGGTGGATTGAAGTTTGATCATGTTGCTTCCTTTTTAGTCTTAACAAAAGGACTCTAACTCATGCAAGCATACATGGGTCAACAAGTAGTACAGAGTAAGAACAGTATCGATCCACGGAGAAAGGTTTTAAAATTAAACTATCATACACCAATTATATCACTATTTTTATATACTTAAATGAATAGTTCACAATTTTGATTAACCTATACTCAATTACTGAATAAAACCCAAGACTAATTTAATGAAATCAAATTTGGAAAGAATGGGATTCTAACTTCATTTCATATTTCATCTAAACATTGCTATCATGCACAATCACACATTTATCATGGAAAGTTAGCTAATAGCATAAATGTAGAAATAATCATTTTTCAATGACGTATGACATGTTTACATAACATCCACATTGCGATAGAAATCATATAATCGACAATAATGCCAAAATCACTATATTCCTATGTGAAATTGCAGCAATATTGAATTGAAGCACAAGATCTTATATTACTACACATGGTGAAATAGTATATTTCTATCTGGTTCACAAAATAAGAAGCTAAACATTTCAGCCTCATAAACGCATGCTATCATGACTACAACCATGCTCACATGTCATTTTTCAATTCCATATAAGCATATGAGATGAATGGTGATCAAACATTCATGCAGTCTAATCAATCATAATAGAAATCCTAATGATAAACGTGCAATCAAGCAATCAGGAAATTCATAATAGATTGCATATCAAAATCAGTTAGAATCCCATAATGGAGTTTAGTTCATTTCTAAACCTAAAACCATTATGGGATTAAAGTAACACATTGAGAATAAAGATCACAAGAGAGAGAGAAAATAGAATTGATCAATCCCAATTGTAGAATTCGATTCAGAATGCTATCCAAATCTCCAATAATTTCCAGTAAAGTAAAATAAATACTTATATAATAACTCAATTCAACAGAATATGTAGAAAAATCTTAAGTTTATGCTCAAATCCTCTCTAGGATTAGTTCTATGCTTGGAACCCTAATTTCCTTATGAAAAACTGATGAAAATGTACATGATGATCACCTGGTACCAACCAGAATAGTTTTTAATGAGACCACATTTGAATTTTAAATTCAAAAATAAAAGTCAAATAACTGCTGCATAAAACGCACGCTGCCGCGCAGGATTGCCATACAAAGTAGGCGTGGGTGTGTGACTCCAGCACGGGTGTGCAATTCAGTCTCTGCCTTGTTGTCACGCGGGCGCACGAGAACTGCTTTGACAAGCAGCGCGGCCATGCTGCTTCTGTCTGCTGCAACTGCTATCTACTACTATTTGTTTGTTGTTTGTTCTGCTGTTTGTTGCTTGTTCCTCCATCACTGTTCTGCTCCTTATCTGCACTCGATTCATGTGCCATGCCTTCGTTAGTCTCATACCACAATGCCAACGCCAAATCATGTCATTTCCTGTATTTCCATACCAAAGGGTTCTAATTACAAGTAATGCAAATTAAACACAAAATGCACTTAAAACACGCTAAAATGTATTTGAGGTGAGCATAATTCCCATGAATTGATATCCAATAAGTAGGTATAAAACCTACTTATCAGATCCCAGTACCGTTGACAAGTATTTACATTTTTGTAGGGGGTTAGACCGAACCATAAATGGCTGCCTACGTACTCCTGTTGAAGAGGAGATCAGGTCTGCGTAGTTTGAACTTGGTGTAAGAGGTTCAATGCTGTATGTGGCAGAAAGGGTGTAGGAATGTTTTTGTTATTTTTGTTTTTGTAACGAGAAGGGTGTAGAAATGTTTTTGTTGTTTTTGTTTTATTGCGATCGGGGCATATAAAATGGTTGCCTACATACTCCCGTGTATCAAGGAGATCAGGTCGATGTAGTTTGCCCCTCAGGATGATTTGGTAGCCAAAGAAACATTTGATCCTATATGGAGGACAAACTGTGGTGAGAAGAAAGTTTAATCCTAAGTTCAGGATAAACTGCAGGTGTGAAAAGTTTGATCCCATGTTTGGGGACAAACTGGAAGTGGGAAAGGTTCAATCCCTAGTGGGATAGCCGAAGTTGAGTAAGGGTTAAAAACTCGAGTGGAGAGGAAAGGATCTGATGATCCAAAAACCAGGCCGCTGGCTTGAAAAGTGTGTTTCCCTGAGGGGCTCAGTGTGGAAAAAAAGTTGTATGTAGTGAAGGGTTAAAGAATCGAAATGACTGGTGATCTGGTGATCCAACACCAGGATGTTTGCTTGATAGTAACTTCAGACATAGTACCATTTCACGGTGTCCGAGTTAATGAGTTGCGGAAATTCATCGCCGTCTATTTCCTGCAATCTGAGAGCACCTCCTGTCAATACCTCCTTAACAACAAATGGGCCTTCCCAGTTAGGAGATAATTTTCCCTTAGACTGATCTTGGTTGTCAAAGATCTTCTTCAAAACCAAGTCATGTTGCTTAAACTGCCGTAGTCAAACTTTTCTGTTGTAGGATCGGGCGATCCTTTGTTAATATAACTGACCATGGAAGATAGTCGTGGTTCGCCTTTCATCTATTAGAGACAATTGGTGATACATGTATTGTACCCATTGGTCCTCATGCAGCTGAGTGTCTATTAACACTCTGAAGGATTCCATTTCTACCTCTATGGGGAGTACTGTTTCCATCCCATAGGTTAATGCGTAGGGGGTTGCCCCAGTTGAAGTGTGCATTGATGTTCTGTAAGCTAACAGAGTAAGAGGCAATAGGTCAGGCCAACCCTTGTGGTTGGCGGGCATCTTTTGCATGATCCTCTTGATGTTTTTGTTAGCCGCTTCAACAGCACCATTCATCTTTGAACGGTAGATGACGGAGTTAAGATGTTTGATGTGGAATTTACTGCATAACTCCTCCATCATTCTATTGTTGAGGTTCTTAGCATTGTCTGATACAATTACCTTTGGTTGTCCATATTGACAAATGACATTATTTCTAATGAAAGCAATGATGAATTCTTTGGTAACCTTGGGGAAGGAGACTGTTTCTACCCACTTAGTGAAGTAATCGATCATGGTGAAGATAAATCGATGTCCATTACTGGCGTTGGGCTCGATGGGCCCGATCACGTCCATTCCCCACATTGAGAAGGGCCAATGCGAACTCATATTGTGGAGCTCCCGTGGAGGGGCGTGGATAGCATTCCCATGAATTTGGCATTGATAACATCTCCTGACGTGGTCATTGCAGTCAGCCTTGAGAGAAAGCCAGTAATGTCCTATTCTGAGGATCTTGTTTACAAGTAAAGGGCCGCTCATGTGTGGGCCACATACTCCACCATGGACCTCATTCATGAGTCTTTGAGCTTGATCCTTTTCCATGCATCTGAGGAGACCTAGTCCTACATCTCTCTTGTAGAGTGTATCTCCGTTCAGGTAGAATTTCATAGCAAGTCGATGAATTCGCCTTTGCTTAGTTAGGCTCACCTCAGCTGGTGTAGATCCATCTCGCAAGTACTCCTTGATATGTTGATACCAAGGTTGTTGGATGGGAGGTAGCTCATCCGATACTTCTCTAACATAGTTCCCATAGGCTGGTGCCTTTTGCAGGGCCAATGTGACACTTGGCACGTGTTCCTTGTCAGGTATGTGAATCAAGGAGGCCAAAGTTGCTAGTGCATCTGCAAAGTCATTCCTATTATGAGGAATGTGTAGAAAGGAGAACTCTTCGAACTCCGAAGCCATCTGTAAAACTTGTCGATGGTAAGGCAGTAAATGTAGCTCCGTGGATTGATAGATTCCCGTTGATTGTTTGACTACCAACTCTGAATGCCCAAAGACAGTTAACCGCCTGATGCCCATTGAACGAGATAGTTTTAGCCCCATGATACAGCCTTCATAATCAGTTGTATTGTTGGTGCTGACAAACTGTAATTTAACAACGACGGGATACTTCCCCCCCCCCCCCCCCGTACAGGTTACTAGAACTGCTCCAGCTCCATAACCTTCCATATTAACAGTTCCATCGAAATACATGTTCCATGTTTACCGTGTATCATACTGATGGTGTTGCTGAATTGTCATTACCCCTTCATTGGGGAAGTATGTTTCCAAGGGTTTGAAATCCCCTGAAGGTGCGACGGCCAGTTGATCTGCAATTCCTTGACCTTTAATGGACTTTTGCGTCACGTAAACGATGTCAAATTGTTGCAGAATCAACTGCCATCTGGATAGTCGATAATTCAGTATGGGCTTGCTGAACACATACTTGAGAGGATCCACGTGGGATATGAGATGGGTTGTGTGACCATGGAGGTAATGTTGTAACCTTATGGCAGCCCATGCTAAAGAATAACAAGTCTTTTCAATCAGAGTGTACTTGTGTTCGCTGCTGTTGAATCTTTTGTTGAGGTAATAGATAGCTCGTTCTCGGCCCATATCGTCTTTCTGACCCAGCATGCAGTCCATGGCATTATCACTTATGGACAGGTACATGAACAGGAGAACATCTTCCCTGGGTGGTACCAAGACAGGAGCTTTGACTAGCTGCTCTTTGATTGTAAGGAAGGCCTTCTGGCACTCATCATTCCATTTCATGGAGGAGTTCTTCCTTTACAATTTAAAGATAGCCTCACAGGTTGCTGTGAGTTGAGAAATGAACCTGCTAATGAAGTTGACTTTTTCCAAAAATCCCCGTATTTCATTCTCTGCCTGAGGAATGGGCATTTCAGTGATGGCCTGGATTTTGGTGGGATCCAGCTCAATCCCTTTGTGGCTGACTAGAAATCCTAGCAACTTGCCTGATTTAACGCCAAAGGCGCACTTGGCTGGATTCAACTTTAAGTTGTACTTACGCAACCTGTTGAAGAGCTTTCTGAGATGGTCTAGGTGGCCTTCTTCCCTTCGAGACTTGACAATGATGTCATCCATGTAGATCTCTATCTCTTTGTACATTAAGTCGTAGAAAAGAGACATCATGGCTCGCTGATAGGTAGCTCCGGCATTGATGAGGCCGAAAGACAACCGTCTGTAGCAAAAGGTTCCCCAAGAAGTGATGAATGCAGTTTTCTCACGATCCTTCTCAGCAACCATGATCTGATGATACCCCGCAAAGCAATCAGTGAAGGAGTACATGTCGTAATGAGCAGTATTGTCAATGAGAATGTGGATAAATGGCACAGGAAATGTGACAACCCCAAAATAGGTCAATTCCATCCAACCTATTCTGAGTCGCCAAATACATGGTACAGAAAACAACTATAAATTTATTACAATAATTGTCATGCAAAATACAACAACACATATGCTGTGAGTTTGGATACAACTATATACCAAATGTGACTCATGTTCCAACCGTGGACATCACCTCACAATGACACCTTACATAAAGGTATAGTCAAAAACTATTTTAGAAATTAGAATCTTTGGGAAGTGCTCAAGGAAACCTTCGTACATGAGAGGCCATGCGTCTAGGTTATGATAGATATCATATGGCCACAGAATTATCCTTGGTTGACCCAATAGACCCCAAAGAAAAACGAGAAGATTACTATCATATTCTTCCCAATGGTGAGTCTTCTCTTGACATATCATTATCTCTACTGTCTCTAATTGAGAATTATACTTCAAACAAACACCAAGAATATATAGGTAGTGCTCGTATATATACTCAGCAAGTGGATGAGCACAATCCTGTCTTATGATGACACGAGGTTGTATGTCATTAGACATCTTGTATGATAGTGGCAAAACACCCTTCCAACGTTGGGTTCGCCTCACCCTCAACAGCTATAGACCACCATTCTATTCCCATGTTATCCCCCACTCGACCCAGCTACACTTTTATTACCTGAAAAGAATTGTGAAGCAAAAAGGATGAGCACAACTAGCTCAGTAAAGAATATCATGACTAAAGATAAATAAATTATCAATAGTCTTCATCAGTAATAAATCAGAGATTTAGAACATATGGTAAACGATAAAAATTTTCAACCATAGTTGCAGCGGAATGAGCAATCCATTAGAAGAGTCAAATAGACTATAAAATCTATTATCTTCTTCATGTTAAAAATCCACCAACAATGTTTTATCCATGTAACATCAATCAACAATTCTAGTCCACAATCATATGAATAACTCATAATCATAACTGTAGTTCTAAATTCCTCTTCTCATCCAAGACAAAGATAATTTTTATCACCTGAAACATCAAACATCATGGTTATACCAAATCACAGTTCATGTTCATAATCATACTAATAAATTCATCTCTGCACTACAGGCCAACGATATTCGTCAACAGTTCATCTTTGCACTACTGGCCAAAGATATTCAACAACAGGTCATCTTTGCACTACGGGCCAAAGATATTCATCAACAATTTATCTTTGCACTACAGGCCAAAGATATTCCTCAACAGTTCATATTTGCACTACAGGTCAAATATATTCATATCTCAAAGAAATATATAATCATTTATATAAACAATAATTATAACTATGTTGATCATTTCACCTTTGCACTTAAGCTGAAGATATTCAATTATAAATTTAATGGTCATGATCATACTAGTCAATAATTCAACTTTGCACTACTGGCCAAAGAGAACCCAAGGTCATGATCATACCAATAATCTACCCATCTTTACACTCAAGTGAAAGAGAATTTCAACATCAGAGTTATAAAAATATTATATATGATAATAAAAACAATAGGATCAACATATAAATTTAATCTCAAGAGTAATATTCATAAATCAACTATAATTTGGTTAGAAAAAGAAACCAATTTTATCGTGAATAGTAACTCGTAAATAGTAACTCATGAATAGTAACTCGTGAATAGTAACCCCGACACAAAAAGATAGAAATTCCACAATAAAATACATACCAATATTTCGGTATAATGATATTAAAAAAATAATATTTCTTAAGCTTATAAACAATTTATTTTAATTATTTACACTTTACTAAATAATGTATTTAATCATTCTAAAATGCCAAACTCATAAGATTTCATAACCAATAACCAAAACCCTCATCAAAAATATGCATATACCTCATATAAGATTCTTAAGTCATAAAATCCTATTTTTCAATTTTCTTACTTCACAAAACATATTTAATTCATTTACTCATAGTTAGACCATTTTCATGAAAAATACTAAATCAGTTCCAAAAATATTTCTTTTCTGGAATTTAGCATAATATAGTCCCATAGTGAACATATATTTTTCTCAGAATTTTTAAAAGTCATTTACTATTTTTCATATAGCCATAACAGCCGAATATTTAGACATTTATTAAAAATTGTACTTTTGACCAAAAGTTCTGAAATTTACAGAGTATACTTCTATCATATACATGTACTCCCAATAAAAATTTCATCAATTTTGGAGTTAACCACAAGGAATTATAAGCGGTTACTTTTAAAATAGTCTTTTCTCATAAAATTCATAACTCTCAATCTATACATCCAAAAATCACCATTTTTGGACACAATCAAGAAAACTCATCAAAATATCATTTCAAATTTTTTCTGAATTTTTGAAGGTCAGAAAAATTACGAAACTGGAAAATATAATAACTCTTAAAATCCCTTACTATCCCTTACCTCAAAAGTGCAGTATTTCTGACTGGAATGCAAAGCCGAAGGAAACTTGCACTGAATAGCAACTCTCAAAGTATCTAAATACTCACAAAATATGCTTCATAATATAGAGAGAGAAAGAGAGAAAGCTTATGTTTCTGGTGTGATTTTCAATTCTAACTTAGCCCTCTATTTATAGGAAAATGTTAGCACGCCGAATCAGACTTAACCTGTAACCTGATGGCTTTACCTGCTACTATTCCCACCCACCACATTTGAATAAAAATCTCAGCACATTTCTTCACCAACCAAGAGTGGGGCCCACCAATTCTAGAATTTTCCACCAAAATGATTAACTACGAAAATTCAACAATTTTCGAACCAGTCATCTCGTAAAATTCATAACAAATCATACGTTCATTTTTAACAGTTCAAAATTTGTGGACATATACTCAACTTATATATGTATAACATATCCAAATATTACCACGATCCAACGGTCGGATTAAAAATTATAACCCTCGCAAAATATCTTAAAAACCCTAATTTGATTTTCAATACCTCCGTTCCAACAAAAATACAGATAAAACACCTCAACATTAACTCCTTCATTTTTAACCACAAAAATATATCCCTCATTTATATCCACATAAAATAAATATTTTCTTATCATATGAATCAATAATTAATTATTCACAAATAATATTACAGAATCACATTTATGACAACCAGGCCGTTCCCAGGAAAGAGGGGGCTTTCTAATAAGAATTTCTCCTTACTGGCGCGCAATTAGGTGACCAAACCTCTCCTTAGACAGAACTTTCTAGACATTGCCAATAATGTTATCTAATAATATTATTCAAATAATATGAATTATTGATCTGATAATGAAAAATACTGTGCAGTGACAATTATTGAACAACAATAATATAAAATTTCAACGTAGCAATTATTGAATCAATAAAATAAAATATTGAACAGTAATTACTGTAACAATTATTGAGTAGTGTCTTCTTACGTAAGAATCAATAATTTCAAAAATACTATGCAATACCGTGTGCTACTGTGCAATAACGCGTATTACTATATTTTAACCACCGGGTATTCCAACAGTATTAACGGTAACAACTACGCCGTTATTTGTAAAAACTCAAATTTGTCGTTTTTTTCACCCAACAGTTATTCTGTTATGGGGCCCACAAATGGCTGCGTCGTCGTACGAATATTCCCTGACAAAAAGAATATTCTACGACCAAACGAATATTCCCCGACAACAATGAATATTTTATAACCACTTGTGTATTTTGAAAAAAAAATCATATATCACCCTTAACTTTAATATTTATCAATTTAACCATTTACTGAATAGTAATTATAAGAAAAATTGAATACTTTTATTTCATAAAATTCGGGGTCTTACAGGAAAGCTATCTTTAAGGCAAGATTTATTCAGATCCCGATAATCCACACAAACGCGCACCTTTCCTACAGGCTTAGGCACGAGAATGATGTTGGATATCCATTCAGGATATGTGGACACCATTATAATACCAGATTAAAATTGTTTCACAATTTCTTCTTTCACCTTCAAAATCCATCCAGGTTTTAATCGCCTGAGTTTCTGCTTGACTAGCTTGAATCCCTCTTTAATGGGAAGGCGATGAAGGACAATGTCAGTGGAAAAAACCACCATGTCTTCATGAGACTATGCAAACACATCTTGGAATTGGGTTAGTAGTGTAACCATGTCATTCCTCTGGTTTGGGGTAAGGTCTGAACCAATCTGGATTAACTTAGGGCTTTCTAAGGTTCCGAGATTGAAGGATGTGGTTTGATCAAGGTTGGGTTTAGGTTTGTCTTCGACCCATTCTTTGATCTCCTGAGGCACCTCAATGTCCTCTTGTATTTCCATCAAATCTGAATCCAACTTTTCATCAAAGTTACAATCCTTGTGGAGAAGAGGCATCTTATCAGCAAGTACATGCACGTCTAAGTTCAGAGTCCTGAAATAAAATATGCTTTTACTTAATATATATGAAACTGTTTAATCATACAAAGCGTTAGCATGTACGGACAAAATAACTGCTAATACTGTACAGAAAAGTAAACAGTTATGATATCTACAGGGCAGAAAGAAGTCCTGCCCGTTTTACCCTTGTCGACCAATGCAAGGAGTACTGCTCCAATTGACAAGTGCAAAGTCCTGGTGGACTGCAGTGATGGAGGGGATGTCATCGTCCTCCTTCTCCCGAATGATGACCATTACGTCTGGGCAATCATCGTCTAGGGTGTATCTGTTTGTATGTTCATCATGGGTAATGATGCGTATGCCTGATATTATTCGGACGATGTCTTGTTTGATTCTTCGTTCCTCTTTTTCAACCTTGGGATCTGCAACAAAGACTTCCTTCTCCTTTACCAGTACCAGTTTGGGAAATAACATAGCCATTACATTAGCTGGCACCTTTACCAGAGGTTGAGCGGACTCTGGATTTATAGGTAGAAATGATTGTCGTACGGCTGAAACTGAAGGAATATGCTTATGATTATACAGATTCCTATAACTGGAACTGGCAGAATAGCCTAGTCCAGCTGTCCCAGTTTGACTGGACACTTGAATTGGGTGCTTAATACCCTAGTTATTTTTACCCAGCCCTTGTCCTGGCTGGTGTTCCAATGACATCATTTCTTGAGTAGATGCCATTACTTCAGCAGAAATCTTGGGTACAGGAAATGGCATCCCAATGGAAGGGTATTGAGTGTTGCTCACTTCCAAAGCATGAAAACTGACCGGCTCAACTTCAGAATTGAAACTGATGATTGGCACGTCACCATGTTGACGACATTCCGATTCAGCGTTGATTGTGACTAGGATGTTGTTGATAATGTATTTAAGTTGTTCATGAAGAGTGGAAGGGACTGCCCCGGCCATGTGAATCCACGGTCTCCCCAGAAGCAGGTTGTATCCTGTATCTATTTTGAGCATGTGAAAAGATGCATATAATGTATAGGGACCAATCTCAATTGGCAGCTCAATCTCTCCAACTGAATTTCAGCGGGATCCATCAAAAGCTTTGATAATCTTATGGCTGCTTCGGATTCGTTTGAGATTGAAGTTTATCTTCACCAACATAGCGTAAGGACAGATATTCAGAGACGAACCTCCATCTATCAAAACTCCAGCTAGCATGTATCCGGAGGACAAAACTGTAATGTATAACGGCTTGCAATGACTGGTCCATTCGGGCGGTATGTCATCATCAGTGAAAGATATCACATTGTTGTTGAAAATGTGATCAACCAGATATTTAAATTTTTTCACATCCACTAATTTTGACAAATATGCTTCTTTCAAAACCTTTAGTAGAATCTTCCTGTGATCCTCAGAGGTTAAAACCAAGTCTAGTATTGAAATTTGATGTGGAGCTTCTGTTAAGCTTAAAACCACCTTGGCTTCATTATGACCCATAGTACGGAGGAATTTTTCAATCTTCTCTATCGAAATTTTCCCCTTTGACTTGATGGTATGCTTCATCACCTGTTGGGGAAGACACAGTAGATTTTCCTTCGACACTGCAACAGTTGTATGAGAGGTGGATCCTTCATCTTCTCCATAATTCCAAGGGACTTTTTGTAAGCTGACAATAGGATATTGTGGTCTGAATGGTAGATTAATTAGCTCGGGTGCATCCACTTTCAAAGGATTGTCAATTCCTTTAAGTTGAATTGCTTGTATTATGAATGGTTTGGCAGTCTCATTAACCTCAGTAGATATAATTTCTACTAGTCCCTTCCATTAAGTAGGACAAGTATTTTCACTCTCAAATAGAACAGTGTCATTATCTGCCAGTTGCAGGACACCGCTATCAATTTGATTCTGAATAAGGTGGTGGAGTGCCTAGCATTCTTCTGTGCTGTGACCGCGAGAATGGGAGTGATACTGACATACTCCATCAGAATTAAACCTTCATGAATGGGGATTGATTGGAGGTAGAAGGGAAGTGATTCTTCCTTCATTGATTAGCATCTGAAGTATCTCCTCCAGAGGTTGGTCCAGGTATGTAAATTCCCTTCTATTGACAAAATCCCGACGGGCTTTGGCAGTTGCTCTCTTTGTCACTTTGTCCTCCATTGTTTTATATTTTGAAGGTGACGAGGGAGTATTCATAACCAATGGGAGGAGACTAGCATGCTCCTAGCTGACTAATTGGTGTGTGATTTGATGCTGATAGGTCACCAATTTGGCCAATTGCTCAATCTGTTTACACAGAGCTTTCATCTTTCGTTCCATCATAAACTGGAACTTTACATAATCCCATTTGTCAACACCGTCTTTGATGGTCTGGGAGGATTCACAGTTAAAATTGGAACTTTGTCCACTTCTCCAATTAATCATGTTAACCTCTTCCTCTTTGTGTTGAGGAAGCGAGTTGTCTTGTACATGAGGTTGATCTGGTTTGGTGACCACGATCTCACCGTTGCCTATAAAATCTTGGATCTTATGTTTCAATGCCCAACAATCTTGAGTATCATGTCCAGGTGCCCCAGCATGATAAGCACATTTTCGAGTAGCATTGAAACCCTTCCCATTAGGATTGGCTGGTGGAAGAAGATGTGTAATTTTCTTTTGAGTGGTCTGAAGATTGAGAATGTTCTCGAGTGAGTCCCCTAAGGGTGTGAACACTCGAGGGCGTTTGGCTTCTCCACCCTTAGACAATGGAGGGTTTGAAGACTATGCTTGAAAGGGAGTGTAATTCCTCCTCTGAATAGGCATATTCTGATTGCCCTTTTGACCTTGGAGTATTAAGGAAACATCCTCCTTTTTCTTTTTATGGATCCTCCGGGGGTTGTTTCCATAAGTTCTGGATTGGATGTACTCAGCAGCTGCCTTAAGAGCGGCTAGGTCTTGAATCTTTCCTGACTTCAACCCCATTTCAGCCATCTCTCCATGTTTGATCATTTCAAAAAATAGTTTACCGATGACAGCTAAAACTCTCTCATAGAAAGGAGCTTCTTGTATGTCGATAAAGGTCATGACCATTTCTGACTCTGTCATTGAAGGAATCACTTGAGCAGCTAGGCGCCTGCACCTTTGAGCATACTCTCTGAAAGACTCATTGGACTGTTTCTTGACCTTAGTAATCTGGTACCGGTCAGGAGCCATCTGAGACTGGAAGCTATATTGTGTAAGGAAGGCATGAGCTAGTTCTTCCCAGCTATGGATCTTTGAGTTGTCTAATCTGGTATACCACGAACGGGCTTCTCTAGTCAGACTCTTTTGGAACAGCTACATTCTAAGCTTCTTGTCTTCTGCATAAGATCCAAGTTCTCCAATGAACACCTTTAAATGTGTGTAAGAATCTCCTAACCCGTTATACTTTTTGAAGTCAGGAGTGTTGAACTTCTCTAGATAATGAACACTAGGGAATATACAAAGGTTAGCATCTGAGACACTCCCATGTGCTCCAATTCCTTTGATAGAACGAAGGGTTTCTTCCATTTGAAGGACCTTTTTCCTGATGTCACCGGTGTCTAGATCTCTTTTGAGATAGGTGGTATCATGAATTTTGTTGGTTGTATCCAACTGGAGCTCAGGTACTGTAATGACTTTATCAGAACCTTGGGTTCCTCCTTATGTAGAGGATTAGCATGTACGGGTATCTTCGTACCCTGAGTAGACTGATAGTTCTTTAAGAAGAACAACCAAATCTGTGATTTGTTTACTTATTCTTCACGAAAAACTGGATTAGATTGGTCAGATGAAGACATGATTGGCTATAGGCCTGCGTCCTATTTGGACTTTGACCGGGTAATAGGTCAGATTGCTTCCCTGCGACAAAACTTGCATAGTATAGTCTTAGGGATTGTGTAAATGTTTGCATGCTATGTGAAGTGTCCGTTTTAGGATTATTATCCTGCAAAATAGATGTTAGCTATTTGTAATATAGGATAGCATGTTAATTAAAAATATGCATATGCACATATTTCTTCATATTTCTCATTACATGGAGATGAATATGGAATGAAATTACAAGTAATTGACTTTACGAGTAATTTGAAATGAGAAAGAAAGAAGAGACTTTCCTCCGCATTTGGTTTATCAGAGACTGACCTATCTTAGGTTACTCTCACGGCTTTTAGGCATGAAGGTTCCCAAATTATCGCAATTTACTCAACGGGAAGTTAATCTGGTCTTTCAACTGGAGTGAATTTGGGTGGTGCCTTTCCTGAGCCTCATTGGAATTAGTCTTCCTACGAGTCCAGTAATCATACACCGACAGGATAGCCTCCTGGTGGAGGAACCACACAACATACATTCATATATAACATGTCTCACCGTTTATAAAAATGATGACATATGCGAAGCACTAATATCACAGACAGATATATTGCAGTGCAGTAAAAGTGCATTCGTACACATTCATCAAATGTAAATGCAACATCCACACACAAGCATATAACAGTTTTGAAAAGCTTGTAATAGTGGCTTAAGTCCTCTTACTGGTGTCCCTAACAGAGTCGCCACCTGTCGACGTCGGGATTTTTATTTGTCCCTTTTCTATTCTTTTGTGTTCTCATGTTAGGTGAGATTTGTTTGAAAAAACAAGCGAAAAGGGTCCGACATGTATATGTCGACGATTGGACTATAAGAGTCGCCAGTTGGTTTTTTAACTGGTTGTACCAATATAACCGAGAAAAAGTTTGCACATTGACCCAGTAATGTGACACTGTTAAACGGGTCTGTGAAACCAAGATTCATTAAGGTCCGGGGACTTACTTATGCGGAGGGAAGGTGTTAGGCACCCCCCGACATCCGTGTGGCCACGGTGACTGCCACTTTTCAAGAAACTGTTATATGAATGTGTGTATATGTGTGGGTCAATGTGCTGTTATTTGGAAGTAGGGCGAGGCCTCGTTCGCACTTATATACACAGGGTTTGAATTTGTGTAAAAATTCAGTTTTAAACAAGATATAGCAGTGAAGTTTTATAAAAGAGATTTTTTTCAAACCCTGATGCTCAATAGTAATTGAGACCTTTTACACTTCTATTTTTAATAAAATGTTTGGCTTGATTGCTTTTATTTTCGAGATGTGAAGCATCTTCGAGAAAATAATATACAAAACAGTGTCGAATTCCTCATGGGTATGAAAACCATCTGAGGAAATCCAAACACCGTGAATAAATTTACAAGCTGCTTAGAGCTGAAAATGTCCATCATGGGAACCGAATCTAGATTTAGTACACTGAATCTGTGACCACATGATTCCTAGGCTCACATGATACCGCAGTAAGCATTTATATATATAAAAGCTGTAAATATATATATATATATATATATATATATATATATATATATATATATATAAACAGACATGATCAACCACCACGAAGCACCTCTATGGGGGATCGAAAATGTAAATATATAAAAGCGGTAAATATATATATTTATATATATATATATATATATATATATTATAAATATTTACATGATCAACCACCACGAAGCACCTCCATGGGGGATCAGAAATATAAATAAAGCTGTAAAAACGATCAACCGCCACGGAGGAAACTCCAGGCGAGACGAAATGTACAGAAAGCAGTAAAAACGGTTAACTGCCACGAAGTAAACTCCAGGCGGGATGAAATGTAAATATATATATATATATATATATATATATATATATATATATATATATATATATATTAAAGTAGTAAACGCACCGGATGTAAAATTCAGGCTCATCGAACATAGTTCGACACACAGTTCATATATATATATATATATATATATATATATATATATATATATATATATATATACAAAAGTAATTAAACGCTCCAGACATAAGTCTAGGCTCATCGAACAAAGTTCGACACACAGTTCATATATATAAGTATATATATATATATATATATATATATATATATATATATATATACACTTATATATATTTTTATATATGGACTAACATTATCGAGTTATGCCTCGATTGAGCCTAGACTTATGTCTGGAGCGTTTAATTGCTTTCGTATATATATATATATATATATATATATATATATATATATATATATATATATATATATATATATATATATATATAAACTAAAATGAAATCACGGACCGAAGTCCGGGCATACACACGCAACACGACTCTCAACGTCAAGAATGGTGTGTGCAAAGATGAAGAGAAAGGCTTTAAAATGTGTAAGAAGGCTTACAGTGGGCTACCAAAGAAGACTTCTATAGCTTTAAGTGGATGAACATTCGGCTCCCGCCGGTAAAAAGTAGCTATATATGAGCTTACAAGTGTTTAAAATGAGACAACACTCAGTTTAGGGTGTTTACAGAGCAAATTGGATAGAGCTTCCTCACCTTTTTCTTTTACAAAATGGCCACCCCAAGCCTTCTATTTATAGAGGGGGAAGCCGCAGGTGTACCTGCGACTAGCCGCAGGTGTACCTGCAGCTGCCTGGGGTGCCCTGGGCTTCGCGGGTCCCGCCGTCTCAAAGTACATGCACGCATGCAACGTGATGTCTGCTCGAACTTTCAGAACTTCAATCTGGGCATCCAACTGAGGTGTATAAGACTTATTTTGAACTGCCGTTCTTGAGAGTTAAGCAATAACATCGGATTAGAGGTTGTACGAAGTCAGGAAGATGGGACCATGCCCTCCGGTCTTCAAGCTTCAAATTCTATCCATTATCCTGTGCAATAGTCACTCAGGATTGGACTTCCTTGGTTCTTATGGGACATTACTGTGTAGAAATGTATGTCTGAAGTGTTGAGATGGTGCGATATGGCGTTAAGGTGGCAAGATAACAACTTTGCCCCTCACCGAGGTTATCTCCAGTTTGGGCTAATAAAGTAAACGTTGCTCAAGGATATCTCTAAGATTGGACTGTTGTAAGTGTTGAAGGTCCTCAGTGTCATCTCTGAGGTGTGCCTGTCTCCCCAGGGTTATCTCTGAGTCTTGTACTGAGTGCCTCACTGTGAGTGTCGAGTGTTCTGAAGCTGTTTGCATAGCTTTGAAATAAGCATTTTTGGGATTATCTCTGGAACTGCAACTGCATTCTTTGGGGTTATCTCCAAGATTGGTGCTGCTATTCCCTGTGTCAGGACTGAGACTGAATATCTCGGGGTTATCTCCGAGAGGAATCAGCCTTCTCCGGTGGAATTTCCAGTATTAGAACTGCAGGTCTCGGGGTTATCTTCGAGGTTGGAACTGATACTCCCGGTGTATATTCTGGGGTTGAAACTGAACTTCCGGTAGTATCCAGACTGGATATGAGCTGTCTTCCAGGGTTATCTCTAAAAGACGAATCTGCCCTCCTGTAATTTCAGTAACAGGTGTGCAGAAAATTTCAAGTGTCTACACATGTATGTTTATGTTCATTTTTACTTGTTTATGTTTGTTTTATGTTTAGGTGGCATGGCGTAACATTCGTGGCATAAAAGTGGCGTTGTGACGTGAAGTGGCAGCAAAATGAGTAAAAATGTGCTGATTGCAGAACTACCCCTCGCCGGGGTGGACAATATACAAGCAAAACCCCCATTGGGGCGGGGGTACTTGAGCAGGAACAGAAGGACCCCCCATCGGGTGGACCTATATAGAGGAAAAACCGTCGCCGGGGCGGGGGTACGGGGCAAAGATAAGAAGTTTGGTTCAATTAGAGTTCTACAGCAGCGTGAAGGGAACAAGTTGGCATGGATTGGGACTTCGTTTGGCGTTGGGTTATGGAAAAAATACTTGTCCTGTAACGATCCCAAAATCTATACAATTTAAATCCCGACTTCGGTCGTTAACCATACATTCAACCTCTAAATAATACATCATTATTCGATGTTAAACTTAATAAAATTGCAGAATATTTAAAACTTTTATACATTTCCTTCTTTCTTGCCCTAAATCGCAACCATTACATTACATCCACCCTTTCCTCTAAGAATTTCGTCCTCGAAATTTTATTTATTAATTTTTATTCATTCATTCTATCAAATTAGATTTTACATTACTACTTCATTCATTCCTTAGGTTCTATAACCACTTCTTCCACAAAGATCATTCTACAATTCATACAATTATTAACTTTTCTATTAAAAGTTTCACATTATTCTTTAATAACTCATATCCTTCTGACTTCAAAATCTCTTTTCTCACTTATTCGACATATTCATCATTCAGTGTCGTATTCTATGACTCACTTCTTTCTAAGGAATATCATCCTTACCACATTCACCTTTTAGAATACCAAGAATCTTCCACAATTGCTCAATAATTGGGAAGGGATATGAATAACAGGAATTTAAAAGATTCCAAATCATGCTGAGGGTCATAAGACCACGAACTATGTCCACAGTTGCAAGTAATCTTTCAAATTCAACTTTAACAGTCATAAGACTATAAGGACCCCCGTACTTAGGGTGTTAAGTCCTTCGTACGATGTAGTGTGCACAAGCATTTAAACGCTATGCGTATGCCCATAGTTATAAGTAATCTTTCAACTTAAACTTTAACAGTCAGAAGACTATAGGGACTCCTCGTAGTTAGGGTGATCAGCCCTTCGTACAATGTATTGTGCACAAACATCTCAACGCCTCCGCGTAATCCCCTATAAAAGGGTTGTTCATTTTAGCTTTTCAACATCTGAATCCGCACCAAAACAATTTGGTTTGGCATAACTTCTCAAGAAACTCTTGAATTTCATGAACATCTTTCAATATTCGTCTAGCTGAATCAAATAGCATAGACTTCTACAACAATTCGGACGTCAATCGAAATATACATATACATATATATATATATATACATATTCTCATATCTTAAAGAAATCTCAAAAATCTTTTTATGACGTCATGATACCACACTGTATTTACAGTCCGTTGAGGATTCCGTCATTTGGTGACTTTATCATACAACATCATACCATAGTGGGTTGACGATCCTTAGATCACATCCAACACTAGGTAATATACTGCATTGATGACTCCATCATTTTTATCATCTTTGCACCAGGTTACATGATGCATTAATGAAATAAAATACATTTTGATATATTGCAAATCATTTTTGTCTAGCCAAAGTAATTAGCATAGACATACGAATAACAGTATTGTTGTTAAAACTCATTGGTTCCATCATTTGATTCAATGTTTTTCAAGAAAATAAAAGTGTAAACATCAGCACGAAGTCAATAAATTTCAAAAGTCTAGCATAGCTAGTAGATTTAGAATACTTATGCTTCCACCATTAACTCCACTTTCTATAATGATTCATTGCTTAATAGGTCTATCTATTCATATCATCCTCAATACTCCATTCACACTTAATTATACCCCAGTTCGTCAAACTTGCCACACGTTATGAGTTCAGGAACTTGCCACAATCATATGAGTTTAAGAACTTATCCTAGTCAGACCATAGGCGTCCATTCGCTGAGGGGTTCAAAAATATACCATATAATTATGAGTCACGAACCTACCATAAGTATGAGTTTTAAGAACTCGCACTTAACCTTATAATATTCTCTAACTATACTCTACCTATCTGTTATACACATGAGAAAAGAATCACCTTCTCAACAGGCATATAGCAAATAGCGCGACACAAACATTCCAATGATTATCAATGTGATAAACTGAGTGCAAGCACAAAATCTTCGCCCATACAAATGTTTGTACAACTCAGCCATCACATGAGTTCTCAATTGAAATCCCACCTAACTCTATCTTTCTTTTAACTTGCTCTTTGCTCGATACAAATTCCTCGTATCACATTATCTATAACTCCTCATGAGTTATCTCGTACTATTTCATAGTACACCATCTTCATAACATTAAATTATAATCATTCAAACATTACAGACCATCTTTCTTTTATAACTTAAACAGATCACGTCGTGACCTTATTCTATAATCATCTCTCTTAAAATTCTTTTGTTAACTCGTGATCGTTTTGTTTTACGATCCTCATTCTTTCTCTTTTTCATCATTTACGACATTATTCGTTATCTTGGCTATTGGAGTTAGGAAACTCCCATTTCTTATCTTTATATCTTCAAGATTCTTCTTCAAATTTTCTTGTTTATAAAACAATTCTTCCTTTAACAATTTCTAACTTCATTTACATCGCTCAAAATTTCATTCAAGTTCTAAACTCTCATCATACGTGTCCATTTCTACACTTGGTACACATCGAGTCTCTAACAGTTTTAATATGGTACGCTGAGTGGTTTCCCACAAACAACCAACAAACAAGGTTTCGAGTTGCTAGTTCGTATATACCTCCGCTCCATGAAGCAATCGTTTAGCCCAGATACCATACATCAACTATTAAAGAGTACAATTGTACCGCACTTAGACATAACTCTCTATTCATAACTTCTTTATCATTCTCTTTTTATAGACATTGTCTATTTATTATCACCTTACATCCTTATTATTGGAGTTGGGTAACCCCACATTTATATTCCTTATAACTCTGCGAGATTCTTCTTTGAATCCTTTCACGCAAGTTTTAATCCCTTATTGTTCAAACACTATTTGAGCTTATTCGTTCATTATCTTCACCTCTCTTCTCTAAGGTTATAGCCTACGGTACTCCTACCTAAGGTTTATAACCTACAGCTCTGATACCAACTGTAACGATCCCAAAATCTATACAATTTAAATCCCGACTTCAGGCGTTAACCATACATTCAACCTCTAAATAATACATCATTATTCGATGTTAAACTTAATAAAATTGCGGAATATTTAAAACATTTATACATTTACTTCTTTCTTGCCCTGAATCGCAACCATTACATTACATCTCTTTGATTCAATCTTATGTCATGAATCGTTACAATAAAATAGCTATACAAAGTCTTACATCATAACTAAATATCTATATACATTAGATAGCTCAACTTACATTTCAACATCATGTTACGTTCAAAATATGAAATACATTTCTCATAAAACATAAGTAATCTTCGTGAATATAGATCTCTATAACTCACATAGCACGTATCTTTACCTTAAAATCTTGACCTGCAAAAGTGGTTATTTGCAAGAGTGAGCTCGACAGCCCAGCAAAGTCTAACAGTTTTCATGCATCACATAACACATAATAATATGCTCGATATACATCTCATTAAAGTAACATGACATACATGCTTTTAATTCACATAGCAAATATAAAGATTGAGTTCCTTACTCAATCATCATTACTTAGCCAAAACAATGCAGTCATATATTGACTTTAACATTTCATGATTCAATATGCATAACATATCATGCAATTTAAAACAGTTCATCAAGTCCGCTTAAATATATTAAGTCTTTAAATTTAAATAATTTTGCCAAACAAAGCCCTATGGCTTTTGAATTTTTAAATTTGATTTATTAGTAATATAAATTAAATTAAACAAAATATAAATATAATATATCTATTATTTTGGTAACTGATAATTTATTAGTATAGCGTCGGTTTAGACATTTTAAAAATCGTACGTTGTTTGTATTTTTATTTTACTTATATTCTATTTGGCTAAAGCCTAAGTAAGAAAAGAGAACTAGTTTTGTAAGAGAAAAACTTAGAGACAGGAGAGTTTTGAGAGAGATTGTCAAGGGTTAGAGAGAAAGTTCTGAGTTTTAACAAGTGGTGGTCAAGCAAGTGAAGGTATGTATATAAAACTTAAAAAAATATTACAGTATAATTTTATTGAATATCATTGTGAATGTTATAAAGTTTTACAAAAATTGTATGAAAATCATGTTTTTATAATTACGTATGATATTAAGTGTATTTGTAACTGTAATTATTATATTAGCACATGTATGTATATATGAGAAGTATGCTAGCATTCACAAAGAAAGAAGAATTGGTTTTACAGTAAACATTCACGTATGAACGTGGTTTGTAGAAATATCAAAATTAGTATATGTTAATTGTGAAATTGTGAAATTGAACTGCGAATGGTTAATTGGGTATAAACTACAGAGAATCATAGTTTGAAGTAATTAAAATCAAATTGGTATGACAGTGTATAAACGTCAGTTATGGAGTTTGGTTTTAAAAATAATGCTTTCAATGATTTAAGATTTCTAGAATCATGGTTTAGTCGTTGGTAATTAGTATATACATGTTGGGTAATGTGTATATGTATAATTGGCTTAGGTTATACATGTTAATTGGGGTTAATTGATGTTAAAAATAAAGACAGTAGGTTTGTTCTGTTCTTCGTGGTTGGGTTCTGCAAGTTTCGGCGCCCCAACGCCAAAATTTGAGCCCCAGCGCCAAAAATCATGCCCAGGCGCCAAAATTCGCGCCCCAACGCCAGAAGTTGGCGCCCCAGCGCTGAAATTCGTTCCCTAGTGCCAATCTCGCGCCCCAGCGCCACTAGTTGGCTTAGTCCTCGCGCCCCAGCGCGGGGACAGAAGTCTGACTTGGATAGTTTTGACCTCTTGTAGTAAAATGGCCATAACTTTCTCATACGAACTCCGATTGAGGTGATTCAAGATGATCCGAAACGAGGATGAGTAGACCTACAACTTTCGTTCTTTAAGTGTTTCAATTTGAGGTCATTAGGATGGGTCAAAATGGTCATCTTTAGGACTATTGTGTTTTCGGAGGCAATCGGAGGGTGTCGGGCATGCACATATGCATGTGTCGTGCTCCAGACCATAAAAGATATTGTCCTAAGTTACAAAACATAAATAATAGTAAATATAATGATGTTTAACATTAATATATGATGTATTAGATGAGTTATAGAAGCATAGTAAGCATACACAAGAGAGGCAAATCGGGCGTGTGACGATTGAACGTCGAAACGTCGTGCCAAGTGTTAATGAACTTAAAAAGTATTTCAATTCCATTGCAATGGATATTATAAGATATGGAATGGGTTTAATATAAAACCAATAAGTAGTCCTAGTAAGACTTAAGCACTTGAACTTCGAGTTTGACTAAGAAGAAATATAGTGAGTCATAAGTCGAAAAGTTAATACAATCTAATTGACCATTGTATATTTATTAATAGGAAAGATTATGAGACATATAGTAGAGTTTACATTACAATTACAATGTGTTGTTATGTGACTAATATTTGATGTGTATGATTATATAATTGCGTAGGGCACGTGAAGTACAGATAGCATTACAATTACTACGTGTTGTTATGTGACTAATATTTGATGTGCATGATTATATAATTATGTAGGGCACATGAAGTGCAGATAGCTGTAAGCTGTTAAACTGTTATTGGTAAACAACGATCAAGGCAAGTCTTTCGGTTCTTATTTTCTACGTGGACTTGATGAACTATTTTAAATTGCATGATATTTTATACATGTTGAATCATGAAATGTTAAAGTCAATATATGACTGCATTGTTTTGGCTAAGTAATGATGATTGAGTAAGGAACTCAATCTTTATATTTGCTATGTGAATTAAAAGCATGTATGACATGTTACTTTAATGAGATGTATATCGGGCATGTTATTATGTGCTATGTGATGCATGAAAACTGTTAGACTTTGCTGGGCTGTCGAGCTCACTCTTACAAATAACCACTTTTGCAGGTCAAGATTTTAAGGTAAAGATACGTGCTATGTGAGTTATAGAGATCTATATTCACGAAGATTACTTATGTTTTATGAGAAATGTATTTCATATTTTGAACGTAACATGATGTTGAAATGTAAGTTGAGTTATCTAATGTATATAGATATTTAGTTATGATGTAAGACTTTGTATAGCTATTTTGTTGTAACGATTCATGACATAAGATTGAATCAAAGAGATGTAATGTAATGGTTGCGATTCAGGGCAAGAAAGAAGGAAATGTATAAAAGTTTTAAATATTCCGCAATTTTATTAAGTTTAACATCGAATAATGATGTATTATTTAGAGGTTGAATGCATGGTTAACGACCGAAATCGGGATTTAAATTGTATAGATTTTGGGATCGTTACATGTCCTATGCTGGATATAACAAAAATAAAAGATGGAATTAACATCATTCATTCAATTATCAAGCTTGAGCCTTGATTGGAGTGAAGAGCATTGGAGGAAAGAATTGAAAGTCAGAGTCACGAAGATTGCAAGTTGGAGAGAAGAAGAAGGGTGGTTTTGTATTCATTCTACTTCTTTAATTCAATTATTGTAATTGGGATGATGGATTCTTTTATAATTTCAATTATTATTTCATTTATGATGAACTAAGTTACTTATTAGGCTTATGATGGATCTTTATGGTTGAACGATGATTGTGTAGCCTTAATTTCAGTTTAATAATTTATCCATTCAGTTTATCTATTGTGATTTGTGCTTAATTTATGAATTGCTTGATCATCAATTCTGTGTGGATTTGTATGGATTTGAGAGATGATGTATGAATCTAGACTTAGTCACTTTAGCCTGTGTTCTGGAATTCTGTGTTTGAATGGAATCTTAATGAATGTTAAGGTAGAGATATGCTTAACATCGCATGTAATCGGATAGAGAACTTGAATTTAAACCATATTTAATTTTAATTCACATAGAGATATAGTGAATTAGTTGATTAGGGTGTTTGGCTTAATTCTATCTAATTTGTGGATTTAAGTTAATACGGTATTAGTGCATTGAGAGATGACTAATTCTACCTAAGTGTTCTTGATTAATAAAATGGGATAGTGAATTGAATTGGAATAAGGTGTACTAATCAGAGTGAGACTTAAAGTGAAGTAATAAGCCTAATTCTCCAATATTTGCTTGAAGTTACGGGTTTTTAGTTGTGTTGATTGCTTGGTATTTTTAGTTTCTTAGTTTTCTTATTTATAATCATTATTTTGGTTGGTTTAATAAAATTTGGATTAATAGAAAGCGGGTAATTATTAGGGTTAATTTCATACTAATCTTTGTGGGAACGATACTTGGACTTATCATTATATTACTTGTTGACCACGTGCACTTACGTGTGAGCGTAATTAGATTTTGACCAATAGGGCACAACAATCTTGGGTGTCATGGCCTAGAGCTCCAGAATGGTAAGCACACTTCTTACTTGTATTGAAGCCCCTTCTACTTGGATTGGCTGGTGGAAGAAAATGAGTGATTTTCTTCTAAGCTGTCAGAAGTTTGAAAATATTTTCCTGTGAGTCCCCTAAGAGTGTGAACACTCTTGAACGCCTGACTTCTCCACTCTTTGACAAGGGAGGATTTTAAGATTGTGCTTGAAAAGAGGAATAATTTCTCCTTTGAATAGGCAAGCTTTGATTGCCTTTTTGAGTTTGTCCTTGCGGTATCAAGGAGACATCGTGTTCTTTCTTCTTATGGACCCTCCGGGGGTTGTTCCAATAACTTCCAGATTAGATATGCTCAGCTACGGCTTTTAAAGCTGCGAGGTCTTGGATCTTCCCATATTTTAACCACGTCTCTCCCATTTCTCCATGCTTAATCATTTTTGAGAATGGTTTTCCTATACCTGCTAGGACCCTCTCATAAAATATAGCTTCTTGAATATCTATGAAGGTAATCACCATCTCAGTCTCTATCATGGATGGGATTACTTGAGCAGCCAGACGCCTCCATCTTTGGGCATACTCTCTGAATGACTCATTGACTTGCTTCTTGACTTTGGTAACCTTGTACTTGTCTAGAGCCATTTGTGTTTGAAAGCTGTATTGATTGAGGAAATCATGGGCTAACTCCTCCCAACTGTGGATTTTGGAGTTATCCAATCTGGTGTGTACCATGATCTAGCTTCTCCAGTTAGACTCTTCTGAAATAACCGCATCCTCAATTTTTCATTCTCAGCATAGGATCTGAGTTCTCCAATAAACACTTTTAAGTGAGTGTAGGGATCTCCCAATCCATCATATTTCTCAAAATCGGGAGCCTTGAACTTTTCTGGATAATGAACCCCGGGGAAGATGCAAAGGTCAGAATAGGTAACGCTTCCGTGCGTTCAAGTCCCTTTGATGGAACAAATGGTCTCTTCCATTTGTTGAACCTTCTTCTTAGTATCACCGGTGTCTTGATCTTCTTTAAGATGAGTGATTTCAGAGGTTTTGTTGGACTTCTCAGTCTGAGACTCAGGTACTGGGACTTCTCTATCTAGACCCTAGATTCCTCCCTATGCAGATGATTCAGTTTGGATGGGTATTTATGGACCCTAAGTTGATTTGTTTAGTTCTTTTAGAAGAACAACACACTCTGTTATTTGATTCCTTAATCCTTCGAAATCCTCGCGGGAAACAGGAGTAGGATCAGGCTAGGCACTTGTAACCATGTCTGACGGTGGCCTTAGTGCCTTTTTAGACTTTGAACGGGTAACGGGACCAACTGTTTCCCTATAAAAAATACTACGTAGTTTATTTTGAGTAAACGTGGAAATGTTATATGCTATGCAATGTGTCCGTTTTAAGGAGTGTTTTATTGTTCTCCTACAAAATGGAAGTCAGTTGTTTTGATGACAGGATAGCATAACAGGTCTTGATATGAAAAAGGAATGCATATTTACATACTCCTTTATATTTTCCATTACATTGAGATTGACATGGAATTAAAATTACATGGAATTGAAATGGGAAGGTATGAAGAGACTTCCCTTCGCATTTGGTTTATTAGAGGCTGACATATCTTAGGCTACTCTCGCGGTTTTTCGACATGAAGGTCCCCAGATCATGTAATTTATTAGATGGGAAGTTAATCTGATCTTTCAACTGGAGCGAATCTGGGTGGTGCCTTTCCTGAGCCTCGCGGGATTAGTCTCCCTTGAGTCCAGTAATTAAACACCGACGGGTTAGCCTCTTGGTGGAGGAATCACACAATATACATTCACATACATCGCGTCTCACCCTATGGAAATTATGACATGTGCGGAGCACTAATATCACATGTAGATATGGTGCGAAGCACTAAAGTGTAGTAAATAAAGCATTAATACACATTCATTCAATGTAAATGCAGTATTCACACATAAGCAGATAAAAGTTTTTTTAAAAGCTTGAATAGCAGATTAAGCCCTCTTACTGGAGTCCCCAGCAGAGTCGCCACCTGTTGACGTCGAGATTTATTTGCATCCCTTTCTGTTCTTGTCTTTTGGTGTTCTCATTTTGGGTGAGTTTTGTCTGAAAAAATAAGTTTGAAAAGGTCCGACATGTATATGTCGATGATTTGACTTAGAGTCGCCAGTTGGTAGATTTGAAATGGTTGCACCAACTCAACTGATTTTGAAAAGGTTTGTACAAAGACCCAATGGTTTGACACTATTTAATTGCTCTTGGAAAATGAGATTCGTTAGGGCCCGGGGGCTTGGTTAAGTGGAGGAAAGGTGTTAGGCACCCCCCGACTTCTGTGAAAACACTATTACCACTACTTTTCAATCAACTTTTTATCTCTCTCTCTCTCTCTGTGTGTTGGGCCTATGTGCAATTATTTGAAAGTAGTGTTATGCCTCGTTTGCACCTATGTACAAAGGGTTTGACTTGTATATAAAAGTTCAATTTTAACAAGATATAGTAGTGAAGTTTTGGAAAACAAGTTTTCAAACCCTTATGTTCAATAGTAATTAAGGCCTTTGATACTTCTATTTTATTATGTATGCGACTTGATTTCTTTTATTTTTGAGATACGAGGCATCTTCGAGAAAATAAGATACATAGTAGTGCCGACCTCCTTGTGGGCATGAGAGCCATCTAAGAATATCCAGACACCGTAGATAATTTACAAGCTGGCTACAGCTGAGAAATGTCCACCGTGGGAACCAAATCCAGATTCAGAGGTTGAATCTTTGATCGCATGATTCATAGGCTCACATGAAAGAGTAATATGTACAAAAGCTAGAAAAAAAAACTAGATTTGAATAAATCTAAACCATTCTAGCTTTAATGGTTCCAATTTAGTTACTTTTAAACCGGGCAAAGTTAGAGATAGCCAGATTTAGGCAAATCTATTCCACAGATTGGAAAATTAAATATCTACATTATGAAAGCAGTTAATGCAGATATATATAAAAGCAGTAAATATATATATATATATATATATATATATATATATATATATTATATATATATATATATATGGACGATCAACTGCCATGAAGTAAACTCCAGGCATGATTTTAAAATGTAAATATATATATATATATATATATATATAAGCGGTAAATGTACTGGATATTCTATCCAGGCTCAATCTAATTCGAGTTCGATGATATATATATATATATATATATATATATATATAAAAGCAGTAAACGCTCCGAATATTCTATCTAGGCTCAATCGAGTTGAAGTTCGATGATATATATATATATATATATATATATATAATATATATATATATATATATATAGTCAATAAAAAGTCACGGATCAACGATCCGGGCGGACCCACTCGAAGAGACTCTCAACGTTAATATATATATATATATATATATATATATATATATATATATATATATATATATATATATATATAGATATAAAAGCAGTACAAAGCTTAACAATCTAAAAAATCTTACAGTGGGCTGCCAAGAAGACTTCGGATAACTTTTGTTTCCTGAAAACTCAGTTTCCACTGGTTAAACTTCGGTATGTTACAAAACACGAGCTTACAAGTGTTTAGAAAGAAGAATCACTCAGTTTAGAGCACTCTAGCAAGGGTTACAGGCTGAAATGTACAGAGTTTTCTCTCGTTTTTTCTTTTTTTTTCAAATGAGCTGCCAAGAGCTCATATTTAAAGACCAGATGGCCGCGGGTTTACCTGCGGCTACCCAGGCTATCCCGAGCTATACGGGTCATGTCATCTCGAAGTACGTGCACTCGGGCTACGCGATGTCCGCTCGAACCTTCATAACTTTCAATCCGGGCTTCCGATAAAGGAGTGCTATACCTTTTCAGAAAGCTGTTGTCGAGAGCTACACAATGACATGGGATTAGAGGTAGTACGAAGCCGGGAAGATGGGTCCATAACCAAATCTCCAAGTCTTCAAAGTCTATCCGTTGTACTATCTTGTGCAGTTGTCACTCGGGATTTAAGTTATAGTTCTTGTGGGACATCTTGATACACAGTCTTAGTTGAATTGTGTTGAGACAATGTTGCTATGATGTTAAGGTGGAAAAATGATGATTTTGCCCCCACCAGGGTTATCTCCGGCTTTGGCGCAGTTGTAGCAGTCATTTTTCAGGGTTATCTCCGAGATTGTGCTATTGTTGATGTTAAATGTCCTCAGGGTTATCTCTAAGGCTGGCTTGACCTCCCGGGGTTATCTCCGGGGTTAGAACTGAGTCTCCCAGGGTTGTCTCCGGGGTTGAAACTAAGTTTTCCAAGGTTATCTCCAGAACTTGAACTGGATCCCTTAGGGTTATCTCCGAGGTTAAAACTGGACCTCCCGGGGTTAAAATTGATTTAACTTTCATGGTTATCTCTAGAAGATGATTCTACCCTCCTGCTAGGTTAGTAATAGAATGCAAAATTTCGAGTGTCTACATCACATAAATCCCATTTTTAGTTATGACAAATTTGTCTGATATAAAAACTAATTTAAAACCCTTTTAACTAAGAAGGGATCCTGACACTAAATTTTTCCTAATATCAGGCACATGGAGCACGTTGTTAAGAGTGAGTTCCTTGCCAGATGTCATCTTTAGAATCACTTTTCCTTGTCCAGTAATCTTGGATGAAGAAGAATTTCCCATGTATAATTGTTCTCCATTCTCAATTTCTTGATATGTGGAGAACATATTCTTGTCAGAACATACATGAAGGGTTGCTCCAGTATCTACCCACCATTCCCTTGGATTCTCAACCATATTTAACTCTAAAACAACCGTTGAAAGGTTCATTTCAGAAACATCTTTAAGAAGACCATCCACTTCTGTTACATTAGTTTGTGCGGACTTCTTGTTCTGGTCTTTGCATTTTCGACAATCCTTTGCCATATGTCTAGGCTTATCATAGATGTAGCATTTGCCTTGGAACTTCTTATTTGTTCCCTGTTGAGGCCCATTACTGGAGAACTTTCTCTTTTTAGACTTCAGACCTTGTTCCACCACGTTGGCTTTATATTCCACAAAGGTCCTTCTTGTTTTCTTCTCAGAATCACGGTTGTCCTCTTCTATCCTTAATCTTACGATTAAGTCTTTAAGTTTCATCTCTTTGCGTTTATGCTTGAGATAATTTTTAAAATCTTTCCACATAGGTGGTAGTTTTTCAATAATAGCAACAACTTGGAAAGATTCACTTAAGGACATATATTCTACATGTATTTCATGTAGGATTACTTGTAGTTCTTGGACTTGGTTGATGACTGCCTTGGAATCCACCATCTTGTAGTCCAGAAACTTGCCAACTACGAACTTCTTCGTGCCAACATCTTCTGTTTTATATTTTTTATCCCAAGGAATCCCATAATTCTCTTGTTGTTTTGAGAGAACTATACACATTGTATAATGTGTTGTCCAATCCATTAAGGATATAATTTCGGCACAAAAAATATGCATGTTTCCATGCATCTATTGCGACAACAACCTGTCTAGCTGTTTCATCTTCTTTGAGCATAAGGGGATCTTCACTTAGATAATTTTGATTCAGATGTGCCACCACTTGATCAAAATAATCTAAGAGGCAAAATAAAAGGAGTAACATGATGATGTAATTGACAAGAGTTGTCTGCCTATTTATTTATATATAGTTTGTTGTGTCACCACAAGGCTATATACATTTGAAATGGGATCCTTATTCTCACTAGCAAATCTTTAATTAGATTTTGTCAAACTATATAAGTGAGGGTAATATAGTTTGATGAAAATAGTGGGAGACACCAATTTAAAATAAGACCTAAATTATTTTGGTAGTTAATAAAAGAATGTATGCTAAAATATTATTAATTATAAATTTATTTACAGAATTTTACAATATCTGAAATTACTATTACTACGAAGCATATTAGATGTTAAATTAAACGGACCAAATTAAACGGATTGGTAAAGGAATTTGAGAATAGTTCTCATGGCTGAAAAGCTATCTTATGTCATTAATACGCATATCCCTGCAATGGTTGCAGACAAAGCCTCCTAGGAAGAGATTGCTACTTTTAGAAAGTGGCAAGATGATGCATAGTTAGCTTAATGCATCATGCTCGCATCCATGAGTAACGAGCTTCAACGTCAGCATGAAACTATGGATGCTCTTACTATATTCCTACACATCAAGTAGTTGATGGTGAGGAAAGTAGGACTGATAGATATCGGATATCTAAGAAGCTCTTCCGATCTAGAATGACCAACGGCACTACAGTATAGACACATATCGTTAACATGATCAATTTGATTGAATAATTAGGACAACATATTTTTTCATGGATGGAGAGTTGAGCCAAGATTTGATCTTGCAGTCATTTCGGACTCCTTTCATAATTGTTATGAATTTTTCATATGAACAAGCTAGATATCAGCCTCGCTGATTTGCTTAACATGTTGAAAAATGTTGAGAGTCACTTTCTAACCAAGAAAAACCAAGTCTTACTAGTAGGGGCCAAATGATCTTCTAAAAGAAGAATGATTCTAAGAAGGTAAATAGAAAGAAAAAAATAAAGGATAATAAGAACAAAACTAATAAGGATAGCAAAGAAGTTTGCTTCCACTGCAATAAGTCAGGACACTAGAAGAAACAGGGAGAAGCATCTTGCATAGGCTAACTAGGAGAAGCTTAGTGAAGTTTCGGTTATAAATACAATTTTGTTCATGATTGAAATAATATTTTCTTTAAGTCAAGGTTCTACTTGGGTATTGGATACCGTAGTTCTCATAAATATAGATTTATGAAGAGACCAAGCAGAAGTAGGAATCTAAACATAGGATAAGTAATCCTATGTTTGGAAAATGAAGCAAAGGTTGTTGCATTAACCATATGAACTTATAGTTTAGCACTGCCTGCGGACAAATTTATTAACTCAATAAGTTGTTATTGTATTCCAATTCTCATTGGAAATATTTAAGAACAATTGTTGTTCTATTTATAATAATAATGTTTTGAATAGAACTGAAATATTACTTAATAGATTTTGTGTACTTGACTTATGTGAAAAATTATTTTGCAAATTTAACAAACTAGTATAAGAAAAGGAGATGATCATTCAAAGAGTTGAATGTGTGTATTTGCTGAAATACAAGTCTAAATTATTTGAAAAGTTCAAAGAAATTAGAAGTGAAACTAATTGAAAAGTATTAGTATTCTTTGATCAGATCGAGGAAGGAATACTTGTGTAATAAGTTTCTAGATCATCTCAAATGGTTTTTTCATAATGGACGCCTACTGATACACAATAATTGATTGATGTATCTAAAAGGAAAAATCGTATCTTGTTGGATATGGTGCGGTCCATAAAAATGTTACCGACATTTCAGTATCCCTTTGGGGTCATGCCCTAGAAATAGCTGCATATCTACGAAAAGGTTGTTAGAGTTTATACCCTAGAGGCCAATTATTTGACATAATTGCTTAACATTTTGATATTATATTTGATTGAATAAATGAATAATTTAATTATGATTTTATTTACTGCGTTATATAAATGTTAACATAATAAAATTCCTTAGAATAGGGATACAAATTATATAGTTTCAAGTATGTGACTTGAACATGAGATTATATAATTATAATTAGTATCATTGCTCTTAAATGTTCCTAGTTGAGTATCATTGTTGATGGGACAACAATGATACATTGAGACTAGTATGTGGATTGACTGATAACCAAAACTCATTGGTCATAAATATATGAGATATTGAGTTAATACATAGGTACATGTTAAAGAACGATGTACTGGACAGACCCACCATGAGAATTCTACGTGGAACATTATGCAAAGTGTCATTAGTGATTCTCATAGTGACAATGATGTAATGATCCTCCGACCTGAAATCACTATATTACTACATGGGAATTTATGTACTTTGATATCATCAAAGGTCACCTTTAATAGGGTGGACAATAAAGGTGATTATTGGGTACATCATGAATCGTGTGAGCAATATGAGTGATCTAGAAGGAATTTAACCCTCCTATATATTAGGGGTGATATCCATAGGCCTCTTGATTGAGTTGGACTATGAAATGCATGGTTATGCTCAAATAGTGATTTGTTTCATATAGTCTACTCATTGATCAAGAAAACTCAGATTAAATTATGATGAGTATGACACATTTCATGACTCGATTTTAATCTAGTATGTCAAGGTTAAAAGGATTAAATTACATTAAAACATTGGTCACGAAAAGGTTGCATCGAATCATCGATCTTATTATTACTTGGGTAGCAGTGATGCATTACTAGATGTCGCTCACTATTTATAATTTTATAATATAATTTTAAAATTATTGCCAATGTAATAATAACCTATAGGGTCACACACATAGAACGTAATTAAAAGGGAATTAATTTAAATTGTAAGGATTTAAATATATCAATATGATTGATAGTATTTAAATCGCGAATTTAAATTAATAGGATAATTTGTATATATGTATATTAATTAAGTAAGACTTAATTATGATTATATATATATATATATATATATATATATATATATATATATATATATATATATATAATTCGGATTTTATTTTAGATTAGGTTTTTGATTAATTCCTTTTAACTGATATATATACGATATATCAGCCATTTTAGGAAGACATCGTTAACCTAAAAAAAAAACCTAGCCGCTCTTAGAGAGAGACTAGAGAGAAAATAGAAAATACATATCCTTGGTGGCTAGTACCGCGACTCTCTTTACTGCAGATCGTGTGAAGATTCACAGGGCGTTTGTAAGACCCCAAATTTTATGAATAAAGATTTAATTTTCTCGAAATATTTTTTTAATATTATGGTGTGGATTTGAGATAGTGTTATAGTTGTGGGTAGTATTTATAAATTTTTGCAAAGTATGCAAGTTGTTATATAATATTCTTTTTATCGGAGAATATCCGTACGACGGCACAATCATTGGTGGACCCCACAACAGAAGTATTGTCGTAGTTAGAAAACGACAGAATTATCTTTTTATAAAAATAACGGCGAAAGTGTTACCGTTAAAACTGTTGAACTACTCGGTAGTAAAAGTACAGTAATACGCGTGGTTGCATAGTAGCACATGGTATTAATTATTGATGCTTACGTAAGAAGTCACTCAGTTATACTCAATTATTGCTACAGTAATTATTGTATCATATCTCTCATATTATTGATTCAATTATTATCACAGTATCATCTGCATAATATGTTAAATTATTAAATTAATAATTGAGACAACAAAGTTATTCATATTATTATTTGTAATATTGATAATGTCTAGAAGTTCTGTCAAGGAGAGGTTAGATAATCTAATTGTGCGCCAATAAGGAGAAATCCTTATCGGAAAGCCCCCTCTTTCTGGGAACGAACTGGTTGTTAAATATTGTGAATTATAATATTAATGATGAATAAGTTCGTGTTGATTAAAGATGAAATTGATAGTTCCATTCTGTGAGAATTATTAGTGTTAGTGGAAATCGATATTTATTTCGATAATAATTAATGTCTGGAGGTTATATTGACTAATCGGGTAATTAACCGGATAAATGAGTAATTAATTGCTATTAATTCACATGCTTATAACTATGTGTTCACATGTGTGTACTATTGATTAATATTATTTACTATTAGGGGAGATGGTGCAAGATTTATAATACTTGCATGACTAAGTTAAAAATGGAGGTATAGATGGAGGTACTATACTGTAATTAGTTTTTTCACATGAATATACTATCGAGTCACATGAATGAACTATTAATTAACATGATTTACTATTAGGGGAGGTGGTGCAAGTTTGATAATACTTGCAGGACTAAATTAAAAATGAAGAAAAAGAGGGAGGTATTATACTGTAATATTTCGAGCCCCAAAACGTGCAATTATCGAAACTATATTTTCCTATAATTAGAAGCTCATTCTTCCTTCATTTCTCACCAATTCACTAAACTTATAGAGCAATTATTATAGAGAGAAATTATAGAGAGAAAGGAGAAGAGAAGTCTGCTACCTCACTATTCCAGTATCCAGTCTTCTTTTGAGGTAAGGGGTATTATTTCTTTCGTATTCATGAAGAGAGCTTCTGTTATTCTATTCTTTATTATTATATTGGAATAACCTGTCTATGCGAAGTACCGCATACATGGTAAAATTCTTCTGTTATTACATTCTTTATTATTATGTTGGAATAACCTGTCTATGCGAAGTACCGCATACATGGTGAAATTCTTCTGTTATTCCATTCTTTATTATTCTGTTAGAATATCCTGTCTGTGCGGATTACGCATGACCTGGTTCCATTCTTTATTATTCTGTTAGAATATCCTGTATGTGCGTATTACGCATGACCTGATTCTATTATTTATTATTCTGTTAGAAATAACCTGTATGTGCGGTCTATCGCATTCCTGGTGAATTCTTATATTATTTCATTCTTTATTATTCTGTTTGGAATAACCTGTCTGTGCGGTCTATCGCATGCCTGGTGAATTCTTTTGTTATTTCATTCTTTATTATTCTGTTGAAAATGATCTGTCTACGTGGATTACCGCATGGCGGATAAAAATTCATTTACAGTTTCGTATATTCTATTATACTCGTATGAGATATCATTTCTTTTGTACTCGTCATGGAATATTATTTTTTTTGGTATTTTTCTTTTACGAGTTACTATTCACGGGTTACTATTTACTCGGTTACTATTCACTCTAGTATCATTCACTCGGGTATTCGGGACACTTTTCGTGCCAGAGTACTATTCACGAGTTACTATTCATGGGTTACTATTCACCCAAATTACTATTCACCTGAATATTATTCACTCGGGTATTTAGGGTACTTTTCATGTCGGGGTACTATTCACGAGGTACTATTCTCGGGATACTATTCACAGGGTACTATTTACCCAAAAAATATATTTCTTTTCTGTCCAAATTATTTTTGGTACATGAATATTATTCTTGAATTTTACTCCACAAAGCAGTATCATGTTAACAATTTGGACGTTATTGATTTCTGCATAAATTAAATTATAAATCTTTAAAATTTATCCTTGAACTTGTTTTATTGAATTATTATGTCATTGTCATCATCCTCATGCTTATATTGTGATGAAAGTCATCTTTGGCTTACGTGCAGAGATGGACTTGGTATGATTATGACCAGGGATTATTCGGTATAATCATGACCGTAATGTGATGAATGATGTGTTGAAAGTCCTCATTGGCCTGTAGTTCATTGATAGACAGTTGTTGGTATGATTATGACCAGGGATTATTCGGTATTATCATGACCATTGATGATTACATGAATATCCTTGGCCGTGGTGCAGGGATGATTTGATTTTATTTATTAAGCTGAGTCTCAACGATAAAGTTGATGAAAAACTTTTTAAATCATAGAAGATAGTAGATTTTATGCTCTACTTGACTCTTCTAATGGATTACTTATTCCACTACAGTCGTTGATCTAAAACTTATTGTCTCTTATATTCTATCAGTTATTATATTGTTGAAGGTAAGGATAATTTATTTTGCATTATATTAGTCATAATATTTCTTACTGGGCTAGTTGAGCTCACCCTTTCTTTCACTATTTTCTTTATGAAATGAGAATATAGCTGGGACGAGTCGGGGAACGAATTAACGGTCCAGATGGTTTTTTTAGTAGTCCTCACTGTTCTGTGAAATAGTGTGATAATAATTGTAATGAGGATACCATTGAGTGTGGATATTGTCTAGATGACAATATTCTTGTTTAAACTCTCAGCTATGTTTTGTCGTATTTTACATGACTGTTGTATAATTAAGTTGTATTTGAATTTATGTACCATGTATCTGGCGACCCAAGATGGGCGATGTATACCTATTTTGGGGGCATCACAGTTGGTATCAAAGCTTAGGGATATGATCCCTGGCTGAGATGTGAGACAAGAACTAGGAGGGGAAAGACGGGAAATTCCTTCGCTAGTATGACCTACCTAAGTTTATTTGGTATTTAATTGGTCGGTCAGAGTATAGAGATAATATGTGATATGTTAATTAACCCTTGTTTTGTTAAAGTGTTTGAAAATGACATCTGAAAAAGTTGAGATCAACAATGAAGCACATGAGACCGTTGAGTCACCAACGATCAATGCCCAGGATAATGTTCAACAGGAAGATAATAATCCTCAGGTAAATAACAACACCGATCAAATGATGAACGATGGGATGTTTAGAGGCTTTATGCAATTCATGCAACATCAGGTAAGAGAGACTCCTGTTCAAAATATAGGTGGAAATAATGGCAACCCACGGTTGGTCACCGCTAAGCAGTTCAAGAAGCTTGGACCACCGGAGTTTTTGGGAAAGCCAGAACCACTTAAGGCGGAGACGTGGTTAAAGTAGATCACCAAGATATTTGATGTCTTGGGATGCTCCGAGGAGCAAAAGGTTCCCTTCGCCACCTTTATGTTGCGTGAAGAGGCAGATTATTGGTGGGAATCTGTAAAGCGTACCCAGCCTGACGCACTCAAGATGTCTTGGGAGAAGTTCCAAGAGCTGTTCAAGGACAAGTACTTTCTCGAAAGTATTCATCACATGAAGGAGGTGGAGTTTATCAAGTTAGAGCAAAACAATATGATCGTGTCGCAATACGAGGATAAATTTACGAAGTTATCCCGGTTTGCATCCCATTTGGTCGATAATGAGGAGCGAATGATGCAAATGTTTCTAAGAGGTTTGAAACTCGATATACGTCAATACCTCATTTCTCACAAACTTTGTTTATATTCAGATGTTGTGAATAGGGCTCAGTTATTGGAGCGCGATAATGAGTCAGCACAACCAAAAGGCAACGACCAACAACACGATAATAATCGTACCAGTGGCAACTTCCATCGGAACAATGATAACCATCGTGGGGGAAATTATCATGCCAAGAATGGTAACCACTTCGGTGGTAATCATGACAAAGATAATAGGAGTGGAAATTTCAAGAAGAGAAGGTTCAACAACGATGGAAAGACAGTAGCACCAACACCCGTTTTCAAGGAAAGAGAACGACCACCAATTGTATGCTTCAAATGAGGAGGGGAGGGACATATCACTCCAAACCCCGTGATGCAGTCCAAAGCATGTTACAATTGTGGAAATGAAGGTCACCTAGCCCGATTTTATCGTGCACCAAAGTCAAGTCCAGCTGGGAAGGTGGCACCAAAGATGGATACGGACAAAACAAAGTCGGTGGTTTCAGGAAGAGTATTTTTCATGACTTCTCAAAAAGCGAGTCACCCGAACGAAGTTAGCACGGGTTAGTTGATTATAAATTATTGCGAAGTCTATACCTTATTAGATACCAGTTCTACCCATTCTTTTATCTCTCTTGCTTGCGCTCAACGTTTAAATTTGACTCAGGAGAAATTAGACTTTGACTTATCGATTGAAACTCTATTAGGAGAAACCTTCGTTACCTCCACAGTTTATAATTCTTGTTTGATTCAAATCGACACTTTCACGTTACCTGTCGATCTTATCTCTTTGAAAATACTTTCCTTTGATGTCATTCTAGGAATCGATTGATTAACTACTCATCATGCTTTTCATAAGGTTGCCAGCTTTCATATTGCTAACCAACCTGTTATGTGAATTCAAGCAACCAAATCACTAAAGTCAATCATTGTCATATCAAGCCATAAGTAAAGAGCCCCGATCCTTTCGTTATTGACTTCCTTGTGTGGAATGCACCGAAGCCAGAGTTTCTGTAGGTGACGTCGTGAATGACGATGGCAAGTTGATAGGTATCAATCTGACGTACTATCCAAGTCTTGGATGAGAGTCACAATTTTGAATGATATTTCTATTGTTAATAAATTTCCTTACGTATTCTTGAAGAGTTCCTAGCCTACCTCTAGAGCGTGAAATTAAATTTTGTATTGACCCTAGTACAAAACCCATTTCTTCAACCCTTAAATATTTCTTCAACCAAAACGAGCGTATAATGCACCAAAGACGTGGCTCGAGCTATTGAAGATTATGATCGTACCATTCAATACCATCGTGGGAAAGCGAACGTGGTAGCTGACGAGTTGAGTAAAAGATCGTATGCGTTTACGAGTGCAATGTTGTTAACACAAAAACCCATTTCGTATAACTTACAAATGATGAAGATAGAGTTAAAGACTCTAGGGACCCACGTGAAGATAACGAATATACGATTAGAATCGACTTTAATCGATAAAGTTAAAGCCGCTAAAGCTACAGACCCGGAGCTGATGAATGTGAAGAAGAAGGTTTAAGAGGGCGTTATTCTAGAAGCAAGAATCGATGAAGAGAAGAAATCTCAACCCTCAATTTAATTGGCCCATTTAAAATCCTCGATGGAGTAGGAACTGTGGCCTATAGACTCGTTTTACCGCCAAGTATGTCGCGTGTTCATAACATTTTTCACGTATCGATGTTAGGTAAATATGTGGACGACGCGAACCACTTTATTGAATTAGAACTAGGCGAGAAAGCAGAAGATTTAACATATTAGGAGATACGTGTTAAAATCTTAGATAAGAAGGATCATATTCGACACTCGAAGGTTATACCTCAAGAGTTGGAATATGAAATAAAGTCAAGGTATCCTCACCTCTTCGGCATACTAGGTACGTACATAAATTTTGAGGGCAAAATTTTATAAGGAGGGGAGATTGTAAGACCCCAAATTTTATGAATAAAGATTTAATTTTCTCGAAATATTTTTTTAATATTATGGTGTGGATTTGAGATAGTGTTATAGTTGTGGGTAGTCTTTATAAATTTTGCAAAGTATGCAAGTTGTTATATAATATTTTTTTTGCTGGGGAATATCCGTACGACGGCACAATCATTGGTGGACCCACAATGGAAGTATTGTCGTAGTTAGAAAACGACAGAATTATCTTTTTATAAAAATAACGGCAAAAATGTTACCGTTAAAACTGTTGAACTACTCGGTAGTAAAGGTACAGTAATACGCGTGGTTGTATAGTAGCACACGGTATTAATTATTGTTGCTTACATAAGAAGTTACTTAGTTATACTCAATTATTGCTACAGTAATTATTGCATCATATCTCTCATATTATTGATTCAATTATTATCATAGTATCATCTGCATAATATGTTATATTATTAAATCAATAATTGAGACGGCAAAGTTATTCATATTATTATTTGCAATATTGACAATGTCTAGAAGTTCTGTCCAGGAGAGGTTAGATAATCTAATTGCGCGCCAATAAGGAGAAATCCTTATCGGAAAGCCCCCTCTTTCCTGGGAACTACCTGGTTGTTAAATATTGTGAATTATAATATTAATGATGAATAAGTTCGTGTTGATTAAATATGAAAATGATAGTTCCATTGTGTGAGAATTATTAGTGTTAGTGGAAATCGACATTTATTTCGATAATAATTAATGTCTAGAGGTTATATTGACCAATCGGGTAATTAACCAGATAAATGAGCAATTAATTGCTATTAATTCACATGCTTATAACTATGTGTTCACATGTGTGTACTATTGATTCACATTATTTACTATTAGGGGAGTTGGTGCAGGATTGATAATACTTGCATGACTAAGTTAAATATAGAGGTATGGATGGAGGTACTATACTGTAATTAGTTTTTTCACATGATTATACTATTGAGTCACATGAATGAACTATTAATTCACATGATTTACTATTAGGAGAGGTGGTACAAGTTTGATAATACTTGCAAGACTAAATTAAAAATGAAGAAAAAGATAGAGGTATTATACTTTAATATTTCGAGCCCCAAAACGTGTAATTATCGAAACAATATTTTCCTATAAATAGAAGCTCATTCTTCCTTCATTTCTCACCAATTCACTAAAGCTATAGAGCAATTATTATAGAGAGAAATTATAGAGAGAAAGGAAAAGAGAAGTCTACTACCTCAGTATTTCAGTATCCAGTCTTTTTTTGAGGTAAGGGATATTATTTCTTTCGTATTCATGAAGAGAGCTTCTGTTATTCTATTCTTTATTATTATGTTGGAATAAACTGTCTATGCGAAGTACCGCATATATGGTGAAATTCTTCTGTTAATCCATTTTTTATTATTATGTTGGAATAACCTGTCTATGCGAAGTACCGCATACATGGTAAAATTCTTCTGTTATTCCATTCTTTATTATTCTGTTGGAATATCCTGTCTGTGCGGATTAGGCATGACCTGGTTCCATTCTTTATTATTCTGTTCGAATATCCTGTCTGTGCGTATTACGCATGACTTGGTTCTATTATTTATTATTCTGTTGGGAATAATCTGTCTATACGGTCTATCACATGCCTAGTGAATTCTTTTGTTATTCTATTCTTTATTATTTTGTTGAGAATATCATTTCTGTGCGGTCTATCGCATGCCTGGTGAATTCTGTTGTTATTCTATTTTTTATTATTCTGTTAGAAATGATCTGTCTACGTGGATTACCGCATAGCGGATGGAAATCCATTTGCAGTTTCGTATATTCTATTATACTCGTATGAGATATCATTTCTTTTGTACTCGTCATGGAATATCATTTTCTTTGGTATTTTTCTTTTATGAGTTACTATTCATGGGTTACTATTCACCCAGTTACAATTCACTTTAGTATCATTCACTCGTGTATTCGGGGCACTTTTCGTGTCGGAGTACTATTCACGAGTTACTATTCACCCAACTTACTATTCACCCGAATATTATTCACTCGGGTATTTAGGATACTTTTCATGTCGGGGTACTATTCATGAGGTACTATTCACGGGGTACTATTTACCTGAAAAATAAATTTCTTTTCTATCCAAATTATTTTTGGTATATGAATATTATTCTTGAATTTTACTCCACAAAGTAGTATCATGTTAACAATTTGGACGTTATTGATTTCTGGATAAATTAAATTATAAATCTTTAAAATTTATCCTTGAACTTGTTTTATTGAATTATTATGTCATTGTCATCATCCTCGTGCTTATATTATGATGAAGGTCATCTTTGGCTTACGTGTAGAGATGGACTTGGTATGATTATGACCAGGGATTATTCGGTATAATCATGATCGTAATGTGACGAATGATGTGGTGAAAGTCCTTATTGGCCTGTAGTTCATTGATGGACAGTTGTTGGTATGATTATGACCAGGGATTATTCGGTATTATCATGACCATTGATGATTACATGAATATCCTTGGCCGTGGTGCATGGATGATTTGATTTTATTTATTAAGCTGAGTCTCAGAGGTAAAGTTGATGAAAAACTTTTTAAATCATAGAAGATAGTAATTTTATGCTCTACTTGACTCTTTTAATGGATTGCTTATTCCGCTGCAGTCGTTGATCTAAAACTTGTTGTCTCTTATATTCTATCAGTTATTATACTATTGAAGGCTAAGGATAATTTATTCTGCATTATCTTAGTCATAATATTTCTTACTAGGCTAGTTGAGCTCACCCTTTCTTTCACTGTTTTCTTCAGAAAATGAGAATATAGCTGGGACGAGTCGGGGAACAGATTGACGGTCCAGATGGTTGTTTTAGTAGTCCTCACTATTCTGTGAAATAGTGTGATAATAATTGTAATGAGGACACCATTGAGTGTGGATATTCTCCAAATGACAATATTATTGTTTAAACTCTCAGCTATGTTTTGTCGTATTTTACACGACTGTTGTATAATTAAGTTGTATTTGAATTTATGTACCATGTATCTGGCGACCCAAGATGGGGGATGTATACCTGTTTTGGGGGTGTCACAGCGTTCGTGTGGATACCGTATAGGCGTGGTTCTGTTGGATTGTGTTAGGGATTCGAAGCCGTTTCAGAACTCTTTCATAATCGGTATAATATCTAAACCACTGAATTAATTTCTTTTTCGCATAGATCCTGTTTTTGGGTTTCAAAAATTGCTTTGATTATTTTAAATTTCTGCTGCTTTTATGTGCCGAAACCCCATCAAAGGTAACCTCAAAATCCAGTCCCAAGACTCCATATAAGTTATGGACAGGGAGGATTCCTAATCTTAAGTATGTTAAGATAAGGGGTTGTCCAACTTATGTGAAAAGGCTTCAAAAGATAAACTTGGATTAAAATTTGACAAGTACAGATTTATGGGACATCCTAAAGTAAGTTTAGGGTATATGTTCTATAATCCTACTTAGCAAAAGGTGTTTGTTGCGAAACACGCTACCTTCTAAGATAAAGGTGTTTAGCATTGAAGGAGCTAGTTAGAGGATAATAGATCTTGAAGAGTTCAAGAACCACAAATCACTATAAGTCAAATAAGAGGAACATGTAGATAGACCTATTATACCACAACCGAATTATAAATCTGGAATAATACCGAAGATACTTGGGAGGTATGGATTCATCATGGATGATGATGATGAGGTACGCTTCATAAAGATGATGATCCAGTTACATACCTCCACGAATGATTTGGAAAGAGTGTCGTAATTAGGGATTAAAATCTATATAGATAGATTTAAAAAGATGCTCGGCTTAACCCAAGGAACGTATATTCATTTGATGTTAAAGTCGTTTAGCATGGCAAACTCCAAGAAATGTCTCATGTTGATGAGCTCTGGAGTATATCTCTCTTAAAATTCTCATAGACTCCTAAAAGAGAGATCGCATGAGTAACTATCATGTATGCAATGAAATGTACGAGACCTTATGTTGATCGGTCATATTTCGAATAAAATCACTATAAGACAGTGAAAAATATCTTAAAGTACTTAACCGCCACTAAGGATATGATTAAATTTTATGGTGAGTTTGAATTAAAACTAGAGGGCTTAACAGACTCAAGTTTTTTCAGACTAACCAAGACGACAAATCCACTTTTGGGTAAGGTGTTACCTTGAACGGTGGTGCAGTGAATTGAAAAGGTTTCAAACAGCAAAGAATTGATGGTTTAGTGATAAAGACAAAGTATATAGCTATAAATGAAGCTGCAAGTTGATTTTTTTGATGAAAAGTTCATTACAGAACTATAAATAGTTCCTAAGTCTCATCTTGGATCTAAACATGTATTGTTGCACTTTCATTTGATTATAAGAATTATTGAAAGATGGGAAATCACTATAAAGATAGTGGACTCTCAAGAACAACATTACATATCCATTTACTGAAGCTTATCCAATAGTAGGATAATCGTCACTTAGAGAAGAAGGGTGTGAGATGTCATGGCGATTGACTTTAGTGCAAGTGGGAGATTAAAAGTAGTATGCACAGAAGCCAATCATGTTTGATGATAAAGCATATACTTTGTAACAATCTTATTCATTTATTAATAAAAAATATTAATTTAAAGGCTTTTTAATTATCTACATGATGCTACTTTATAATATATGATAAACCCATAGTTTTAAGCAATGCTTTTAGAATAATGATAACGATCATTCTAATGAGATCTAAATTCTTAGAAAGCTTAAAACTAAAATAGTTTCCAATCGTTGGATTATTAAATTGGGGATTAGTGAATCCGGATAGATTGGTACATACATTACTTGCTCATTGGATGAGGATGATTGATTTTATAATCATTTGTGTGGAGACACTAAAGCAAGTATGTAGGTGGTTATTGGAGAATAAGTACACTGAACGTGGCTCACTAAGGAATACCTAATGGAGTTTTACTTGCCTGTCAATAGGAATTCATGTAGTGATAGTAGTACAAGTGATCCTTGGACTTGAGATCATCATAGTATCTTGTGTATGATGAGTTATACTTTGACTTATTCCTTAAGACCCTTAGGATATATCAAAGGATATGCTTGAGTATAATAAGTTGTACATGGAGATAATGTATGATCAATAAAGAATCTACCGCTTCTAGTAAAAGAAGAGAAATATCCTATGTGATTCGATAAATGACAGCCCAGTAGTCCTCAGCCAAGGCAGAATGAAATTAGAAAGGAGTTTCTAATTTGCATTATTTGGAGTTGTGCATTTAAGGATCGAAATAGATATAATTAAATAAAATAAGACTTGATAGTAATTCCATGTCTTATATTTAATTGGGACATTGTGTGGTGGAATGATTGAATTATACGGTAACTATTTACTCAAAGGTTCTTCTATGATTAATATTGAAATTTATATTATCTGAAAAGTTGTTAATCACTAGGGAGGCTTATCCCTATTGTAGAATAAATATTATTTATTTAAATAAATTAATAGTTTAATTTATTTATTTAAATAAGATTAAAATTATTTTAATTGATTTATTCATAACCGGTTTAATATGGAGAACCTAAAAGGTCACACCATAAAAGGAAGAATAATTATTTAAGAAGTTAATGGCATAATCGTAATAATATGTTAAGTGTATTTAATTTAATCTATGGTGACAGAGTAAATTAAATAGCTTAATAATTATTATTTAATATTTTGAAAATATTAAATATAAATTAATAAGAAGAGTCTTATTAATATTATTACAATTATTATTATTTTAATTTCTAAAAGAGTTTGGAAATTAATTTAATATAAGTACTCTCATTTTTTCCTAATAAGATTAGGAGGCAAATTAATTAAAAGAGTTTAATTAATTATTCCGAATAAGATTAGGGAGCCTAATTAATTAAAGGAGTTTAATTAATTAAATAATATCCTATTTTAATAATATTAAAAGGGTTAACTAATATCTATATAAGAGGAGTCTTATATCAGATATCAAATGATGTAATTCTAACTGTTGGAGAGCACACTCTTTTTCTACAGAGATAGAAAACTAGGCTTTAGCCAACCACCCTTCTTCTTGAATACTTCTTCTTCCTTGGTGGATCACCTCTAGAGGCCAAACACTTGGGTGGCTAACGTTGATTAAAGGAAGGAATCAAACTCGGTGGATTCATGTAGCGCCCCCAAATTCTGGTCCTAAATCACCACAAATCTGGTACACTAGTTCTAACTATTGCAGAAGTTATAAACATAAATTGTTTATATATTAAACAATACACACTATCCCCAAGGTCGAGAACCTTACTTAAAACTTGAATCAATATCGAATCTAACATACAATGTTATTATTATACAATATTATTACAAATATAGTTGAACACATAGTCCCAAGATGAACTTGGCTTTGACTTTCCTTGTATCCGACGCATTCGTCTTAATCTGCAATGTTTATCATGATATAGCAAGGGTGAGCATAAGATTGCCCAGCAAGTATAATTTATTTGAGGATATATCATGATTGAAAGAGTTTGAATAATAAGCTGGCTATAATTCAATAATATAGTTATGAATTAGCATGAACAAACTTTTGACTAAACAAGTATTGAACATGAACAAATATATATGGACCGAATGGTAATGAAGGTGATCAGCCTTTTATACCTGACTTATACACGCAATATGTACAGAGTATAATTCTACAATTCTTAGACATGGCAATCAGCATTAATTAACCACAAGTACATTTGAATACAACAACTCAAAGTAGAGTTAAGAAAAACTTGTCTGAACCGTTGATTACCGCAATGCAATTTAATAAGCTTTGTCTGAACCTAATAAATAAATATTATCGATATGTAAATTAGAATAATATCATCACAGTATTTAAAATAACCTAAACACATTATCACATAATCCTATCCGTCTAAAATACACATACGACCTATCCTCAAGTCAAAATTTTACTGTCTGAGTCGAGTTCGGCACAATTCTGACATCCCGACGGTTTAGTCGGATAAAATTTCGAGTCTAAGTTCGATTAAACTCTGTCTAAACACTTAACCATTATCTAAGGTACTTTATTAATAGTCAAAACATTTTTCATAAGCTCGTAATAATTTTCAGATAATTATTATTATTTATCATGAATTTTAAATTATTAAACTCATATTTAAATGAATTAAATACTATAATATTCTATTATCATTAATATTTATTTATTATCAAATATTAATAAAATTCATGTCATAATATTATAATATATTTATAATATATTAAAGTATTTTTAATGCCTTAAAATCATATTTATATAATTTTTAAACACTTAAATCCATTATTCGATAATTGTTTTTAATATTAAAATTAATGTTTTTCATGACAAAATATCAAAAGTTATATTTTATAACTTAAAATATTTTTATAACACTTAAATAATTTTTATATGATTTATCAATCATTTATTTTATTTTTTCCATAATTTATTTAATATATTTATTAAATAAATTAATTATCATTAATATTAATTAATTAATAAAATTTCTCACAAAATATTAAAAGTCACTAAAAATAACTTAAAATATTTTCTTATATCATAATATAATTTTTCATGATTTTTCAAGTATTAAAACTATTTCTAAATAATTTATCTAATATTATAATTAAATAAATTAAATACCATTATTATTCTAAAAATATTAAATATTTATGAAATATAGTCAGAATAATTAAAAACTAATTTTTAGGCTTTAAAATAATTTTTAGGAATTTATTATGTAATTTTAATAATTAAAAATAATTTTTCTCTATTTATTAAATAAAATAACTAATTTTCATAAATAAACTGTCACTAAAGGGCCCTATAGCGATAAAACCGTCACTATAGGTGTTCTTCACCAAACCCAGACATTCAAACCCAGTTAACAGGTTGCTAGGTTTGACCAAGGTTTAATCTATGCTCTAGTTATGCTCTGGGCTTCCAATTGTGTTAATCATGTAGTATAAGTGTAATACTACAATTACCAATCAATATCATGGTCAAAACATAATACCACAGAAAGATCTAAGCTACAGAAAATGATGTCAGAGCTATTCTTGAGTTTCTGGGTTGCCCAGAAACTCAAGCAGTTTCAAGGGAACTACTTTCGATCCTTATAACTTGCACTCCAGATCTAATTTGTGTTCTTTAAAGCTTCAAACTTGTAGTCGAGATGTCAAATGACAACTCTATAACAACATAGTAGCCTAACAACATTACCAACTCAAGATTTGAGTCGGTCAAAATACGAGTCAGACGTTGTTCTTCACGATTTCTGGGTTTTCCAGATTTCGTCAAGAACAGTTGGTCAATGATACTTTGACCAAGTTTATCTTGGATCCTATACATGATCTGGGTAATCTGAAGGTATGGATGTGTAGTCCATATGCCAGACTACAAATCCCAAGCAACAACATAATCTAAAACATTAAACACAGTAAGATTCATGGCCTACAAAAGGGTTGTCAGAATTTCTGGAAATTATGGGTTGCCCAGAATTCCAGTTTCGTGATCAGTCAACTAGGTTTGACCACTTATAACTTTTAATCTACACATGATCTGGACTTGATTCAAGTTTTAGATCCAAGCCCTTACAACATACTACAAGTACCAACATTTAAACAACCAAAACTATAAACAGGTAAAGATCTATGGGGTCTGACATTCGGTTGTCAGACCATATTTTTTCAATTTTCAAAATTTTTGAAATCTTAAATTTCGAGCATCTAGATGTTATGAATCTGGGATTTAACAACCCAGATCACTAAATGAAACCCTCTAACATATATCTAACCAATCATTAACAACATCTAACATCAAATACATAGATTTTCAAATTTAGGGTTTATACCTCCTTTTTGAGCTTGATCTATGATTCTGATCTTGTGATCTAATATTTGAGAGTTAAGATATGATCAAGGCTTATTTCCTCACTCTCTTACACTCCCCACTCCCGAATTTTAGAGAGAGAAGGTCTAGGGAGAAAATGAAAACTAAAGTGGCCCTTTCTCTCTCTTTAATCTATTTATAAAATGATGTAATGCCTATGGCTGATCATGTGATCAGTTGTTTGCTGATTAAAGTTGCTCACTAGACCACATGGCTAGTTTAGGGTTGGTCACCAACCATAAGTAGGGCTAGATCTACACTCCATCTCATTAAAATATTTAAGAAGGGCAATTTGGTCATTTAACTTGTAAAGTGAATGGCAACTTGGTAACTTGTCACAACCCTTAGGTTTTAACCCTTAGGGTTTAACCCTTAGGGTTTAACCCTAAGATTACACAAATTAATTTCCTAAGCTTTTCTAATTAAGTTCTAAAAATAGAAAATTAAGATTTGAAAAATATGATTAGGGTTTCCTAATTACATTAGAGTTTACTAATCACATTCAAGCTTGCTAATTAAGATTAATATTTTCTTAATTAAAATTGCTAATTTAGCAATTAGGTTCCATAATTGTATATTAGGGTTTCCAATTGAACAATTAGGGTTTTCTAATAATCAATTAGGGATATCCCTAATTAAATATAAAATCAATAACATAAAAACCTTATATTTATTTTCAAACTTCCCAATTAGGTTTTAATATTCGAAATTAGGGTTTCAGATTTCCGAAACTGAAACTAGGGTTTATAGAACCAGTGCTAGGATTTATTATCAGTCGATATGGTTTTCTAACTGAACTTCAAGGTTCTTAATATAATATTAGGATTTATGACTGATATAATTTATCTTGTCAACCCTTAACCCTTAACCACATATTGTACACATATATGACCATACACACAGAACATATAAACTTATACCCTTAACACTATAAACCTTCACCAAAAGTTTTTAAATTCACAAAATTCCTTCCCTAAAATGTCAAATCCATACACTTATTTTCTGTCTAGGTTTAATATTTAACCTTAACTTAATCTTTTAAGATTTTAATAAATATCAAAATTCTCAGGTTATTACAATTCAAGTTGAACACGAAAAGGATTTGGAGGTGAACTTGTACCTAAGGAAGCTCGAATCTTCAAGGGTATAATTCTTGTTCTTCTTCTTTTCGTTTAATTAATAATTATGCATAAATGATGATCCAAGTATATGGTTTGTAAAATTTTAAAACTCTATTTTATCACATTTACGCTTATTTTGTGCAATTTGATTGCTTTCATGAATCTTACACACCTAACATCAAAAATAATTTGGATAGAAAAGAAATCACTTTTATTGTGAATAGTACCTCATAAATAGTACCTAAATGAATAGTACCAAATGAATAGTACCCCGTCATGCAAAGTACCCTAAGTGAATAGTATCCCGAATGAAAATATTGAAATTTAATAAGAAAGTTCAGACCAATATTTCAATGAAATGATACTAGATGAAGCGCAAAACTCAAGGGCATTCTACTAATTTTAGGGATTATAGAAGCAGTACTTACCATAGTAAGTTTAGATTTAAGAATATGAAAAGAAATAATATACGAAACTGCAAATGAATTTTCACTTGTCATGCAGTAATTCGAGTAGACAGATCTTTTCTACAAATAAAGAATGAGTACGAAGGGTTATTCACCATGCATGCGGTAATCAGCGTAAATAGGTTATTCCCACAGATTAAAGAATGAATACGAAAACTAATATCCATTACCTTAGTGGAAGATTGGATACTGCAATATTGAAGTAGCAGAATACTCTTCTTCTTTCTCTCTATAGTTTCTCTTGTGAGTCTTAGTGAATTGGTGAGAATGAAAGAAGAAATAAGCTTCTATTTATAGGAGACTGGACTAAATAGTAACTGATTCACGGACGATCTAGATTGATTTACTATTAAAACGGACGATCCATATTGATTTACTATTAAAACCACAACCGGCGGTCCATATTGAATTACTATTAAAACCACAACCGATGGTCCGAAAAATTTGTACAACTCCCCATGGAATAATAAGTCGAACTTACAACAAACGCCTCATGACAAACCCCTCTATTTATATAAAAAAATTGAATAAATATTTACCACAAATCACTTATCTTCAATAAACACATTTTTAATCTTTTAACAATTATTCATCATTAATATTATAACTCACAATATTGACAACCAAATCATTCCCAGGAAAGAGGGGGCTTTCTGATAAGGATTTCTTTTTATTGGCGCGCAATTAAATAACATAACCCCTTTCCTCGACAGAACTTTTTAGACATTGTCAATAATGCAAATAATAATATGAATAAATGTGTTGTCTCAATTATTGATTTAATAATATAAAATATTGTGCAGATGATACTGTGACAATAATTGAATCAATAATATGAGATACTATGCAGCAACTACTATTGCAATAATTGAATAAAACTAAGTGACTTCTTACGTAAGCATTAATAATCAGAGATATTATACAATACGGTGTGTTACTGCACAATAATGCGTATTACTGTACTTTTATCACCAGATATTTCAATAGTTTAACGGTAAAATTTTTGTCGTTATTTTATAAAAATATTATTTCTGTTGCTTTCTATATCTGGCAGTCATTCCGTTGTGGGATCCACCAATGATTGTACCGTCGAACGAATATTCCTCGACAAAAAGAATATTTCCCGACCAAACGAATATTTTATGACCACTTGCTTACTTGCAAAAATTTACACATATCACCCATAACTATAGCATTATATCAAATCACGCCTTATTATTTAAAATAATATTTAGAGAAAATTAAATCTTTATTCATAAAAAGTTGGGGTCTTACAACCTCCCATTCTTATGAAATTTTTTCCTCGAAATTGATGTACGTACCTCGTATGTCGAAGAGGTGAAGATACCTTATTTTCATTTCAAATTCTAACTCCCAGGTTATTTCCTCAATATCGTGGTTTCTCCATTAAACTTTGACTTGAGGTATAACCTTTGAGCGTAGAATATGTTCTTTCTTATCCAAGATTTTAACAGGTACCTCTTCATATGTTAAATCTTCTACTATCCCGTCTGGTTCTAATTCAATAATGTGGTTTCGGTCTTCCACATATTTACGTAATATAGATATGTGAAAAACGTTATAAACACAAGACATACTTGACGGTAAAGCGAGTCTATAGGCCATAGTTCCTACTCGGTCGAGGATTTCAAATGGGTCAATGAATCGAGGGTTGACCTTTTCTCTCTTTCCAAATCTCATAACTCCTTTCCATGAAGCAACACGTAACAATACATGATCTCCAACATTGAATTTCACGTCTTTTCGATGAAGATCAACATAACTCTTTTGTCGATCTTGTGAGGTTTGTATACGTTATCAGATCATTTGAATCTTTTTCGTAGTCATGCGTACCAATTCTGGTCCTAACAACGTTGCTTCACCCACCTCGTCCCAGCATACTGAAGAACGACACTTTCATCCATACAACGCCTCGAATGGAGCCATGCCTATACTTGCTTGATAACTGTTGTTGTAGGAGAATTCCACCAATGGTAAGTATTTGTCCCAACTTCCTTTGAAGTCTAGGACACAAAGTCTTAATAGATCTTTAAGAGTTTAAATATTCCTCTCCGACTGCCCGTCTGTCTGAGGATGAGATACAGAACGAAATCGTAAATCAGTGCCCATAGCTTTCTGCAAGTTGACCCAAAATCGTGAAGTGAATCGTGGGTCTCGATCAGAAACTATGGATACTGGCATACCGGCCATGCAATCTCATAATCTCATCTATGTACATACAAGCAAGACGTTCAAGTGAATGTGTTTCTCGTATAGGTAAAAAATGAGCAGACTTGGTTAATCTATCGACAATGACCCAAATCACATCTATGCCTTGAGCAATCTTAGGAAGACCAGTAACAAAATCCATGTTAATGTGCTCCCACTTCCATTCTGGAATTTCAAGTGGTTGCAATGGACCTTTTGGCACTTGATGCTCTGCCTTGACACGTTGACAAGTTAAACACCTTGAGATAAACTTTGTGATCTCTCTCTTTATATTGCTTCACAAAAATGTATTTTGAAGATCACGATACATTTTGGTACTTTCAGGATGGATTGCAAACGGTGTGTTGTGTGCCTCCATCATAATTTTATACTTTAAATCAGAGTCATTAGGAACACAAAGTTTGGAGTTGACTCGAAGTATTCCTTCTTCGTCGATCCTTGCTTCTGGAATAGCACTTTCTTGTACTTTCTTCTTTATATGCATCAGCTCCGGGTCTATAGCTTGAGTAGCTTTAACTTTATCGATTAAATTTGGTTCTACTCGTATATTTAACATCATCACGTGGGTACTTGGAGTCTTTAACTCTATCTCCATCCTTTGTAAGTCATACAAAATGGGCCTTTGTGTTGACAATATCACACTCGTACTCGCATATGATCTTCTACTCAACGCATCAGCTACCACGTTCGCTTTTCCAAGATGGTATTAAATGGTATGGTCGTAATCTTTCAATAGCTCAAGCTAACGTCGTTGCCGTATGTTGAGTTCCTTTTGGGTGAAGAAATATTTGAGGCTTTTATGATCTGTATAGATCTCCACTTTCTCCCTAAGCAGGTAATGTCTCCAGATCTTTAGAGCGAAAATGATTGTTGCCAACTCTAGATCATGAGTCCGATAATTCCTCTCATATTCTTTGAGTTATCGTGAGGCATAGGCTGTGACTTTCCCATGTTGTATGAGAACACATCCTAAACCTCTGCCTGAAGCATCGCTGTAGATGACAAATCGCTCCGAACCTGATGGCATTGTCAGAATAGGTGCTAAAATGAGTCTCGTCTTGAGTTCTTGGAAACTCTTCTCACATTCTTCGCTCCATCCAAACTTTTTATCTTTTCGAGTCAGCTAAGTAAATGGAGTAGCGATTCGAGAAAATCCTTCCACGAATCTCCTATAATAATTAACTAAGCCCAGAAAGCTACGTATTTTGGTTACTGACTTAGGTTGCTCCCAACTTTATATTGCTTCAATCTTCGTCGGGTCAACTGATATTCCATGTTTCGATATCACGTGCCCAAGGAATGCTACTTCCTCAAGCCAGAACTCGTATTTCTTCAACTTGGCATATAGCTTGTCTTCATGAAGCTTTTGGAGTATCAGCCTCAAGTATTTCTCATGATCTTCGCGACTTTTGGAGTAAATGAGGATGTCATCAATAAAGACAATTACAAAATGATCTAAATATTCCTTGAATACTCGGTTCATCATATCCATAAAGGCAGCATGAGCATTAGTCAATCTAAAAAACATGACTAGGAATTCGTAATGCCCGTACCGAGTTCTAAAAGAAGTCTTTGGAATGTCATTGGTTTTAATCTTTAACTGATGATATTCGGAATGAAGATCGATCTTTGAAAAGAATTTAGCACCTTGCAACTGGTCAAACAGGTCATTAATACGAGGTAACTGGTACTTATTTTTTATGGTGACATGATTCAACTCTCGATAGTCAATGAAAAGTCGCATACTCCCATCTTTCTTCATTATGAATAGAACAGGAACACCCCAAAGAGATGTACTAGGACGAATGAAACCAATGTCTAATTGTTCTTGCATTTGGGCTTTTAACTCCTGAAGTTCAATAGGAGTCATTTGATATGGAGTTTTAGAAATGGGTTTTGTACCGGGTTCAAGGTTAATACAAAATTCGATTTCACTCTCTGGGGGTAGTGTCTACGTAGGGATTTTTATTCGTCCCTTTTCTGTTCTTATCTTTTGGTGTTCTCATATTACGTGAGATTTGTTTGAAAAAATAAGTTGTGAAAAGGTCCGACATGTATATATCGACGATTGGACTGTAAAAGTCGCCAGTTGGTATTTTTAGATGGTTGCACCAACTCAACTGAGAAAAAGTTTGCACATAGACTGAGTGATATGACACTGCATTAACTAGTCCATGAAACCGAGATTTGTTAGGGTCCGGGGGCTTGGTTATGTGAGGGGAAGGTGTTAGGCACCCCCCGACATCCGTGGTAACACGGTGATCGGTACTTTCATTGTAAACATTTATCTGAATGTGTGTGTGTGTGTGTAGGTCTATGTATATTTATCCAGAAGTAGTGATATGCCTCGTTTGCACCTATATACAAAGAGTTTTAATTTTTTATAAAAGTTCAATTTTAACAAGATATAGCAATGATGTTTTGTAAAAAAGATTTTTCAAACCCTTGTGCTCAATAGTAATTGAGGCCTTTGATACTTCCATTATATTATGTGTTCGGCTGGATTGCTTTTATTTTTGAGATGCGAAGCATCTTCGAGAAAATAAGATAAAAAGCAGTACCGAATTCCTTGTGGGCATAAGAGCCGTATAAGGAAATTCAAATAGCGTGAATAATTTACAAGCTGGTCACAACTAAAAATGTCCATCACGGGAATCGAATCTAGATCCAGGAACTGAATCTGTGATCACATGATTCCTAGGCTCACATGATGATGCAGTTTGTATGAAAGCTGTAGATAGTTATATATATAAAAGTTGTAAATATATATATATAAACGATCAACCGCCACGAAGTAAACTCCAAGCGGGACTTAAATGTAAATATATATATATATATATATATATATATATATATATATGTGTGTGTGTGTGTGTGTGTGTGTGTGTGTGTGTGTGTGTGTGTGTGTGTGTGTGTGTGTGTGTGTGTGTGTGTGTGTGTGTGATCAATCGCCACGAAGTAAACTCCGGGCGGGACTAAATGTAAATATATATATGTCGATGTCGGGATTTTTATTTGTCCATTTTCTATTCTTATTCTTTTGTGTTCTCATGTTAGGTGAGATTTGTTTGAAAAAACAAGCGAAAAAGGTCCGACATTTATATGTCGACGATTGGACTATAAGATTCGCCAGTTGGTTTTTTAACTGGTTGTACCAACACAACCAAGAAAAGGTTTGCACATTGACCCAGTGATGTGACACTGCTAAACGGGTCTGTGAAACCGAGATTCATTAGGGTCTGGGGACTTGCTTATGCGAAGGGAAGATGTTAGGCACCCCCCGACATCCGTGTTGCCACGGTGACCGCCACTTTTCAAGAAACTGTTATATAAATGTGTGTGTGTGTGGGTCAATATGTTATTATTTGGAAGTAGTGTGAGGCCTCGTTCGTGCCTATAAAAATTCAATTTTAAACAAGATATAGCAGTGAAGTTTTATAAAAGAAGTTTTTTCTAACCCTTGTGCTTAATAGTAATTGAGACCTTTTACACTTCTATTTTATTAAAATGTTCGGCTTGATTGCTTTTATTTTTGAGATGCAAAACATCTTCGAGAAAATAATGTACAAAGCAGTGCCAAACTCCTCACGGGTATGAAAACCATCTGAGGAAATTCAAACACCGTGAATAAATTTACAGGCTACTTACAGCTGAAAGTGTCCATCACAGGAACTGAATCTAGATTCAGTACACTGAATCTGTGATCACATGATTCTTATGCTCACATGATACCGCAGTTTGTACGAAAGCAGTAAGCAATTATATATATATATAAAAGCTGTAAATATATATATACAGACATGATCAACCACCACGAAGCACCTCCATGGGGGATCGAAAATGTAAATATAAATATATATATATATATATATATATATATATATATATATATTGACATGATCAACCACCACGAAGCATCTCCATGAGGGATCATAAACGTAAATAAAGCTATAAAAGCGATCAACCGCCACGGAGGAAACTCCAAGCGGGACGAAATGTACAGAAATAAAAAAAACGATCAACGGCCACGAAGTAAACTCCAGGCGGGATAAAATGTATATATATATATATATATATATATATATATATATATATATATATATTAAAGCATTAAACACACCGGATGTAAAATCCAGGCTCATCGAACATAGTTCGACACACAGTTCATATATATATATATATATATATATATATATATATATATATATATATATATATATATATATATACAAAAGCACTTAAACGCTCCAGACATAAGTCTAGGCTCATCGAACATAGTTCGACACATAGTTCATATATATAAGTATATATATACGAAAGCAATTAAACGCTCCAGACATAAGTCTAGGCTCAATCGAGGCATAACTCGATAATGTTAGTCCATATATATGAATATATATATATATATATATATATATATATATATATACAAACTGAAATGAAACCACGGACCAAAGTCCGGGCATACACACGCAACGTGAAGAATGGTGTGTGCAAAGATGAAGAGAAAGGCTTTAAAGTATGTAAGAAGGCTTACAGTGGGCTACCAAAGAAGACTTCTATAGCTTTAAGTGGATGAACACTCGGCTCCTGCCGGTAAAAAGTAGCTATATATGAGCTTACAAGTGTTTAAAATGAGAAAGCACTCAGTTTACGGTGTGTACAAAGCAAATTGGACAGGGCTTTCTCGCCTTTTTCTCTTATAAAATGGCCACCCCAAGCCCTCTATTTATAGAGGGGGGAGCTGCAGGTGTACCTGCTACTAGCCACAGATGTACCTGCGGCTGCCCGGGGTGCCTCGGGCTCTTGGGTACCGCTATCTCGAAGTACGTGTACGCATGCAACGTGATGTCCGCTCGAACTTTTAGAACTTCAATCCAGACATCCGACTGAGGTGTATAAGATCTATTTCAGACCGCCGTTGTCGAGAGTTACGTAATGACATGGGATTAGAGGTTATACAAAGTCAAGAAGATGGGATCATGCCCTCCGGTCTTCAAGCGTTATCATGCGTAATAATCACTCGGGATTGGTCATCCTTGGTTCTTGTGGGACATTGCTGTGTAGAAATGTATGTCTGAAGTGTTGAGATGGTGCGATGTGGCATCAAGGTGACAAGATGACGACTTTGCCCTCACTGGGGTTATCTCCAGTTTAGGCTGATAAAGCAGATGTTGCTCAGGGTTATCTCTGAGATTGGACTGCTGCAAGTGTTGAAGGTCTTCAGTGTCATCTCTGAGGTGTGCCTGTCTCCCTAGGGTTATCTTCGAGTCTTGTACTGAGTGCCTGGGTGTGAGTGTCGAGTGTTTTGAAGCTGTTTGTATGGCTTTGAAACAAGCATTTTTGGGGTTATCTCCGGAACTGCAACTGCATTCCTTGGGGTTATCTCCAAGATTGGTGCTACTATTCCCGGTGTCGGGACTGGGACTGAATATCTCGGTGTTATCTCCGAGATGAGTTGGCCTTTTTCGGTGGAATTTTTGGTATTTGAACTGCAGGCCTCGGGGTTATCTCTGAGGTTGGAACTGATACTCCCGGTATGTGTTCCGGGGTTGAAACTGAACTTCCGATAGTATCCAAACTGGATATGAGCTCTCTTCTAGGGTTATCTATGAAAGATGAATTTGTCCTTGTAACAATCTAGATTTTAAATTTTAATATTTAAATATTTATTGAATTATATAAATATTTAATAGATGTGTTTATCATTGAATAAGTATTTGTTTAATTGATTTGATGTGATTTGATTATTTATTTGTTTAATAAATAATTAATGAGTTAGGGAAAGTAATTATTTTGAAATAGTAATCTAATTTAATTTAATAATTAAGTTAGAGAGTTTATAATGATTAAATAAATTATTATATTATGCAATGAATTATTATTAGAATTAATTAAATTAAATATAAAAACTTAATTAATTAGAAGTGTGACAAATAACTATATTATAAATGGTTATTAAAATAAATTAAAGTAGTTTTAATTTATCTTGCCAAGCAATGCTTAAATATATTTAAATATATTAAGTCTTTAATTTTAAAGTATTTTGCCAAACAAAGCCTTATGACTTTTGGAATTTCTAATTTTTGAATTTCAATAAAATAAATAAAATAATAAATATAATATATTTATATTATATACGTTAGTTTTGTAACTGTTATTTTATTAAGTTTGGCGTATTAAAGATTAACAGTTTTGGTTTTTCGCCTTAAAGCTACCAGTTGTTCTTTTTACGTATTCTAGTTTGCTAGCCTAGAGATTACAGAGAGTTGAGAGAATTGTGAGAGAACTTAAGCAATTTCTGGCAATTTTAGCAAGGATTACAAGAGTTAGCAAGAATTGTCTGAGCAAATTGAAGGTATGTTATATAACCCTTAATATATATGCTACGACATAATTTTTCATGAGTTTCACTGTGTAAAAATTCTTTACAAATTCTCTGTGAAGTTTAAATTCTCTTGAATTGTTGTATAAACTGAATAATTGCACTTGTAGGTAATTGTAATGCTAGAGTTTATGTTTAGATAAGGGATTGTACGCTAGTCTCGTTTAGAAAGGAAAAAACTGTTTGAAGTTTATAGATGTTCAAAAATGACTGGTAAAAATACCAAATATTAATATAATGTAATTGTCTGTAATAGTTTGGTGGTGACTTAATGGTGAAATTGAACACTGAATATATTAACTTGGTAAGAAACGATGAGATTATAGTTGGAATGGACTAAGTTGATGACTAATAAGAATTTCAGTGTTAAACTTTGTAAACAAACATCGATAATAGAGTTTTGGTTTTAAAACAGTGCGTACAATGATTTAAGTTTTCTAAAATTATTGTTTAATGGTTTAAATTAGTATATGCATGTTGGGTAATGTGTATATGTGTAATTGGCATAAGTTATACATGTTATTTAGTGTTAGAAATTAAGTTATAGACAAAAATTTAGTTGTTCTGTACATCGTGGGCTGTGTTCTGCAAGTTTCGGCGCCCCAGCACCAAAATTTGAGCCCCAGCGCCAAAAATCGCGCCCCAGCGCCAAAATTCGCGCCTCAGCGCCAGAAGTTGGCGCCCCAGCGCTGAAATTCGTGCCCCAGCGACAATCTCGCGCCCCAGCGCCACTAGTTGGCTTAGTCCTCGCGCCCCAGCGCGGGGACAGAAGTCTGACTTGGACAGTTTTGACCTCCTGTAGTAAAATGGCCATAACTTCCTCATAAGAACTCCGATTGAGGTGATTCAAGATGATCCGGAACGAGGACGAGTAGACCTACAACTTTCATTCTTTAAGTTTTTCAATTGGAGGTCATTAGGATAGGTCAAAATGGTCATCTTTAGGACTATTGTGTTTTCGAAGGCAATCGGAGGGTGTCGGGCATGCACATATGCATGTGTAGTGCTCCAGACCATAAAAGATGATGTCCTAAGTTATAAAACATGAATATTAGTAAATATAATGATGCTTAACATTAATAAATAATGTATTAGATAAGTTATAGAAGCATAGTAAGCATACACAAGAGAGGCAAATCGGGCGTGTGACGATTGAACGTCGAAACGCCGTGCCAAGTGTTAATGAACTTAAAAAGTGTTTCAATTCAATTGAAATGAATATTATAGGATATGAAATGGGTTTAAAATAAAACCAATAAGTAGTCCTAGCAAGACTTAAGCACTTGAACTTCGAGTTTGACTAAGAAGAAATATAGTGAGTCATAAGTCAAAAAGTTAACACAATCTAATTGACCATTGTGTATTTATTAATAGGAAAGATTATGAGATGTGGAGTAGAGTTTACATTACAATTGCTATGTGTTGTTATGTGACTAATAGTTGATGTGTATGATTATATAATTGTGTAGGGCACGTGAAGTGCAGATAACTGTAAGCTGTTAAGCTATTATTGGTAAACAACGATCAAGGCAAGTCTTTCGGTTCCTATTTTTTACGTGGACTTGATGAACTGTTTTAAATTGCATAATATGTTATGCATGTTGAAATCATGAAATGTTAAAGTCAATATATGACTGCATTGTTTTGGCTAAGTAATGATGATTGAGTAAGGAACTCAATCTTTATATTTGCTATGTGAATTAAAAGCATGCATGCCATGTTACTTTAATGAGATGTATATCGAGCATGTTATTATGTGCTATGTGATGCATGAAAACTGTTAGACTTTCTGGGCTGTCGAGCTCACTCTTGCAAATAACCACTTTTGCAGGTCAAGATTTTAAGGTAAAGATATGTGCTATGTGAGTTATAGAGATCTATATTCACGAAGATTACTTATGTTTTATGATAAATGTATTTCATATTTTGAACGTAACATGTTGTTGAATTGTAAGTTGAGCTATCCAATGTATGTGGATATTTAGTTATGATGTAAGACTTTGTATAGTCATTTTGTTGTAACGATTCATGATATAAGATTGAATCAAAGAGATGTAATGTAATGGTTGCGATTCAGGGCAAGAAAGAAGGAAATGTATAAAAGTTTTAAATATTCCGCAATTTTATTAATTCATGATATAAGATTGAATCAAAGAGATGTAATGTAATGGTTGCGATTCAGGGCAAGAAAGAAGGAAATGTATAAAAGTTTTAAATATTCCGCAATTTTATTAAGTTTAACATCGAATAATGATGTATTATTTAGAGGTTGAATGTATGGTTAACGACCGAAGTCGGGATTTAAATTGTATATGAATTTTGGGGTCGTTACAGTCCTCCTGCAATGTCAGTAACAGGTGTGCAGTAAATTTTGAGTGTCTACAGATGCCCCTCTTTATCATATTCATGCAATGTAATGACATAGATAGGATAAAGAATCGTAGACACTTGAAATGCAACAAGATAAACATGATTTCTTGCGTAACAACATGATACAAATGTATGATGCATATGGATTATTTTCCCACATACTAGGGATGATTACCAGCTCCCAGTTACTTCTATCGGGGATGGAAATAAATAAGCAGCCTAATAAACTATCATTGATGTGCGATCCACAGCTAACAGGAATCTCTAGGATTGTTGACATTGGGGTTATCACCAAAGTCCTGAATCCTTGATACAGACTTTATTCCAAAGATGTGCCTCTCGTGTACAAGAGATTTATGGGGATAAAGCTTTGTCTGTTTGAGGATGTGTATAATATATTCCATCATCGATCCTCCCCGATGATGTTAATCCTTCTTGGTTTGTATCGCCAGGACATTTCAATGTTCCGTTGGATTTACTGCCAACAGTATGTGTTGTCAGGGCTGCCTGACCTTCATTGACGTGTGAACCAACTGATGAACTCCCTGCTGGGGATAAATGCCAAGGCTGTTTGACCTTTGTTGATGTGTATCAACTGATGCAATCATCGGATGCCTTCCGATGCGTCGTTGGGTTTACTTGCCAATGGATGAACTGATGTCAAGGTTGCTTGACCTTCGTTGACATGTGCATCAACAGAAAATATGCATTGCAACCCCCACTAGAGATCTATTTTTGGAAAGATGACCATGCGTTGTAACCCCCGCCGGGGATCTGCTCGATCCTCGCTGACGTGTGCATCAACGGGTAAAATCATCGGATGGTTTTAAATGCTTCGTTGGATTTACTTGCCAACAGTTCCAATGATGTCAAGGCTGCTTGACCTTCGTTGACATGTGCATAAACGAAATATGTGTTGTAACCCCCACCGGGGATATGTACTTCGACATATGAAAACGCGTGATGCCCCCGCCGGGGATATGTACTTCGATATATAAAAATGTGTGATGCACCCGCCGGGGATATGTACTTCGACATATGAAAATGTGTGATGCCCCCGCCGGGAAAACTATTTGAGAATGCGTGCAGCCCCCGCTGGGGATGCGTACTATAGAATGCATGATGCCTCCGCCGGGGATGCTCAAAAGAATTAAGGTGACGACCCTGATTTAGCGGTATTGGACCTGCGTAAGGTATTGCCGAGGGTAACTTGTAACAGCTGAGATCATCGGCATAGTAAACCCTATGTTTAGGCGAATACCAATGAATGATATGAAAGCCACAGTCGGGCCCAGGAAAACCAGGATTTCAGGCTATTCCGCTCAATCGCGTAGCATTTTTATCTCTGATTTGGCATTTTTAGCTTGTTAGAACTCCTTTGCAACTCGAACTGGACTGAGCTAGAGGGATGGGACCCACTTAAGGGTACTGCAGGTACACCTGCAGTAGCCACAGGTGGACCTACGGGCTGTCGTGGCTACTAAATGCCTGCAGGTTGCTTTCATAAGTCATTTTCAAGTTGCGCCGCGAAGGAAATTTGAGAGCTCTTCTTCAAATCTGCTGAGTTCGGGCAACTTTCTTCAAATTATGTCACCATACAAGTGGTCTACACTGTCCTGGTAACGTATGCATGTCTTCTTTTCCAGTTTTTATCCGTTAGAAAATGACTTATCACATGAAATGCATCTAAACACATAGTAGTGATTATGCATGCTCAAATGACTTGATAAAAAATATTTAATATAGTAAATGTTAGTATTAAACCATGTTGAACATAATGATGTTAAAAAATTTGACTTTTGAAACAGTCAAATTAGCACCTTTTTCTGCTATTTCTTATCCTATTTGAGGACAAATGAGCAAAAGGTGAAAATGCAAAGTAATCCTGGTAATTAGGCTATCCTTATAGATTGATGACTTTAACTTTTTAATACAAATAGTATGTATATGATTGTGGGCAGGTGTGCTACTAAATGGCCACCTAGTCATGCTTATGTGCATGTGGATAGTCCTATTTATAGAGGAAACTATGGCAAAATTTTCCAAAATGTAGGCGTTGATTAGTCATGCATTTTTAATTCTATTGTAGATGTATGTTAAAGTAATGCATCCATGTAGTCATAAAATGCATTTTTGAAAAGAAAGCTCCAGGTTAGAAGATACCACACCCTTTCTGAGGTGATTTGGAGACTTGCTGTCTAGATATTATGGATTTGGATCAGCCAAGTAGTTCCCGTAAGACCACTTCTGGTGTACGGAGGAGGGCTTCTGAAGTGCCTCGACCCCGTTCTGTTAGACAGCCTCGTCGTCTGGTGGAGGCGGTGATACGTCCAGTCCAGGTTGATATGCCAGACGTCGAGGACGAGGAGGAGGATGTTCTAGTTACGGACCCCGCTCCTGTTGTACATGTTCCCCGTAAGGACCTCCCAAGTATTCAGGTGGCAAACCTAGAGCTTCTAGGTGATTTGAGTCGACATCCCTCGATGTATTTGCACGCCAACAAGGTATAAAGTTAGATCTTAATCTTCCTTCTTCCCTATTGATGAGGAGTAAAGGATTTTGATGTCGATCTGCATTTTATGTAGGTTCCCGGCTTTACACAGCCTTTAGGGAACTGGTTCAGCATTCACTTCATGTACCAGGCTCTGCATCCTGACTATTGAGTGATTGTGCATGACTAGGGATTTGGGGTGTTCTTTTCCATCCTTCCCCGCCACTGTTCATGGCGTTACCTCAGGGCATTATCTGAGCGCTGGTTTCACCAGACTCAGTCACTCTATTTGCTGGACTGTGAGGTGATAATGACGTCGATGGATTGGCGGTTTATCACAGGTATGGAGTTTAGAGGGGCACCAGTGCCTTTCACGGCGGATATTACCCCTACTACCATCTGATCTTTGTTAGGAGTTCCAGGGGAGGCGCTCAAGGGAAGGAATGTCCGTACGAATTCTGTGAGCATGGATGCTGTGAGTGGGCTATTGAGTGAGCTCATACCAGCTGATGTCAGAGTCAGGGATCACATTCTTTGGCGATTGTTCCTGATGATCATTAGGGGCTACTTCATAGCAGATAAGTCTTCTACGGTGTCGTTCGCTTTGATCAGCACCACGCGACATGTGGACCATATTGGAGAGTATGATTGGGGCTCCTACACCTTTGCCTATTTCCTCAGGGGTATGTGTATGCTCTCGCAGGGCTTGACTGAGGCTTGGTTAGGATTTTACGCATTTCTGCTAGTAAGTATTTCTCTTGTAATTTACCATGTACATGTTAAGAGTGTTAACTGACAGCAGATGTTTGCCTTTGTGTTAGCAGTTTTGGGCCTATGAGAGGCTCCCATGCTTACGTCCTGTGAGTGTATTAGGGTTAGATACATATCCACGAGGACGACAATGGCATCATTGCATACTGGCGAAGGTCCTAGTAGCTGAGGGTTTCACTCATTGTCGCCTACAGCTGGAGTTATTGACAGCTGATGTCATCACATTGATTCCCTATTCTGGGGAGCACTTGGCCACTGGATTTGAGGATGGGTACCCGACTGGTGTCGAGTACGTGATTTCCACCCATAGGGTTCCTCTCTTCACAGATGGAGGATGGGAGCTCTATTTAGGAGAGCGTGCCATTAGGAGCACCACAGGAGAGATCTGTATATTGATCTTGCCTCCTGCCAGGCATTATTGACCTATGTCGCAATCACCCGTCATTGATATCCCATTGTTGGGTGTTGACGATTTTGCATTGTCATAGGGTCCATGTACTCAAGATGTATTCCAGCATTGGTGGATCCCTCGAACCATTGGAGCCCAGACCCGTGCCACTCAGTTCATGGGAGATATGGTTTCAGGATCCGTGATGATGACGAATTGGCTAGCCTGTGTCCGAGATCTGACTCATATGACATAGATTAACATCTTGACCCAGCGACTGGACCGGGCATATTTCTTTATCCAGCATTTGGGCAGAGATCTGGCAGAGGCAGATTCGTTTGATCCTTCCAACACAGGAGCTGGCCCCTCAGATGACCCATTTGGCTTTGCCAGTGCAGATCCTCCTTTGTATAGGCCTGACATCCCTGTTGATAGAGATCCAGTGACTCAAGAGGAGTTACATCAGGTGGACAGGATTGATGATGTAGATATTGACATCGTTGTCTTCTTCTGATGTATATTCTCATTATCTCTTTTGATAGGCCTCTTATTAGATATTGGGTGTCTATGCCCCATTCTCGCTATATCTTTTGATAGGCCTCTATTAGTAGTAGGGCGTCTGAGCCCCATTTCGTTGTATTTTTAGCTGTACAGAGAAGATGTATATAGATGATGATGTATTTAGGAATGTATGTACTATCTTCTATTCCCTGCATCATATTGCCATCTATTATCTGTTATGCATGTATCATGTTATGTATATGTTTCTATGTTCAGAGATATTCAGCATTGACCCCTAGATGGTATTATGATACGGCCCACACAGATGTCTTCTTCGACAGTCAGTCGCATAGATCACACCCCACCAGTATTGGTAGCATCCCGTCTGAGATAGTGGTATGATAGTATGTCACCCCCAGATAGGGTGATCGTAGATCAGCTGTTGCAGCATACTATAACCCTTTTGATGTTTCAGGTTCCCGCAGGATTTGTGGAGGGCATGCCGGAGCACTGGGTACCGGAGAAGTAGGTTTTTCAACCCAGGAGTTGACTCTGACTATAGAGGAGTATGCACTTTTGACGATGCTGCCACTTGACAGGCCTTGCATGCATATGGCCATTGGTGACATGAGCCAACAGTTTATGACTTTCATCGGGCTGAGGTGGAGAGTTGTACAAGATGAGATCACATCCGGCCACGTGATATCTCAGTATTTTCTGATTGAAAGATTTGGCTATGTGGACAGCTATGCTCGGTATTCTAGAGATTTCACCATACCAGAGGACTAGTGGCATTTGGCCAGAGTGGATGCATTGATGTTGTGTGTATTATCATATGTATACATGCCACGATACATGGATGAGTTGGACATATGCGTCATTATGGCAGTGAGAACTCTCAGGGAGGGTCGTACCATTATTCCGGTGATCATGGCAGAGATACTGAGGTCGGCCACATTCTGCAGGACTTACCCTACAGGGGTATTCACAGGTAGTTCGGTCATGCTATACGTGTGGTTTATGTCACACCAGAGATCGATTGGCACATTCAGACGACACGGGTATTGTTTCACCCATGAGATAGCTATGTCGTATTCCTTCCAACCTACGGAGTATACAGATCCTGCATCTTGGTCTGTTTTCCTAGCTGGGATTGGAGATCCGTTTGCTGTCTTGCCGTGTACAGGGCTCAGTTCGCCCTACAGTTTCATTACTCATGCTCCGGGCATGGATTATCTCCCTCTTGCTGGTTTGAGGGACATGACTACCTACCACCCACTGGTCGTGATGTCACAGTTTGGCCAGTTCTAGGATTTCCATCCTTTTGATGGGGCGTTAGGTCAGCGTTTAGCTTCTCACCACTTGTCAGTAGAGGACCGATCCCAAGTGTATGCTTGTTGGGATCAGCGTGAGATAGCTACTTTTTTTGTTAGCCATCCGGGTTGTTCGCCAGAGTATTCTGCGTGGATGGAGACCGAGACTTCATCGGCTGTGGCAGTATCCACAGTGCCGAGTAGTGATTCAGATGATGGAGAGCCCATGGAGGATATTTATTCCCACATTGAGGAGGAGCTATTTACTGGGTTACCAGCATCTCTTTTGGATTTTCCCAGTACTAGCACTGTTGTGATCCAGCATTCAGCACAGTACTTTGAGCAGACTCTTCATTTGATGACCTTCAAGAGAGATCAGACTAGAGCCCTGATATTGACAGCTCTTGATGGGAGAGACGCAGCTCTGTTAGAGAGAGACGAGGCGTTAGCTCGTAGAGATGCCACTGTTATTGTGCGGGATGAGGCCATATCAGCCAGAGATGTCGTGATCGTTGAGCGGGACGCTGCCCTATCTGATAAGGATGTAGCTGTTGTAGACAGTACTTTAGTGAGATCCCTGACCACTGGTATGCTTGTCGAGATGAGTGCGTATATAGATGAGCACTGCGTCACCATGTAGATGGCCTCAGACTTGTTGGCGCATGTGGATATCCTTGTACAGGAGACCATAGCTTTACCTCCTTCTTCTAAGAGAGATGTTATGTTAGATCAGCTAGCCCGCATGCATACCGATCTATAGATAGCCTTGTATTTTCCTGCACAAACTAGTTTAGCCATTTTGTCATGTACAGTTTACATTGTGTATATCAAACAGTATTATATATAACAAGAAAATATATTTTTGATCACTTCCCTTTTAGATATGCTTGAATACTTACTTAATATTTGCCTGCTTCTTTAGGGCTTGTGATCTTGATGTATTTTGAATTCCTCCTTGTTGGATGGACATTGAGTTGTCTCTGGATAGTTCAGAATGGATCATTGATCTGTGTGTATCCCTACCATCTTTGGTGTCTTGGGACTGGTTTTTGTATGGAAATATGGAGAGCAGTATGGCTTTCCTCACTGAGATTGACTGCACCATAGATGGTCGCCAATACTCCTATTTAGGAGGAGCCTAGTTAATTCCATCTCTTATGGATTGGTATTGCTCTTCAAGGTACAGCCGCAGCTTAAATGGTTGCCGAGTCTCCCGTTTACATGGGGAGGTCAGGTAAATCTATCCCTTTGGTTTGAAGCCAATGAAATGTGGTGGATTGAAGTTTGATCCCAGTATCATTGACAAGTATTTGTATTTTGGTAAGGGGTTAGACCGAACCATAAATGGCTGCCTACGTACTCTTGTTGAAGAGGAGATCAGGTATGCATAGTTCAAACATGGTGTAAGAGGTTCAATGCTGTATGTGGCAGAAAGAGTGTAGGAATGTTTTTGTTATTTTTGTTTTACTAATGAGAAAGGTGTAGAAATGTTTTTGTTGTTTTTGTTTTATTGCGATAGGACCATATAAAATGGTTGCCTACGTACTCCCGTGTATCAAGGAGATCAGGTCGACTTAGTTTTCCCCTCAGGACGATTTGGTAGCCAACGAAAAGTTTGATACTATGTGGAGGACAAACTGTGGTGGGGAAGAAAGTTTAATCCTAAGTTCAGGATAAACTGTAGGTGTGAAAAAGTTGATCCCATGTTTGGGGACAAACTGCAAGTGCGAAAGGTTCAATCCCTAGTGGGATAACCGAAGTTGAGTAAGGGTTAAAAAATCGAGTGGAGAGGAAAGGATCTGATGATCCAAAAACCAGGCTGCTGGCTTGAAAAGTGTGTTTCCCTGAGGGGTGCAGTGTGGGAAAAAGAGTTGTATGTAGTGAAGGGTTAAAGAACCGGAATGACTGGTGATCTGATGATCCAACACCAGGATGTTTTCTTGATGGTAACTTCAGACATAGTACCATTTCATGGTGTCCGAGTTAATGAGTTGAGGAAATTCATCGCCGTCCATTTCCTGCAATCTGAGAGCACCTCCTGTCAATACCTCCTTGACAACAAATGGGCCTTCCCAGTTAGGAGTGAATTTTCTCTTAGACTGATCTTGGTTGTCGATGATCTTCTTCAAAACCAAGTCATGTTGTTTAAACTGCCGTAGCCAGACTTTTCTGTTGTAGGATCGGGCGATCCTTTGTTGATATAACTGACCATGGAAGATAGCTGCGGTTCGCCTTTCATCTATTAGAGACAATTGGTGATACCTATCTTATACCCATTGGTCTTCATCCAGCTGAGCGTCTATTAACACTCTGAGGGATTCCATTTCTACCTCTATAGAGAGTACTGCTTCCATCCCATAGGTTAATGCGTAGGGGGTTGCCCAAGTTGAAGTGTGCATTGATGTTCTGTAAGCTAACAGAGTAAGAGGAAATAGGTCAGGCCAACCCTTATGGTTGGCAGACATCTTTTGCATGATCTTCTTGATGTTTTTGTTAGCCGCTTCAACAGCACCATTCATCTTTGGACGGTAGATGACGGAGTTAAGATGTTTGATGTGGAATTTACTGCATAACTCCTCCATCATTCTGTTGTTGAGGTTCTTAGCATTGTCTGATACAATTAGCTCTAGTTGTCCATATCGACAAATGACATTGTTTCTGATGAAAGCAATGATGACTTCTATGGTAACCCTGGGGAAGGAGGCTGCTTCTACCCACTTGGTGAAGTAATCTATCATGGTGAAGAAAAATCGATGTCCATTACTGGCTTTGGGCTCGATGGGCCCGATCACGTCCATTCCCCACATTGAGAAGGGCCAAGGCGAACTCATATTGTGGAGCTCCCGTGGAGGGGCGTGGATAGCATTCCCATGAATTTGGCATTGATAACATCTCCTGACGTGGTCATTGCAGTCAGCCTTGAGAGAAAGCCAGTAATGTCCTGTTCTTAGGATCTTCTTTACAAGTAAAGGGTCGCTCATGTGTGGGCCACATACTCCACCATGGACCTCATCCATGAGTCTCTGAGCTTGATCCTTGTCCAGGCATCTGAGGAGACCTAGTCCTGCATCTCTCTTGTAGAGTGCATCTCCGCTCAGGTAGAATTTCATAGCAAGTCGATGAATCTTCCTTTGCTCAGTCAGGCTCGCCTCAGCGGGTGTAGATCCATCTCGCAAGTACTCCTTGATATGTTGATACCAAGGTTGTTGGATGGGAGGTAGCTCATCTGATACTTCTACAACATAGTTCCTATAGGCTGGTGCCTTTTGTAGGGCCAATGTGATGCTTGGCACATGTTCCTTGTCAGGTATGTGAATCAAGGAGGCCAAAGTTGCTAGTGCATCTGCGAAGTCATTCCTATTACGAGGAATGGGCAGAAATGAGATCTCTTCGAACTCCAAGGCCATCTGTAAAACTTGCCGATGGTAAGGCAGCAAATATAGCTCTTTGGTTTGATAGATTCTCGTGGATTGTTTGACTACCAACTCTGAATCCCCAAAGACAGCTAACCGCATGATGCCCATTGAACGGGCAAGTTTTAGCCCCATGAAACAGCCTTCATACTCAGCTGTGGTGTTGGTGCTGACAAACTATAATTTAACGGCGATGGGATACTGCTCCCCCGTACCAGATACTAGAACTGTTCCAGCTCCAGAACCTTCCGTATTAACAGCTCCATCAAAATACATGTTCCATGTTTGGCGTGTATCGTACTGATGGTGTTGCTGAATTGTCATTACCCCTTTATCGGGGAAGTATGTTTTCAAGGGTTTGAAATCCCCTGAAGGTGCGGCAGCCAGTTGATCCGCGATTCCTTGACCTTTAATGAACTTTTGCGTCACGTAAACGATGTCAAATTGTTACAGAATCAACTACCATCTGGACAGCCGACAATTCAATATGGGCTTGCTAAACACATACTTTAGAGGATCCACGCGGGATATGAGATGGGTTGTGTGCCCATGGAGGTAATGTTGTAACCTCACGGCAGCCCATGCTAAAGCACAATAAGTCTTCTCAATCAGAGTGTACTTGTGTTCGCTACTGTTGAATCTTTTACTGAGGTAATAGATAGCTCGTTCTCGGCCTCTATCGTCTTTCTGACCCAGCATGCAGCTCATGGCATTGTCACTTATGTACAGGTACATGAACAAGGGAACATCATCCCTGGGTGGTACCAAAATATGAGCTTTGGCTAGCTGCTCTTTGATTGTAAGGAAGGCCTTCTGGCACTCATCATTCCATTTCATAGAGGAGTTCTTCCTTAACAGCTTGAAGATGGGCTCACAGGTTGCTGTGAGTTGAGAAATGAACCTGCTAATAAAGTTGACTTTTCCCAAAAATTCCCGTATTTCCTTCTCTATATGAGGAATGGGCATTTCCGTAATGGCCTGGATTTTGGTGGGATCCAGCTCAATTCCCTTGTGGCTGACTAGAAATCCAAGTAATTTGCCTGATTTAATGCTAAAGGCGCACTTGGCTGGATTCAACTTCAAGTTGTACTTACGTAACCTGTTGAAGAGCTTTCTGAGATGGTCTAGGTATTCTTCCTCCCTTCGGGACTTGACAATGATGTCATCCACATAGATCTCTATCTCTTTGTGCATTAAGTCATGGAAAAGAGCCATCATGGCTCGCTGATAGGTAGCTCCGGCATTGATGAGACTGAAAGACATCGTCTGTAGCAAAAGGTTCCCCAAGGCGTGATGAAAATAGTTTTCTCACGATCCTCCTTAGCAACCATGATCTGATGATACCCCGCAAAGCAATCAGCAAAGGAGTACATGTCGCATTGAGCAGTATTGTCAATGAGAATGTGGATAAATGGCTCGTGAAAGCTATCTTTAAGGCAAGCTTTATTCAGATCCCGATAATCCAAGCAAACTCGCACCTTTCCTCCAGACTTAGGCATGGGAACGATGTTGGATACTCATTCAAGATATGTGGACACCATGATAATACCAGCTTAAAATTATTTCACAATTTCTTTTTTCACCTTTAAACTCCACTCAGGTTTCAATCGCCTGAGTTTCTTCTTGATTGGCTTGAATCCCTATTTATTAGGAAGGAGATGAAGGACAATGTCAGTGGACAAACCCACCATGTCTTCATGAGACCATGCAAACACATCTTGGAATTGGGTTAGTAGTGTAACCATGTCATTCCTCTGGTTTGGGGTAAGGTGTAACGCCCCCAAAATTAGGTATACATCACCCATCTTGGGTCGTCAAATACATGGTACAGAATACAAATACAACTTACTAATACAACTGTCGTGTACAATACGACAAAACATAACTATGAGTTTGAATACAATTATTGTCTACTAGAGACTATACAAACTCAAAAGGAGTCCTCATTACAATTATTGTCACACTATTTAATAGAATAGTGAGGACTACTAATACTTTCATCTGGTCCATCACTCCGTTCCCCGACTCGTCCCAACTATATTCTCATTTCCTGAAGAGAACAGTGAAAGAAAGGGTGAGCTCAACTAGCCCAGTAAGAAATATTATGACTAAGATAATGTAGAATAAATTATCATTAGCCTTCAACAGTGTTAAACTGATAAAATATAACGAACATCAAGTTTAACTGCAGCGGAACAAGCAATCTATTAAAAGAGTCAAGTAGAAAAAAAAATCTACTATCTTTTATGATTTAAAAGGTTTTTCAACACTGTTATCGCTGGGACTCAGCTTAATAAAATAATCCACATCATCGAATCACCCCTGCACTACAGCCAAGGATATTCGTGTATTTATTAATGGTCATGATCATGCCAACAACTGTCCATCAATGCACTACAGGCCAATGAAGACTTTTACCACATCATTTATAACATTACGGTCATGATTACACCGAATAATCCCTGGTTATAATCATACCAAGTCCTTCTATGCATTACATGTCATAGATGACTTTCAACATTTTATAAACATGAGAATGATGACAATGATATAAGAATTCAATAAAACAAGTTCAAGAATTAATTTATCCAAGAATTAACAACGTCCAAATTGCCAACATGATACTGCTTTGTGGAGTAAAATTCAAGAATGCTTAGAAGAATATTTTCATGAAAAGATACTGGATGAACCGCAATTATCAAGGATATTCCACTAATTTCATGGAGTATAGAAGTTAAAACTTAACCAACTGAGTATAATAAAGAATGGAATAACAAAAGAAATCACTCGGCATGCGATAGACCGCACAGACAGGTTATTCCAACAGAATAATAAATAATGGAACCAGGTTCGGCGTAAACACACAGACAGGATATTCCAACAGAATAATAAGAAGACGGAACCAGGTCCGGTGTAAAACACACAGACAGGATGTTCCAACAGAATAATAATAAAAACGGAACCAGGTCCGGTGTAAAACACACAGACAGGATGTTCCAACAGAATAACAGAAGAATGTCACCAAGTATAGGGTAGACCGCGTATACAGGTTATTCCAACAGAATAATAAGAAATGGAATAACAACAGTTCTCTTCATGAATAAGAAAGAATAACACCCCTTACCGTTTTAAAGAAGAACTGAAACAAGGAAGTAGTTAAGTAGCAGAATACTTTTCTTCTCTCTCTCTATAGTTTCTCTCTATAGTTTCTCTCTCTAGAGTTCAGTGAATTCGTAAGAAATAATGAAGGAATGAGCTGCTATTTATAGAAAAATGGAATACATAGTAACTAATCCATGAACGGTCCAAATTGATTACTTTAATCCGACAGTCCATATTTAAAGAAAAATCTTTTAAATAAAATATAATATATTCTATTTATAGAATAACTTTAATAAAGTATTCTGTTTTATATAAAAAGATATTTCTATTTTATTAAGTTAATAATATGAATAAAACAAAATTTCATTATCGCTAAATAATTCATATTATTAACTGACAATAATTGAATCAAACCGAGTGACTTCTCACATAAGCATTAATAATCAATACTGTGTGCTACTATGCAACCACACGTATTACTGTACTTTTACTACCGAGTAGTTCAACAGTATCAATGGTAAAACTTTCGTCGTTATTTTTAATAAAATATTTTTGTCGTTTTCTCAATTCGACAATAATTCCGTTGTAGGGTCCACCAATGATTGTGCCGTTGTATGAATATTCCCTGTTAAAACGAATATTCCCCAACCAATCGAATATTATATAACAACTTGCGTACTTTAGAAAATTTATAAATATTATCCACAACTATAACATTATATCAAATTAACTCCATTATATTCAAAAATGATATTTATAGAAAATTCATCTTTATTTATAAAAGTTGGGGTCTTACAACCTCCCCTTCTTATGAAATTTCGCCCTCGAAATTAGGGTACGTACCTGGTATGTCGAAGAGGTAAGGATACCTTAATTTTATTTCAGAATCTAACTCCCTAGTCATTTCCTCAACATTGTGGTTTCTCCACAATACTTTGACTTGATGAGGTATAACCTTGGAGCGTAGAATATGTTCCTTCTTATCCAAGATTTGAACAGGAACTTCTTCATACGTCAAATCTTCTGCTATTTCGTCCGGTTCTAACTCAATAATGTGGTTCGGGTCTTCCACATATTTACGTAACATGGATATGTGAAAAATGTTATGAACACGAGACAAACTTGTCGGTAAAGCGAGTCTATAAGCCACAGTTCCTACTCGATCGAGGATCAAAAATGGACCGATGAATCGAGGATTGAGCTTTCCTCTCTTTCCAAATCTCGTAACTCCTTTTCATGGAGCAACACGTAATAACACATGATCTCCTATATCAAATTCCACGTCCTTTCGATGAAGATCAGCATAACTCTTTTGTCGATCTTGTGTGGTTTTTATACGTTGTCGGATCATTTGAATCTTTTCTGTAGTCATACGTACCAACTCCGGTCCTAACAACGTTGCTTCACCCACCTCATCCCAGCATACTGGAGAGCGACATTTTCTTCCATACAATGCTTCGAATGGAGCCATGCCAATACTTGCTTGATAACTGTTGTTGTAGGAAAACTCCAACAATGGTAAGAACTTATCCCAACTTCCCTTGAAGTCAAGGACACAGAGTCTTAATAATTCTTCTAGAGTTTGAATAGTCCTCTCTGATTGTCCGTCCGTCTGAGGATGATATGCCGAACTATATCGTAAATCCATGCCCATAGCTTTTTGTAAACTAACCCAAAATCGTGAAGTGAATCTTGGGTCTCGATCAGAAACTATGGATACTGGCATACCATGCAGTCTTACAATCTCATTTATATACATACGAGCAAGATGTTAAAGTGTATAAGTTTCTCGTATCGGTAAGAAATGAGAAGACTTGGTCAATCTATCAACAATGACCTAAATCACATCTATACCTTGAGAAACCTTAGGAAAACAGGTAACGAAATCCATGGTAATGTGCTCCCACTTCCATTCTGGAATTTCAAGTGGTTGCAATGGACCTTTTGGTACTTGATGCTCCGCTTTGACTCGTTGACAAGTTAGACACCTTGAGATAAACAGCGCTATCTCTTTCTTCATATTGCTTCACCAAAATGTATGACGAAGATCATGATACATTTTGGTACTTCCAGGATGGATTGTAAACGGTGTGTTGTGCACCTCTATCATGATTTCATACTTTAAATCAGGGTTGTTAGGAACACAAAGTCTGGAGTTGACTCGAAGTATTCCTTCTTCATCGATTCTTGCTTCCGGCATAGCACCTTCTTGCACTTTTTTCCTCATACGCATCAGCTCCAGGTCTGTAGCTTGAGCAGCTTTAACTTTATCGATTAAAGTTGGTTCTACTCGTATATTCGCCATCATCACATGGGTCCCTAGAGTCTTTAACTCTATCTCCATCCTTTGCAAGTCACACAAAATAGGCCTTTGTGTTGACAATATCGCACTCGTACTTGCATATGATCTTCTACTCAATGCGTCAGCTACCACGTTCACTTTTCCAGGATGGTATTGAATGGTATGATCATAATCTTTCAACAGTTCAAGCCAACGTCGTTGTCGCATGTTAAGTTCCTTTTGAGTGAAGAAATATTTGAGGCTTTTATGATCCGTAAAGATCTCCACCTTCTCCTCATACAAGTAATGCCTCCAAATTTTAAGTGCAAAGACAACAGCTGCCAACTCTAGATCATGAGTAGGATAATTCCTCTCATATTTCTTGAGTTATCTTGATGCATAGGCTATGACTTTTCCATGTTGCATGAGAACGCATCCCAACCCTTTGCTCGAAGCATCACTGTAGATGACAAATCCCTCCGAGCCAGATGGTATTGTTAGAACAGGTGCTGAAGTGAGTCTCCTCTTGAGTTCTTGAAAACTCTTCTCACATTCTTTCCTCCAACCGAACTTTGTATCTTTTCGAGTCAGCTGAGTTAATGGAGTACCGATTCGAGAAAATCCTTCCACGAATCTCCGATAATAACCAACTAAACCAAGAAAGCTATGTACTTCGGTCACTGATTTAGGTTGCTCCCAGCTTTGAATAGCTTCAATATTTGTCGGGTCAACCAATATTTCATAACTTGATACTACATGCCCAAGGAATGCTACCTCCTCCAGCCAGAACTCGTATTTTTTTAACTTGGCATAAAGCTTGTATTCACGAAGCTTTTGGAGTACCAGCCTCAAGTGTTGCTCATGATCTTCACGATTTTTGGAATAAATAAGGATGTCATCAATAAAGATGACCACAAAGTGATCCAAATATTCCTTGAATACCTGGTTCATCATATCCATGAAGGCAGCAGGAGCATTAGTCAATCCAAAGGACATGACTAAGAATTCATAATGCCCGTACGGAGTTCTGAAAGCCGTCTTTGGAATATCCTCAGTTCTAACCTTCAGCTGATGATATCCAGAACGAAGATTGATCTTTGAAAAGAATTGTGCTCCTTGCAACTGGTCAAACAGGTCATCAATACGTGGTAATGGGTACCTGTTTTTGATGGTGACATGATTTAACTCCCGATAATCAATACAAAGTCATATACTTCCATCTTTCTTCTTCACGAATAGCACATGAGCACTCCAAGGAGAAGTACTAGGACGAATAAGCCAATGTCTAACAATTCCTGTAGTTGGATCTTTAACTCCTGAAGTTCAATAGGAGCCATTCGATATGGGGCTTTGGAAATGGGTTTTGTACCGGGTTCAAGGTCGATAAAAAATTCAATTTCATGCTTTGGGGGTAGGCCAGGAAGTTCTTCAGGGAATACGTCAGGGAATTTATTAACAGTAGAAATATCATTCAAAACTGACGTATTTTTGTTTAGATCCGTGACATGTGCTAAGAAAGCTTGACATCCATTTTTTAATAAACGAATAGCTTTATGGCTTGAGATGACAGCGATTGAATTTAATGGTTTGGTTGCTTGAATTCGCATAATAGGTCGATTAGGAATATGAAAGCTAACAACCTTACGAAAACAATAAATTTTTGCATGATGAGTAGTTAACCAATCAATCCCTAGAATCACGTCAAATGCAAGTATTTTTAATGAAATAAGATCGACAGGTAATGTGTGGGTACCAACTTGAACCAAACAAGACTTATAAATAGTGGATGTAATGAAGGTTTCTCCCAATAGAGTTTCAACAGATAAGTCAAAGTCTAATTTCTCCGAAGTCAAATTTAATCGATGAGCGCAAGTAGGAGAAATAAATGAATGGGTAGAACCGGCATCAAATAAAGTATAGACTTCGTTAGAGTTTATGATAAGCTTACCTGTGATGACCTCATTCAGGTTCCTTGCTTTCTGGGAGGTCACAACAAACGCTCTCCCTTGTACTACCGATTTTGACTTTTCTGGGACGACCTTTGGTGTCTCCATCTTGGCTGAACTTATATTTGGTAAACGATAAAGCATTAATAATCAATACCGTGTGCTACTATACAACCACATGTATTACTGTACTTTTACTACCGAGTAGTTCAGCAATATCAATGGTAAAACTTCCGCCGTTATTTTTAATAAAATATTTTTGTCGTTTTCTCAATCCGACAATAATTCCGTTGTGGAGTCCACCAATGATTGTGCCGTTGTACGAATATTCCCTGTTAAAACGAATATTTCCCGACCAATCGAATATTATATAACAACTTGCGTACTTTGTAAAATTTATAAATATTACCCACAACTATAACATTATATAAAATTAACTCCATAATATTCAAAAATGATATTTATAGAAAATTCATCTTTATTTATAAAAGTTGGGGTCTTACATAAGGTCTAAACCAATATGGATTAACTTAGGACTTTCTAAGGTTCCGAGATTAAAGGAGGTGGTTTGATCAAGGTTGGGTTTAGGTTTGTCTTTGACCCATTCTTTGATCTCCTGAGGCACCTTAATGTCCTCTTGTATTTCCATCAAGTCTGAGTCCAACTTTTCATCAAAGTTACAATTCTTATAGAGAAGAGGCATCTTATCAGCAAGTATAGGCACATCTAAGTTCAGAGTCCGAAAACAAAATATGCTTTCACTTAATATATATATATATATATATATATATATATATATATATATATATATATATATATATGAAACTGTTTAATCATACAAAGTGTTTGCATGTACGGACAAAACAACTGCTAATACTATACAGAAAAGTAAGCAGTTATGATATCTACATGGCAGAAAGAAGTCTTACCCATTTTACCCTTGTCGACCAATGCAAGGAGTGCTGCTCCAATTGGCAAGGGCAAAGTCCTGGTGGACTGCAGTGATGGAGGGGCTGTCATTGTCCTCCTTCTCTCGAATGATGACCATTATGTCTGGGCAATCATCGTCTGGGGTGTATCTGTTTGTATGTTCATCATGGATAATGATGCGTATGCCTGACATCATTCGGATGATGTCTTGTTTGATTCTCCGTTCCTATTCTTCCACCTTGGGATCTGGAACAAAGACTTCCTTCTCCTTTACCAGTATCGATTTGGGAAATAACATAGCCATTACATTGGCTGGCACCTTTACCAGAGGTTGAGCGGACTCTGGATTTACATGTAGAAATGATCGTCGTACGGCTGAAACGGAAGGAATCAGCTTATGATTATGCGGATTCCTATAACTGGAACTGGTAGAATAGCCTAATCCAGCTATCCCAGTTTGACTGGACACTTGAATTGGGTACTTAATACACTGATTATTTTTACCCAGCCCTTGTCCTGACTGGTGTCCCAATGACATCATTTCTTGAGTAGCTGCCATTACTTCGGCAGAAATCTTAGGTACGGGAAATGGCGTCCCGATGGAATGGTATTGAGTGTTGCTCACTTCCAAAGCATAAAAACTGACCGGCTCAACTTCAGAATTGAAACTAAAGATTGGCATGTCACCATGTTGAGGACATTCCAGTTCAGCATTGACTGTGACTAGGCTATTGTTGATAATGTATTTAAGTTGTTGATAAAGAGTGGAAGGGACTACCCCGGCCATGTGAATCCACGGTCTCCCCAGAAGCAAGTTATATCCTGTATCTATTTTGAGTACGTGAAAAGATACACAGAATGTATGGGGACCAATCTCGATTGGCAACTCAATCTCTCCAACTAAATTCCGGCGGGATCCATCAAAAGCTTTAATAACCGTATGGCTGCTTCGCATCCGTTTAAGATTGACGTTCATCTTCACCAACGTAGCGCAAGGATAGATATTTAGAGACGAACCTCCATCTATCAAAACTCCAGCTAGCATGTATCCGGAGGACAAAATCATAATGTGTAACGGCTTACAATGACCGGTCCCTTCGGGCAGTATGTCATCATCAGTGAAAGATATCACATTGTTGTTGAAAATGTGATCAACCAGATGTTGAAATTTTTCCACATCCACTGATTTCGACAAATATGCTTCTTCCAAAACCTTCAGTAGAATCTTCCTGTGATCCTCAAAAGTTAAAACAAAGTCCAGTCTTGAAATTTGATGTGGAGCTTTTCTTAAGCTTAAAACCACATTGGCTTCATTATAACCCATAGTACAGAGGAATTTTTCAATCTTCTCCATGAGAATTTTCCCCTTTGACTTGATGGTATGCTTCATCACCCGTTGGGGAAGACACAGTGGATTTTCCTTCGACACTGCAGCAGTTGTATGAGAGGTGGATCCTTCAGCTTCTCCATAATTCCAGGGGACTTTTTGTAAGCTGATAACTGGATATTGTGATCTGAATGGTAGGTTAATTGGCTCGGGTGCATCCACTTTCAAAGGATTATCAATTCTTTTAAGTTGAATTGCTTGAATTATGAATGGTTTGATAGTCCCATCAGCCTCAACGGATATAACTGCTACCAGTCCTTTCTATTTAATAGGACAAGTATTTTCACTCTCAAATAGCACAGTATCGTTGTCTGCCAGTTGCAGGACACCGCTATCAATTAGATTCTGAATAAAGTGGTGGAGTACCCAGCATTCTTCTGTGTTGTGACCGCAAGAATAGGAGTGATATTGGCATACTCCATCAAAATTAAACTGTCCTGAACGGGGATTGATTGGAGGTAGGAGGGAAGTGATCCTTCCTTCATTGATTAGCATCTGAAGTATCTCCTCTATAGATTGGCCCAGATATGTAAATTCCCTTCTATTGGCAAAATCCCGACAGACTTTGGCAGTTGCTCTCTTCGTCACTTTGTCCTCCAACGTTTCATATTTTGAAGGTGATGAGGGAGTACTTATAACCAAGGGGAGGAGACTAGCATGCTCCTGGCTGACTAATTGGCGTGTGACTTGATGCTGATAGCTCACCAATTTGGCCAATTACACAATCTGTTTGCACAGAGCTTTCATCTTTTGTTCCATTATAAACTGGAACTTTGCATAATCCCATTTGTCAACACCATCTTTGATGATCTGAGATGATTCACAATTAAAATTGGAACTCTTTCCACTGCTCCAATTAATCATGTTGACGTCTTCCTCTTTATGTTGAGGAAGAGGGTTGTCTTGTACGTGAGGATGATCTAGCTTGGTGACCACGATCTCACCGTTGTCTATCAAATCTTGGATCTTGTATTTTAAGGCCCAACAATCTTGAGTATCATGTCCAGGTGCCCCAGCATGATAAGCACATTTTCAAGCAGCATTAAAACCCTTCCCATTAGGGTTGGCTGGTGGAAGAAGATGCGTGATTTTTTTCTGAGTGGTCAGAAGAGTAAAGATATTCTCGAGCGAGTCCCCTAAGTGTATGAACACACAAGGGCGTCTGACTTCTCCACCTTTAAGCAATGGAGGGTTTGAAGACTGTGCTTGAAAGGGAGTATAGTTCCTCCTCTGAATAGGCATATTCTGATTGCCCTTTTGACCTTGGAGTATCAAGGAAACATCCTCCTCTTTCTTTTTATGGACTCTCCGAGGGTTGTTTCCATAAGTTCCGGCCTGGATGTGTTTAGCAACAGCTTTAAGAGCGGCTAGGTCTTGAATCTTTCCTGACTTCAACCCCATCTCAAGCATCTCTCCATGTTTGATCATTTCAACAAATGGTTTACCAATGCCAGCTAAAACTCTCTCATAGAAAGGAGCTTTTTGTATGTCGATAAAGGTCATGATCATTTTTGACTCTGTCATAGAAGGAATCACTTGAGCAACAAGGCGCCTCCACCTTTAAGCATACTCTCTAAAAGACTCATTGGACTGTTTCTTGACCTTGGTAATATGGTACCGATCAGAAGCCATCTGAGACTAGAAGCTGTATTGTGTAAGGAGGGCATGAGCTAGTTCTTCCCAGCTATGGATCTTTGAGTTGTCTAATCTGGTATACCACGAACAGGCTTCTCCAATCAGACTCTTTTGGAATAGATGCATTCTGAGCTTCTCGTCTTCTGCATAAGATCCAAGTTCTCCAATGAACACCTTTAAATGTGTGTAAGGATCTCCTAACCCGTCATACTTTTCGAAGTCAGGAGTTTTAAACTTCTCTAGATAATGGACACCGGGGAATATACAAAGGTCAGCATATGAGACACTCCCAAGTGCTCCAATTCCTTTGATAGAACAAAGGGTTTCTTCCATTTGAATGACCTTTTTCCTGATGTCACTGGTGTCTAGATCTCTTTTGAGATGGGTGTTTTCAGGATTTTTGTCTGTGGTAAGCAATTGTAGTTTCGGATCTATTTTCTCCGAACCTTTAGTTCCTCCTTGTGTAGAGGATTCAGCATGAATGGGTATCTTCGTACCCTGAGTAGACTGATGTAGTTCTTTAAGCAGAACAGCCAAATCTGTGATTTGTTTACTTAATCCGACAAATTCTTCGCGAGAAATTAGATTAGATTGGTCAGATGAAGACATGATTAGCTGTAAGCATGCGACCTTTTTGGACTTTGACCGGGTAATAGGTCTGATTGCTTCCCTGCGACGAAATATGCATAGTTTAGTCTTAGGGATTGTGTAAATGTTTACATTCTATGTGATGTGTCTGTTTTAGGATTATTATCCTGCGAAACGAATGTTAGCTGTTTGTAATATAGGATAGCATGTCAATTTAAAAATATGTATGTGCACATATTTCTTCATATTTCTCATTACATGGAGATGAATATGGAATGAAATTACAAGTAATTGACTTTACGAGTAATTTTGAAATGAGAAAGCATGAAGAGACTTTCCTCCGCGTCTGGTTTATCAGAGGCTAACCTATCTTAGGTTACTCTCGCGGCTTTTTGGCATGAAGGTTCCCAAATCATCACAATTTACTCAACGGGAAGTTAATCTGGTCTTTCAACTAGAGCGAATTTGGGTGGTGCCTTTCCTTAGCCTCGTTGGAATTAGTCTTCCTACGAGTCTAGTAATCAAACACCAACAGGATAGCCTCCTGGTGGAGGAACCACACAGCATACATTTACATACAACGTGTCTCACTATTTATGAAAATGATGACACGTGCGAAGCACTAATATCACAGACAGATATATTACAGTGCAGTAAAAATACATTCGTACACATTCATCAAATGTAAATGTAACATCCACACACAAACGTATAACAGTTTTGAAAAGCTTGAAATAGCGGCTTAAGTCTTCTTACTGGTGTCCCCAGCAGAGTCGCCACCTGTCGACGTCGAGATTTTTATTTGTCCCTTTTCTATTCTTGTTCTTTTGTGTTCTCATGTTAGGTGAGATTTGTTTGAAAAAACAAGCGAAAAAGGTTCGACATTTATATGTCGACGATTGGACTATAAGAGTCGCCAGTTGGTTTTTTAACTGGTTATACCAACACAATCAAGAAAAGGTTTGCACATTGACCCAGTGATGTGACACTGCTAAACGGGTCTGTGAAACCCGAGATTCATTAGGGTCCGGGGACTTGCTTATGCGGAGGGAAGGTGTTAGGCACCCCCCGAGATCCGTGTTGCCACGGTGACCGCCACTTTTCAAGAAACTGTTATATAAATGTGTGTGTGTGTGTGTGTGGATCAATGTGTTGTTATTTGGAAGTAGTGCGAGGCCTCGTTCGCACCTATATACACAAGGTTTGAATTTGTGTAAAAATTCAATTTTAAATAAGATATAGCAGTGAAGTTTTATAAAAGAGGTTTTTTCAAACCCTTGTGCTCAATAGTAATTGAGACCTTTTATACTTCCATTTTATTAAAATGTTCGGCTTGATTGCTTTTATTTTTGAGATGCAAAGCATCTTCGAGAAAATAATGTACAAAGCAGTGCCAAACTCCTCATGGGTATGAAAACCATCTGAGGAAATCCAAACACCGTGAATAAATTTATAGGCTGCTTACAGCTGAAAATGTCCATCACGGGAACCGAATATAGATTCAGTACACTGAATCTGTGATCACATGATTCCTAGGCTGACATGATACCGCAGTTTGTACGAAAGCAGTAAGCAGTTATATATATAAAAGCTGTAAATATATATATATACAGACATGATCAACCACCACGAAGCACCTCCATGGGGGATCGGAAATGTAAATATATAAAATCGGTAAATATATATATTGACATGATCAACCACCACGAAGCACCTCCATGGGGGATCAGAAATGTAAATAAAGTTGTAAAAGCGATCAACCGCCACGGAGGAAACTCCAGGCGGGACGAAATGTACAGAAAGCAATAAAAACAATCAACTGCCATGAAGTAAACTCCAGGCGGGACAAAATGTGTATATATATATATATATATATATATATATATAAGTAGGTAAACGCACCGGATATAAAATCCAAGCTCATCGAACAAAGTCCGACAACAGTTCATATATATAAAATATATATATTAAAGCAGTAAACGCACCGGATGTAAAATTCAGGCTCATCGAACATAGTTCGACACACAATTCATACATATATATATATAGACTTATGTCTAAAGCGTTTAAGTGCTTATATATATATATATATATATAAATATATATATAATATATATATATATAATATATATAAAAATATATCGAAAACAATTAAACGCTCCAGACATAAAGTCTAGGCACAATCGAGGCATAACTTGATAATGTTAGTCCAATCGAGGCTCAATCGAGGCATAACTTGATAATATATATATATATATAATATATATATATATATAATATATATATATATATTATATATATATATATACACACACACACACAAACTGAAATGAAACCACGGACCGAAGTCCGGGCATACACATGCAACACGACTCTCAACGTGAAGAATGGTGTGTGCAAAGATGAAGAGAAAGGCTTTAAAGTATATAAGAAGGCTTACAGTGGGCTGCCAAAGAAGACTTCTATAGCTTTAAGTGGATGAACACTCGGCTCCCGCCAGTAAAAAGTAGCTATATATGAGCTTACAAGTATTTAAAATGAGAAAGGACTCAATTTAGGGTGTGTACAGAGCAAATTAGACAAGGCTTCCTCGCTTTTTTCTCTTACAAAATGGCCACCCCAAGCCCTCTATTTATAGAGGGGGGAGCCGCATGTGTATATGCGGCTAGCCGCAGATGTACCTGCGGCTACCCGGGGTGCCCCGGGCTCCGCGGGGCCTGCCGTTTCAAACTACATGCATACATGCAACGTGATGTCCGCTTGAACTTTCAGAACTTCAATTCGGGCATCCGACTGAGGTGTATAAGACCTATTTCGAACCGCCGTTGTCGAGAGTTATGCAATGACATGGGATTAGAGGTTGTACGAAGTCAGGAAGATGGGACCATGCCCTCCGGTCTTCAAGATTCAAATTCTATCCATTATCCTATGCAATAGTCACTCGGGATTGGACTTCCTTGGTTCTTGTGGGACATTTCTGTGTAGAAATGTATGCCTGAAGTGTTGAGCTGGTGCGATGTGGCGTTAAGGTGGCAAGATGAAGACTTTGCCCCTCACTGGGTTTATCTCCAGTTTGGGCTGATAAAGCAGACGTTGCTCAAGGTTATCTCTGAGATTGGACTGCTGTAAATGTTGAAGGTCCTCAGTGTCATCTCTGAGGTGTGCATGTCTCCCCAGGGTTATCTCTGGGTCTTCTACTGAGTGCCTCAGTATGAGTGCCGAGTGCTCTGAAGCTGTTTGTATGGCTTTGAAACAAGCATTTCTGAGCTTATCTCTGGAACTGCAACTGCATTTCTTGGGGTTATCTCTAAGGTTGGCGCTGCTATTCCCGGTGTCGGGACTGAGACTGAATATCTCGGGGTTATCTCCGAGATGAATCGGCCTTCTCCGGTGGAATTTTTGATATTGGAACTGCAGGCCTCGGGGTTATCTCCAAGGTTGGAACTGATACTCCCAGTATGTGTTCCGGGGTTGAAACTGAACTTCCGATAGTATCCAGACTGGATATGAGCTGTTTTCCAAGGTTATCTCTAAAAGACGAATATACCCTCCTGCAATATCAGTAACAGGTGCGCAGAAAATTTCGAGTGTCTACAATATATATATGTATAAAAGCAGCAAATGGCCACGAAGTAAACTTCAGGCCTGACAGAAATGTATATATATATATCAAGTATTTATATATATATATATATATATATATATATATATATATAAATATATATATAGTATTCATCACACACATTTGATGACAGCAATAAAAGCCACGGACCGATGGTCCGGGCATCTGTACACAACACGACTCTCAACTTGAATAAATGTGTGTGAATGAATCTGGAGAAAGGCTTTGTTGGTCGAAAAATCGATCACTAAACACGCGCAAGTATACGCGGTCTAATAAGTAATACAGTGGTAAGGAGTGTCATACCCACGAGGAACTATGACTAATATTTACCAAGTACCGACTTTGAATCACTAAAGTCTTATTCGAATAGCAGTAAATGGAAGTGTGATTAATCTAATTAACTAATTAACAAAGCAAGTAAATGGATAATGAATGGTAATCTAAGGAATTACAAGCTAAGGTCACAACTTCACCCCACACAGGCATTCTGCCGAACACCAGGCGTGATATGCTTCATCAAACTAGCTGCCCTTCTCTCTTTGGTCTTAATGGTCACCACAATTTGTCGACCGAGAACACTCAGGTGCTTATGCACCTCTGTCGAGGTATGCACAAACATATCCTCTACAGATCCACCCAAAAGGGAATAGAACAGAAAAGAACATCCAAGCTAGATGCAATCCTACACATGTCTATGCGAATTGATCATAACAAGGATTTAAGCATAAGTTCTCAATTAGGTCACACGTGGCGCACAGAGATATGTCTATTCTACGCACAACTTATGCAGTCGAGACCCACAATCACATGCTAATATATTTAGGTGTAAATCTACAATCCTTCTGTCGATATCAAGAAAATTACCAAAATCATCACTAATGTCTTAGCGAGAATCATAAAGCACAAATATATCAAACCAAATCATATGGTGCCAACCAAAGAGATAAGACAGTCAATTTAAATAACAACGGGTTCCATTATAACCTTAGAGCAAATATTCAGTTCATAGCTATTAAACCAAATACAAGTAGCAGTAAAGACAACATTTATAGATTACAAAATAAGAGAAAACAAATGGATAAGAAGAAACTCTGTCAAAGCCCTTCCATCACCACGCATTCCGCTCAAATCAAGCTTTCCAATCTGTGTCGCTCGTTGCTCTTGTGCTCCAAAGATATAACAGACTTCTCCCTAAATCTACCTAATCTATATTTACAAACATGAGAAAAGAAAGAAATTACAGAAGAAAATCCTAGGCTATCCTATATGATAAAGTCTGAGTATTATCCTCTTTTAGATGCAGAGGCTTCCATGTATTATATAAGCCTTCCTCCTTTTGCTAGGTCAAAATCACTTACTCACTGTCTGGGCACCGGAGGTGGCGCCGCAGCGCGGCCAAGTAAGTTGTGGTTGGCGCTGCAGCGCCATGTAAGCTTGGAAAAACTGGAGCCCGCGCTGCAGCGCGAGCCCATAAAGGAATAGTGGTGTTGCGGCGTGAAGCTTACGTCAGCAAGGAGTAGGAGGTGGCGCCGCGACGTGGGCTTTAAGCTGGGCTTTGGCGCCGCGGCACGGCTATACATAAAATGACTATTTTGCCCCCTGATGCTAGAAAACACTTGATAAGCCCTGCATTGTATTGATTAAGCATACTAACACTATAAACATATTAATCTATATAAAATCTACGAATTCAGGCAATTATTTAAGTCATAAAGTATCCGATTCGCGGGTATAAATCCCACTCATCAAATAGCCCCAAACTTAAGTCTTTGCTTGTCCTCGAGCAAACTATCTAACACAACACTAATAATAAAACATACGCGGAAGAAAACTAAAACAGTATAGTAGTATCATGGCTTCAGGAGCTAGATCATGGCCATTCCCAGATAATAGGGCAAACATAGAGATGAATAAGGGTTCATTCAATGTTAAGCATAAGACTGTATTCGATCCATTCTATATGTGTGTGTGGAGACCAACCATTATAACTAATCATAACTCGAATAAGCTCGGACAGTTGATTGCTAATACCAATATGCATACTCCGCAACTTAAGCATTCAAGAAGCATTAAGAGTAAGACGTAAGTGCAGGAAAAAATCCAAAGACTCTAGCATGACGACAGTAAAATCTGACTTGGATAGTCCTTAATTTCCTTAGGCTATTCAGAACTACCCATGAATGAGCTTTTGATCAGTGACTCCCAAGCCAGATGACTTTAGGGCACTAGGTGTAGAACACCTCTATGAATCTAACAACTCGAGCAGTAAAGGCCACGTAATCAACATAAGCCACTGAGATTTTACAACAAAAAAGAAGATTATTTAGCGAGTGCATTTTATGCTCCATCTCGATATCGATCCTGCATTTATGGGCGAGTGCGTTTTACGCTCCATCTCGACCCACCGCAAAACTTTCGATATAAACTCTTCTTTTCTATTTTTATTCTCATTTTATTCATTTTTTTATATACGTCAACATGCCAGAAACCAAGATCCAAAATTGTATAAACGTCTAATTCTTTTATTACCTTGTAAAAATGAAAGTTTATAAGAGTGAACAAATTTTCAAAGCAATAAACTCGCAAACTAACTTCGAAAAATAACTACTTAACACAGTTGGTCAGTGCTTGCTAAGAAGGACGAATCAATAACAGTCTAAACTTATCGATTGAACAACCCCTAGCTCATACATGCTTGACACGACTCTAAGAGATAGACAAAAATACTTGGCATTTGTCATCAGCCACAATCAAAAATTAATGATAACTATAACACCCTTGCTAAATAGCAGCTCAAAATAGGGTAAAAAGGCCATTCGCATGGCAAGAGCATCTAATCTGTAAAAGCCCCAAAAAGATGGCTATAAACCACAATCATGCTGATAATAATCAAACCATTAAATAATAAAAACCAAAAATAGTTCATGGCATAAAAATTAAAGCATTATCCTGATAATCCCGCAGTTCAAAATGACTGCACCACAATACTGATGATAAATAAAAAAAAATATAATAAAGTACTAAAGTATGCAATCCTAATCATGGCAGTACATAAATAGATAGATAACAGCTAAAAATACCCCCAAACTTGAGGTGAGCAATGCACTTATTGCTAAACATAAAGCAATCATAAACAAGAGGGCTTCCCTAAAGTTTGCTCACTCAGCAGCGGTCTCGTCCTCGTCAGCCTCGACGGGTGGTGATGGGGGAGGGTAGGGTGGGAAAACCGACAGCTCTAAAAACTGGTATGGCGTGAACTTAGCATTCTCGCCACAATAATCGGTGTAGATGCTCTACATAGTGTTCACCAGCTCAGCCTGGTACTGCATAGCTATCTCATGTCTCTGAGCAACTGCAACTATGTGCCTCCACTGTCTCTACGCCTCGGCATCCTGTTTCTGATACAACAGGGTGAGGAACATCATAATGTCTGTCAGTAGACCCTGTGCAGCTGGGCCTGCATCTGGCGCCTGAGAGGGCTCTGGCTCTGCTGTAGGAGGTGCTGCTGTAGGGTGGCCCATAACCTTCACCTCTAATATGCGACTAAGCCCTATCCCACATAGTGAAGCGCGAGATGGTCAAGTGGTCAATGACTGTCATGGGTGGAGAGGCTGTCTCCACGGGCCCCCACTGGATACCTTCTCGCTTGCACAAGGTGGTGATCAATGATTGGATGAGGAAGTCCAGCGGCAATGTTACTCTTGATTACCTTCCGAATGGAGTCTTGGATTAGCACGCCGATATCCACATGTAAACTAGTGACAATGGCAAAAAGTAGGATCGCCCTATCCTTAGTCACGTCACACAAATGACAGAACGGGATCATATTGGCACAAATGAAGCTGAACCACGCCTTCCCATAGCAACTAAGTGCAGAAGCCGGGAAAGTGGTCTTTTCCCCTATGTAATCGTTTTCCTTCCACGCAGTTTTGGGCTTGCAAAGCCGCCTAATGATATCCTCGAGATCATAGCTACGGAGTCCCAGCTGCATATAATCATTGCCCGCATAGTTGGGTGTTCCATACAAGGCATTGATGGCCTGACTACTATACTCCACTAGCTTCCCCCGAACTTGAACAACAGCAGGGCCTTCGGGATTGGCGTTGGCATAGAACTCCTGAACCCCAGATACAATAGCTGACCCAGGTGGCTTTGTGAAATGGATCCAGTTGCGCTCCTGTATCATGGTGGTTAGCTCACCATCTTTCTTGTCCGGCCTGAGCCCACGCTCAGGAATCAGATTTCGTGAGCTGAAAGAACTTTTGTACCTTTTCCAGGCCTCCTTATTAATAAACTTGGCTCTGTCCCAATCCGTTAGTGGTGGCGTGGCGAAAGATGAAGACCCTCCGACACTCAGGCGTTGTCTTTTTGGAGCCATGTCAAAAATCTCAGTTGTTGGTAAGATTCAAAAATAGTCCTGAATAGTGCCAAAATTCCCCTAAAACTTAGGCCAAGTAGACCCCAGCAATAGCCAATACCAAACAGCCCAATTCAAACAAGTTCTTCTCTCAAGAATTTTATCAAACACTTGGAGTGCGCTCTGAAAACCAAATATGGACAACCCCTTGCTTGACAGTGTTCTAGCCCAATTTCTGTCAATAGAAATCTCACAAATCAAAAGAGAAAAACCAACCCAAATAATAACAACATCTACTGTCAATGATAGAATGAAAATCCCAAAATACCTTGGCGAACCCTAGCAATGGCAGTCGACTAGACAAACCTTTGTCGTGTAGTCGAATTGGGGCCAATTTGTATGTTGGCGAGTGTAGAGTTGAAATCGACTGGATTGTTGAGGAGTTGTGCTACTCGATCAATAAGGATGTTGGGGTGTCTTTTATGCTGTGGTGTTGAGAGAGATGTGCTAAGACTGCCGAGAGAATGGAAGATGAATGGCCCAATTGCTGCTAACATCAGTTTTTTTAAAACAAAAATTCACTGTCGGCGCTACGGCGCAGGATGTCCTTTATTAATTGGTGTCGCGGCGCGAGTTAACAGTAGTTGGGAAATTTTGGTAGCGCCGCGGCACGGCCTACCCTTTGTTGGTTGGCACTGCGGCGCGAGTTAGCAATAGGCAAGGCAATTCATGGCACTAAGGCGCGAATAATGGAGCTGTGGCGCGAAGCCGGTGCTGCGGCGTTAGATGCAGTATACTAGGTGGCGCCGCGACGCGAGGAGCAAATTCTGTGCTTTTTCTATCTATTTTTTGCACAAACCAAGACAGGTTAAAAACTACACTACAAAAGTAAACATGCATTAATAAAAAACTTATAAACACCATTGTAATATACTATACATCAAAATAAATATGTTGTCTATAGATGGAAGCCACAAAAACAATAATGCCCAATCTGACAGCTATGTTAACAACTAAAGCAAATTGACACAACGTAGACTAGACAGAAGTAAATAAAACAGATAAAATTTATACCGAGATGGGGGTGCCTCCCCACCAAGCGCTTATTTTAAAGTCATCGGCTTGACTATACCGACGTCGTTCAATCCATATCATAAGCGAAAATGACCTTCTCATGACGCCTATTCGTCAGTTCCTTTGGATTTTTGATAGAAATTGATGATGGATCATCTTCATTTCCTACATCCATCCAGTCATCCATTGGCACAAAGAATCTTTCACCGCTGGAATTATCCACTAATTCGCCTTTTTCATTAAACTGGAAGCGTTCTTTGTACTCTGTTGGGCCCTCTAGGATTTTCACAGTCGGGAGCGTGGTTTCCGAATGTAGATCAGTATTGACTATACAACCATTGTGTATCCGTTTGTCTCCAACTTCAAACTCCACCGATTGGTCAGTTTACACTATAATGTCTCCCTCAACAACTGTGTGAGAATCATCGCATTTTCCTTGCGTATCCACCGTTCAATACTCTCTCGCTTCATCATCAAGATCAATTACGGCCAGAAGATTGTCTTGTGGTAGATTTGTGATGGCATTGACAAGTTACCCCAATTGATTCTCAAGACTGTGCAATGCGGCTTCTTGGCTTGCCATCCGAACCTCATTTCTTTCAATAAAGTTGGCGAGAAGCTCTTCAAGCCAGTTCTCTTCTTCTCGTGTTGAGGACTCAGATAAGTTCTCATTGGGTCGAGATGTCAATTCATATTGCGGTAGAGACTGATAGTCAATGAGAGACCCCAGATTTTATGAATAAAGATTTAAATTTCTCGAAATATTTTATTTAATATTATGGTGTGGATTTGATATAATATTATAGTTGTGGGTAGTATTTATAAATTTTACAAAGTATGCAAGTGGTAATATTATATTCGATTGGTCGGGAAATATTCATTTTATCAGGGAATATTCATTTTATCAGGGAATATTCATACAACAGCACAATCATTGGTGAACCCCACAACGGAAGTATTGTCGGATTGAGAAAACGACAAAAATATTTTATGAAAATAACGACGGAAGTTTTACCGTTAACTGTTGAAACACTCGGTGTTAAAAGTACAGTAATACGCGTGGTTGCATAATAGCACACGGTATTGATTATTGATGCTTATGTGAGAAGTCACTCAGTATTGTTTAATCGGGTATTCGGGACACTTTTTGTGTCGGAGTACTATTCACGAGTTACTATTCACGGGATACTATTGATAACCCGTAAAATATATTTATTTTCGGTCCAAATCATTTTTGGGTACAATATTATTCTATGAGGAGATGTGCTAATTTTTCAGACCGTTGGTTAAAGATATAATAGTAAATCAATATGGACCGCTGGTGCAAAGTTATAATAGTGAATCAATATGGATCGCTAGTTTAAAGTTTTAATAGTAAATCAGTATAGACCATTGCTTTAAGTTTTAATAGTAAACTAATATGGACCGTCTGTTTAAAAGTAAATTAATCTAGACCGTTCATGAGTTAGTTACTATGCAGTCCATTTTTCTATAAATAGAAGCTCATTCCTTCATTATTTTCTTACGAACTCACTAAAACCCTAGGGAGAGAAATTATAGAGAGAGAGAAGAAAAGTATTCTGCTACTTCACTACTCCGATATCAAGTTTCTTTTAAGGTAAGGGGTATTATTTCTTTTGTATTCATGAAGAGAACTTCTGTTATTCCATTCTTTATTATTCTGCTGGAATAACCAGTATACGCGGACTACCCTATACTTGGTGAAATTCTGTTGTTATTACATTCTTTATTATTCTGTTGGAACATCCTGTCGGTGCGAATTTCGCCTGACCTGATTCCGTTATTATTATTCTGTTGGAATAACCTGTCTATGCGAAGTACCGCATGCATGGTGATTTCTTTTGTTATTCCATTCTTTATTATACTCAGTTGGTTAAAGTTTTGACTTCTATACTCCATGAAATTAGTAGAATATCCTTGATATTTGCGCTTCATCCAGTATCTTTTCATAAAAATATTCTTCTGAGCATTCTTGAATTTTACTCTACAAAGAAGTATCATGTTGACAATTTGGACGTGTGGATAAATTAATTCTTGAACTTATTTTATTGAATTATTATGTCATTGTCATCATCCTCATGTTCATATTTTTTTGAAAGTCATCTGTGGCCTGTAGTGCATAGATGGACTTGGTACGATTATGACCAGGGATTATTCGGTGTAATCATGACCGTAATGTTACAAATGATGTGAAAAAAGTCCTCATTGGCCCGTAGTGCATTGATGGACAGTTTTTGGTATGATTATGGCTATGGATTCTCTTTGGCCGTAGTGCAAAGATAAATTGTTTTATGGCATGATCAGGACCGTTGATGAAAATATGATTATCTTTAGCCGTAGTGCATGGATAATTCATGGTCGTGATACTAAAGAATATCATTGGCCGTAGTGAAGGGGTGATTCGATGATGTGGATTATTTATTGAGCCGAACCTCAGCAATAAAAGTGATGAAAAACCTTTTAAATCATATAAGATAGTAGATTTTATTCTCTACTTGACTCTTCTAATGGATTGATTGTTCCGCTGCAGTTAAACTTGATGTTTGTTATATTGTATCAGTTTAACACTGTTGAAGGCTAACGATAATTTATTCAGCATTATCTTAGTCATAATATTTCTTACTGGGCTAGTTGAGCTCACCCTTTCTTTCACTGTTCTCTTCAGGAAATGAGAACGTAGCTGGGACTAGTCGGGGAACAGAGTGATGATCCTAGATGTTTGCATTAGTAGTCCTCAATATTCTGTGAAATATTGTGATAATAATGTTAATCAGGACTCCTTTTGAGTTTGTATACTCTCTAGTAGACAATATTTGTATTCAAACTCACAGTTTATATTTTGTCGTATTGTACACGACAGTTGTATTATTAAGTTGTATTTAAATTCTGTACCATGTATCTGGCGACTCAGAATAGGTGATGTATACCTAATTTTGGGGGCGTCACAGTTGGTATCAAAGTTTAGGGATATGATCCCTGGCTAGGATGTGAGAATAGAACTAGGAGGGGAGAGACGGATAATTCCTTCGCTAGTATGACCTACCTAAGTTTATTTGGTATTTAATTGGTCAGTCAGAGTATAGGGATAATATGTGATAGGTTAATTAACCCTTGTTTTGTGGCAGTATTTGAAAATGACATCTGAGAATGTTGAGAATAGCAATGGAGCACATGAGACCGTGGAGACACCTCTAATCTCCAACCAAGATAATGTGATTAGAGATATCCATGCGGTGATTGAGGAATTAAAAGTTGCACTCAAGCTAGTCGCAAAGGTAGCAACTGAGAGTGAGGAAGAAGAGGAACCTGAGGAGGATTTATTAGAAGAACTTATTGATCAAAATGAAGAATTGCAAAATCGTATTCATAAGTTAGAAGAGCAGGCTGAAGAATGGAAGGCGGTCATGGAGCAAAGGAATGTAACAATTCAAAAATGTATTACCCGATGTGCAATAGTTGAACAGGAGCGTTCTTTGGCAGAGTATACGATATTAAAGCTGGAATCTGAGAATTCAAATGTCAAGGAGCAGCTGAAAGAAGAAACAACTGAACGAGTGAGAATGAAAGATGCATGGGTAAAAGCCACACGACGCGTTGATATTGTGGAAAGAGAAGTCCGATCCAAGAAAGCTAAAATAAATGATATGTATTTCTCTTTTTTGACAGCAATTGGGAGAACCCAGCATCAAGTTTTGAATTACCCTATACATTGCTGTCAACCCCAATTCGATATGGATCGAAGGCTAATGATTCAGATCATGGAGCAGGAGTACGACGAAGCAGTTGAGGGTGGAATATGCCCTATAGCGAAAGTCAATTCCAGTGGTAATGATGACACCAAAGACTGTCCCGAATAAGTCAAATTTGATAGTTTAAGGGAGAGCGTTTTTCGTGACGAGGTATCGAACAAAGTTATCATGGGTTAGTTAATTATAAATTCTTGTGAAGTCTATGCCTTATTCGATACCGGTTCTACCTATTTTTTTATCTCTCTTGCTTGCGCTCAACGTTTAAATTTAACTCCGGAGAAGTTAGACTTTGACTTATTGGTTAAAACTTCGTTAGTAGAAACCTTCGTTACCTCCACTATTTATAAATCTTGTTCAAATCAACACTTTCATGTTACCTGTCGATCTTATCTCTTTGAAAATACTTGCCTTTGATGTGATTTTTGAAAACGATTGGTTAACTACTCATCATACTTTTCGTAAGGTTGTTAGCTTTCATACTTCTAACCAACCTGTTATGCGAATTCAAAGTAACCAAACCACAAAAGTCAATCATTGTCATATCAATCCAAAAGTAAAGAGCCCCAATTCTTTCATTGTCGACATCCTTGTGTGGGATGCACCGAAGCCAGACTTTCTGTAGGAGACGTTGTGAATGACGATGGCAAGTTGATAGGTATCAATGTGACGTGTTATCCAAGTCTTGGATGAGAGTCACAGTTTTGAATGATATTTCTATTGTTAATAAATTTCCTGATGTATTCTTGAAGACTTATTGGCCTACTCTAGAGCGTGAAATTAAATTTTGTATTGACCCCAGTATAAAACTCATTTCTTAAACCCTCAAATATTTCTTTACTTAAAACGAACGTAACATGCGCCAAAGACGTTGGCTCGAGCTATTAAAGATTATGATCGTACCATTCAATACCATCGTAGGAAAAGCGAACGTGGTAGCTGACGCGTTGAGTAGAAGATCGTATGCGAGTGAGATGTTGTTAACACAAAGACCCATTTCGTATAACTTACCAATGATGAAGATAGATTTAAAGACTCTAGGGACCCACGTGAAGATAATGAATATACGATTAGAATCAACTTTAATCGATAAAGTTAAAGTCGCTCAAGCTACACACCCAAATCTGATGAATGTGAAGAAAAAGGTTCAAGAAGGAATTATCTCAACCCTCGATTTAATTGGCCCATTTGAAATCCTCGATCGAGTAGGAACTGTGGCTTATAGACTCATCTTACCGCCAAGTATGTCGCATGTTCATAACGTTTCTCACGTATCGTTGTTAGTAAAAACTTAGTCTTGGGGGGCTTTGGAACCAAATTTTGGAATAATTCATGAATCTGAAAAATTATGAAATCATGGGAGTTTTGTAGAGCATGTTACAAGCTTTCCATAGCCTCGAAAATAGACTAATTCCGATAACGGATGAAGAAGTTATGAAGATTTGAAGTATATGTGTCAAAAGTTGCAAAATCTAGAAAATTGGAGTTAAGTGCCAAAGGTCGAGCGCCTAGGCACTAGACTCGGTGCTTGGAATCTGTTCTTGGGCACCTAGGCGCTTGCCCAAGGCCAATTTTGGGCGCCTAGGCGCTGGTCTAGTGTTAAGCCAAAATCTGTTTGGACATCCTTTAGTAAATTGGGCATATATTTTTCATACAAACTCCGATTGAGGTGATTCAAGATGATCCGGAACGAGGACGAATAGACCTACAACGTTTGTTCTTTAAGTTATTTAATTTAAGATCGTTAGAAGGGGTAAAAATAGTTATCTTTGGGACTATTATATTTTCAGAGGCAATCGGAAGACGTCGGGCATGCACGTATGCAACGTGCAATGTTTTCGACGATAAAGGTATTCAAGGTTATACCTCAAGAGTTAGAATCTGAAATGAAGTTAAGGTATCCTCACCTCTTTGGCATATCAAGTGCGTACGTAAATTTTGAGGGTAAAATTTCATAAGGAGAGGAGATTGTGAGACCCCAGATTTTATGAATAAAGATTTAAATTTCTCAAAATATTTTTTTAATATTATGGTGCGGATTTGATATAATGTTATAGTTGTGGGTAGTATTTATAAATTTTACAAAGTATGCAAGTGGTAATATTATATTCGATTGGTCGGAGAATATTCATTTTATCAGGGAATATTCATTTTATTAGGAAATATTCGTACAACAGCACAATCATTGGTGGACCCCACAACGGAAGTATTGTCGGATTGAGAAAATGACAAAAATATTTTATGAAAATAACGGCGGAAGTTTTACCGTAACTGTTAAAACACTCGGTGTTAAAAGTACAGTAATACGCGTGGTTGCATAATAGCACATGGTATTGATTATTAATGCTTATGTGAGAAGTCACTCAGTATTGTTCAATCGGATATTCGGGACACTTTTCATGTCAGAGTACTATTCACAAGTTACTATTCACGAGTTACTATTCACGAGATACTATTGATAACCCGTAAAATATATTTCTTTTCGGTCCAAATCATTTTTGGGTACAATATTATTCTATGAGGAGATGTGCTAATTTTTCAGACCGTTGGTTGAAGATATAATAGTAAATCAATATGGACCGCTGGTGGAAAGTTATAATAGTGAATCAATATGGATTGCTAGTTTAAAGTTTTAATAGTAAATTAGTATGGACCGTTGCTTTAAGTTTTAATAGTAAACCAATATGGACCGTCAATTTAAAAGTAAATCAATCTAGACCGTTCATGAGTTAGTGTGACACCCCCAAATCCGGGTACTTCGATTCCACGGGATTTGGTGTTCACTGTACAAGCATCATCTATCTATCTACCCATAAATAATATCAAACCATACAATAGATAGAAATCATAATAAAATCTCTTCCCTTAAGGGTTACATCAACTGAATCATAAATAAATCCCAGGTTACTCTAACCTTAAAACATCTGTGCGGAATTCTAAACAAATAAGTCTTAACATCAACATAACACAAGTCTTAAACAAATACATCAGTTAATAAATAACAGGTCTTCATCATTTGCTAACTTTGCCCTTGCCCTTACTAGTGGAAGGTTCATCGCCTCTTTCATTCTTAACTGCAATGTTATTATTAAGCAAGAGTGAGCACAAATGCCCACAAGTATAATAATGAAATAACATTATAATAACATGCGAATAAATCAAAGACGTCTGAATAAAAGCTCAACTTTTGAATCGAGAATGAATAACAAGAATCAAAAGAATTCTGAGTGTCATAAGACCTTGAACTATGTCCTAGGTTAACAAGAAATATACTTGAAACCTTTAACAGTCATAAGACTATGGACCTTCTTCTCGTACTTAGGGGGATCAGCCCTTAGTACCATACTGTGCACAATATCTTAACGCTAAAGCATAAATAATCCCCTATACAGGGTTGTTCATCTCAGTTTGACATTCGAGTCCGCACCAAAGGAAGTTTGGTTTGGATAATTCATCAAGGGTTCTGAAATTCATCAACTAAGGACTAGCTGAATCAGTAAGGTTCACTAGTCTAAAAAGTTTGACAATAATGATATTCAATATGATTAATAATCTCAAGAAATATACAATAGAACAATTATTGTATAACTGAATCATGCTTTGACAATATAAATAATCTGTAATATCATACTTGAACTTGAATAATAGAAATGATAACTTATTCAAGGTAATTAATAATCTTGAAAGATATTAAAAAGTAGGGTTAAGAAACTTGCCTTGCTTGTAGATTACACTTTAACTAACTCGTTCTTTGAATTAAAAATCCTACATACCATTCACATACACAATACCAGTTAATTATAACTTAACTAATCATTATAAACTCTTTCTCTTTGACTACTTTAATTATTCGACTAAACTTAGTCAAATTTTCACTTTGTCACATCATTTGTACTTCGTGAATTACCAAACTAATTATGTAATTTAATAATTCAAATCACATGTAATTATGTTATTTACATGTTACACATCTATTTTAATATCACATTATACCTATAACATGTTTACTTGATCATTACATTAATCCACTAACACATTGATAGTCGTAAACATTTTAAAATCTCATTTTTGAGTTTTCTGGAGAGTGGCGCTGCGGCGCCACTAATGTGCTAAGGAGTCGCGCTGCTGCGCGGTGGCGCTGTGGCCGGGCCCTTGGCGCTGCGGCGCTGTGGCGCCGTGGCTCGAGTCATGGCGCTACTGCACGGTGGCGCTGCGGCGCGGGAAATGAACTGGTAGCCGGCGCTGCGGCGCGGCATACCAGACACAGAAATGGCTGTTCGCGAAAAATCGCAGAACATGCCAATTTCTCCCAATTTCTTATTTTCTACTCAAAATTAGACATACCCACAAGTTATAGTTCATGTATATTCATAATACAACATCTATAAAGTGATTTTAACCCATTAAAACATATAATCACATATTTAAATCATGTAAAATTGGACTATTCTTGATGTTCTTGAAGTTTTTTAAACAAAACACATAATTTAGCCGTACGGATTCGTTATAACACCTAATCCGTTCGTTTAAGGCTTGATTTCTTCGTATTAACATGCTCAATAATATAAGGGTGTAAAATTTATGGATAATATATGATCAATACATCAATTATCACGTATAAGGCCATATGGCCAAATCACGTACTCTATTTATTTTGAAATAACAAGTCATCAGATTACTACACTTAGGGTATGGGATCATGCAATATATATAAAAAAAAACATGTTAAGCTACTCTTATGATTACATTTATACTCATAATTGTTACCCTATTCAACCATAGAAACTCTACAGAGGACTTAAGCCATAATTATGAAAACTTTAAAAAGACGTAGAAATAGAATTTGGGAAAGAAGAGATTACCCAAAGCATAGATGAGTAAGGATGACAATTCTCTCTATTTCAATCACAGTACACACAATCTCTCTCAAAGATTTCTCCAACTCTCTCTGCAAACTCTCTGGTTCTAAAAATACGTAAGTTAAACTCAACTGAGCCTTTAAGCGCAGAGTTGAGGTCAGTTATTCCATTCGTGGTTTAACTGTCCCCAACTCCTCCTAAGGCCTCATTTGGCTAGCAAACTAGGTTCAAAACTCATTATTTTAATAACCTTTTATCATATAGTTTGAAAATGTCACACTCTTATAAGATAAATCTAATATTTTATTTAATTTACTTTAAATAAAATATAATAATTTCTCATAAATTCACGTAGTCACAATATTAATTATCTCTTTAATAAATAATAATAATTTATTAAATCTCTAATTAATAATTAAATTAATTAAAGTAACATCATGCTTAATTAAATTATTTCATTTAATTCAATAAGCTCACATAATCACATACTTGAATAATAAAATTCTCTATATTAATTTAATAAATGTAACACATATAATTAAATTAATCTATCACAATTGCATCAATTGATTATTAAATCTAATAATTAAATCATCGAAAAATATTTATTTAATTCAATAAATATTAAAATAAATTACAGAATTCTCGTTCGTCACAGTTAGTTACTATACAATCCATTTTTCTATAAATAGAAGTTCATTCCTTCATTATTTTCTTACGAATTCACTGAAACTCTAGGGAGAGAAATTATAGAGAGAGAGAAGAAAAGTATTCTACTACTTCACTACTCCGATATCAAGTTTATTTTAAGGTAAGGGGTATTATTTCTTTTGTATTCCTGAAGAGAACTTCTGTTATTCAATTCTTTATTATTCCGCAGGAATAACCAGTATACGCGGACTACCCTATACTTGGTAAAATTCTTCTGTTATTCCATTCTTTATTATTCTGTTGGAATAACCTGTATACGCGGGCTACCCTATACTTGGTAAAATTTTTCTGTTATTCCATTCTTTATTATTCTGTTGAAATATCTTGTCTGTGCGTTTTATGTCGGACCTAGTTTCGTCTTTATTATTCTGTTGGAACATCCTGTCGGTGCGTATTACGCCTGACCTGGTTCCGTTATTTAGTATTCTACTGGAATAACCTGTGTATGCGAAGTACCGTATGCATGATGATTTCTGTTGTTATTCCATTCTTTATTATTCTGTTGGAACATCCTGTCGGTGCGAATTTTACCTGACCTGGTTCCGTTATTATTATTCTGTTGGAATAATCTGTCTATGCGAAGTACCGCATGCATGGTGATTTCTTTTGTTATTCCATTCTTTATTATACTCAGTTGGTTAAATTTTTGACTTCTATACTCCATGAAATTAGTAGAATATCCTTGATATTTGCGCTTCATCCAGTATCTTTTCATAAAAATATTCTTCTTAGCATTCTTGAATTTTACTCTACAAAGAAGTATCATTTTGACAATTTGGACGTGTGGATAAATTAATTCTTGAACTTGTTTTATTGAATTATTATGTCATTGTCATCATCCTCATGTTTATATTTTTTTGAAAGTTATATGTGGCCTGTAGTGCATAGATGGACTTGGTATGATTATGACCAGGGATTATTCGGTGTAATCATGACCGTAATGTTACAAATGATGTGGAAAAGTCCTTATTGGCCCATAGTGCATTGATGGACAGTTTTTGGTATGATTATGGCTATGGATTCTCTTTGGCCGTAGTGCAGAGATGAATTATTTTATGGCATGATCAGGAACATTGATGAAAACATGATTATCTTTAGCCGTAGTGCATGGATAATTCGTGGTCGTGATACTAAAGAATATCCTTGGCCGTAGTGCAAGGGTGATTCGATGATGTGAATTATTTATTGAGTTGAGTCTTAGCGATAAAAGTGATGAAAAACCTTTTAAATCATAAAAGATAGTAGATTTTATTCTCTACTTGACTCTTCTAATGGATTGATTGTTCCGTTGCAGTTAAACTTGATGTTTGTTATATTGTATCAGTTTAACACTATTGAAGGCTAAAGATAATTTATTCTGGATTATCTTAGTCATAATATTTCTTACTGGGCTAGTTGAGCTCACCCTTTCTTTCACTTTTCTCTTCAGAAAATGAGAACGTAGCTGGGACTAGTCGGGGAATAGAGTGATGATCCTAGATGTTTGCATTAGTAGTCCTCACTATTCTGTAAAATAGTGTGATAATAATTATAATGAGGACTCCTTTTGAGTTTGTATACTCTCTAGTAGACAATATTTGTATTCAAACTCACAGTTTATATTTTCTCGTATTGTACACGACAGTTGTATTATTAAGTTGTATTTAAATTATGTACCATGTATCTGGCGACTCAGAATAGATGATGTATACCTAATTTTGGGGGCGTCACAGTCAAACAGAGAGGCATGATTCGGATCATGATAATGCTCTTGACTGTAGTCCCATGAGCTTGGATAACCCTGGCAGTTTGGATGGTAGGAATCTGTTCAAAGTCATATTGTTCCTGACAGTAGGCATTCTAAGTGGACTGGCACTCAAGATTGTCAGAAAATCTCAAGGCATTGGCAATTTGAAATTTAAAATTGCAATTTCTCGAGTCCTTCTTCCGAGCTTGGTTGTGTCGTCCCCTCATAAGGCCATTGATAACATTAATCGTCCATAATCTGTAAACTCAAAAACAAAAAGAAAGGATGATCAAACAAATAAAAGAAATAAATATATACAAGTTCAAAGTAAGACTAAATTGATTTAAATCAATATTGGACAATATTAGAATTTTAGTTCCCCGGCAGCGGCGCCAAAAACTTGTTGGTCAAAAAACCGATTACTAAACACGTGTAAGTATACGCGGTCTAACAAGTAGTACAGTGATAAAAAGTGTCGTACCCACGAGGAACTATGACTAATATTTACCAAGTACCGACTTTGAATCGCTAAAGCCTTATTCGAACAGCAGTAAATGGAAGTGCGATTAATCTAATTAACTAATTAACAAAGCAAGTAAATGGATAACGAATGGTAATATAAGGAATTACAAGCTAAGGTCACAACTTCACCCCACACAGGCATTCTACCGAACACCTGGCGTGCTATGCTTCATCAAACTAGCTACCCTTCTCTCTTTGGTCTTAATGGTCACGACAATTTGTCGACCGAGAACACTCAGGTGCCTATGCACCTCTGTCGAGGTATGCACAAACATATCCCCTCCAGATCCACCCAAAAGGGAATAGAACAGAAAAGAACATCCAAGCTAGATGCAATCCTACACATGTCTATGCGAATTGATCATAACAAGGATTTAAGCATAAGTTCTCAATTAGGTCACACGTAGCGCACAGAGATATGTCTATTCTACACACAACGTATGCAGTCAAGACCCACAATCACATGCTAATATATTTAGGTGTAAATCTACAATCCTTCTATCGATATCAAGCGGATTACCAAAATCATCACTAATGTCTTAGCGAGAATTATAAAGCACAAATATATCAAACCAAATCATATGGTGCCAACCAAAGAGATAAGACAGTCAATTTAAATAACAGTGGGTTCCATTATAACCTTAGAGCAAATATTCAGTTTATAGCTATTAAACCAAATACAAGTAGCAGTAAAGACAACATTTATAGATTACAAAATAAGAGAAAACAAATGGATAAGAAGAAACTCTGTCAAAGCCCTTCCATCACCACGCATTCCGCTCAAATCAAGCTTTCTAATCCGTGTCACTCGTTGGTCTTGTGCTTCAAATACATAACAGACTTCTCCCTAAATCTACCTAATCTATATTTACAAACATGAGAAAAGAAAGAAATTACAGAAGAAAATCCTAAGCTAAGCTATCCTATATGATAAAGTCCGAGTATTATCCTCTTTTAGATGCAGAGGCTTCCCTGTATTATATAAGCCTTCCTCCTTTTTCTAGGTCAAAATCACTTGCTCACTGTCTGGGCACCGGAGGTGGCACCGCGGCGCGGCCAAGTAAGCTGTGGTTGGCACTGCAGCGCCATGTAAGCTTGGAAAGACCAGAGCCCGCGCTGCAGCGCGAGCCCATAAAGGAATAGTGGCACTGCGGCGCGAAGCTTACATCAGTAAGGAGTAGGAGGTGGCGCCGCGGCGCGGGCTTTAAGTTGGGCTTTGGCGCCGCGGCGCAGCTATACGTAAAATGACTGCTTTGCACCCTGTATGCTAGAAAACACCTGATAAGCCCTGCATTGCATTGATTAAGCAAACTAACACTATAATCATATAAATCTATATAAAATCTACGAATTCAGAAAATTATTTAAGTTATAAAGTATCTGATTCACGGGTATAAATCCCACTCATCAGGCTTTAAGAAATGTGAGAAGGCTTACAGTGGGCTGCCAAAGAAGACTTCAAATAGCTTTAAATGAATGAACACTCGATTTCCACAAGTAAAAGGTAGCAAAATATAAGCTCACAAATGTTTAAAATGAGAAAGTACTCAGTATATTGGGCATAAAAGGACAGGGCTTCCTCACCATTTTTCTCTTGAAAATGGCCACCCCAATCCCTCTATTATAGAGGGGGGGAGCCGCAGGTGTACCTACGACTGCCCGGGGTGCCCCGAGTCATGTGGGTCATCTCGAAGTATGTGCACTCAGACAACGCGTTGTTCGCTCGAACCTTCATAACTTTCAATCTGGGAGTCCGATGGAAGCGTGATATACTATTCCAAAAAACTCTTTCTGAGAGCTAGGCAATAACATAGGATTTTCCGTTTTTGAATCCGGGAAGATGGGTCCATGACCGAAATAGCATTTCCAGGTCTCCGTCAAGTAGTTCGTTAAGTTATTTTTACGTAGTTTGCACTCAGAAGTTAAGATATGATTCTTGTGGGACTTCTTTTGAGGAAGTTTGAGTTGAAATGAGTTGATTTGATTTGAGTTGAGTTTCTAGTTGGCAAAATGACCATTTTTCCTCTCCTGGGGTTGTTTCTGACTTTGGCGCAGTTATAGCGATATTTTCCCAAGGTTATCTCTGAGATTGTCATGTTGTTAACTCTGAATGTCCTCATGGTTTTCTCTGAGGTTGGCCTGACCTCCTGGGGTTGACTTCGGGTATTAAACTTGATCTCTTGGGGTTATCTCCGGGGTTAGAACAGACTTTCCCAAGGTCATCTCCGGGGTTGGAAACTAATTTCCCGAGGTTATCTTTAGGGTTGGAAACTAGATCTCTCGGGGCTATCTCAGGGGTTGTAATTGATGTTGTGATCCTCCAGGGTTATCTCTAGAGTGTAAAAAATAAGCTTTTGTCCTTCTACATAGTTAGTAACATGAAAATAAAATTTTGAGTGTCTACAGATGCCCCTCTTTATCATGTTCATGCAATACAATAGAATGGACATAATAAAGATTACTAGACACTTGAAATATGACAAGGTATTTCTAATGATGCAAATCGCAATGTTATGAATGTTATGATGAATGTTAAAATATTTTTACAAATCGCACATCGCATTTTGCACTTCGCTTTTTGTATTTGGCCAATCGCACTTCGCAACTCGCACATCGTATTTCGCATATCATAAATCGAAAATCGCACTTCGCAAATCGCTTTACTTGTACCGATCATTGCTGATGCATATGCTGGTGTTGACTCCAACGGTTTGGCTTTTTATCGGTGTTACCGATGCTTGTTTGATAAAGATAAGTAGAGATATTTTCTACATCTCTAATGGGGATGACGTTCTGAAATCATCGGACCTTCCCGATGCATACGCTGATAGTTTACAACGATGCCTACCCTGTTGGTAGTTTGACAACGGTGCCTACCCTACTGGTAGTTGACTACGCTGACATCGCCAAACTGTTTCAGTTCCCACTCAAACGGTAGTATCCCTGCACTGTCTTGATGTTACGTTGAATTGATGCTAATGGTTTAGAATACCGAATCTTCTGATACCTTCGCTGAAGTAATATTCTAAGGTTTGCTTCACCAGACTCTGCCTGATGTTACGCTGGATTGATGACAACCGCCAGATGTCTACAACAAAAAATTTCTCTAATCTAGGCATTTAATTTGAATGCATATTTAAATCTACTGGAGATACATGTTAAACCTTGATAGAGATATACGTTGATGTAACGCATTTGCACATGTGCAGATCATGCATGATATGATGACCTAGATTTATCCTTGGGAGTCTATTTTCCTAGGTTGACGCATATTTTAAATTATCTAGAGTAGAATTTTACCTCACCCTTTTTGAGGTGATTTGGAGTTTCCTTTCACTGTTGGGTGTTTGTGCCCCCATTTCCTTGAGTGTTAGATTCGCAACCCAGTTTAACTGGTGACCTGAATGCCGCTGACATCCCTAGAGAATGTAGCTCGTTCTTTCGCTACCCATATTTGAACTTCGGTGTAGAGGCCTCGACTTGTGAGCACTCAACGTCGGTTGGCACATTTGATGATGACGATTTCATTTGCTATACCTTTTGTTATTGGGCTTCTGCTTTTGAGTTAAGGACTTTTTTAAGAATTTTCCCCTTCTTTTGTAGGGACAAGCTTATGTCGCCATGATTTCTTTCAGGAGTTCTCCTCTTTCTTTTGATGAGAGGCTCGATCCTTCCTTAAACTCCTTCCCTTTCCTGGAACCAAAAAATGCCCCAGTGCTTTCGCATGTTGTTGTTGGGGATTCATATGAGATACTCTTATTGTTGACTAAGTCACAAGTGAGTAATATCCTCACATGTGAATTATTCATTCTGGGAATAGTATGATTAGAAAAGACCAAATGATTATACTGCATCGCCGATGAGATGATGTGAGGGAAGCTCTGATGGTGATGTACCATGCTGATGGTGTTGCCTAGTGCATTTTCCTCTTTAGGATGATTGATAAATGCCCTAGTGCTGAGTTGTCGCTGTTTCCGAGAATGCCCCAATCTTGTTGTAAAGGACCTAATATCGGTTTGTCACCAATTTTGAAATTTCCCTAGCCTTGCTTATTGTCTGGGATCGTTGCTTTGTCAGATAGGCCAATAAGATGGTGAGATCGCAAGAGGCTTTTACCTCTATACCAGATGCTGAATAGGTAGTGGATTTGGGCTTTGATGCCCTCAATCATTGTTATTGACTTGTTCACGCAATCGGCCTTGATGATTTTCTTTTGATTTTATAAAGACCTGTGATTGAGGGTGTCAGCTCTTTGAAGGTCCTCGTTGCTGATCATGCTTAATATATCACTGTGTTGTTATTATAACTTTGATGATTGATGTCGAGAGGCCTTCAGACTCCACTAAATTGACCCCAAAGATTTCAGCTGGCTGGTGATGACTTCACCCAAGTTTGATTTTATCTACAAAGTTTGATTTGTTGTCTTGATCTGGGGGAACAAGTCGTTAAGTATGAGATAGAATTTGCCATGACGGTTGCCCACGTACTCCTGTGTGTGTGGGAGATCAGGTCTGCATAGTTCCTGCTTGATAAGATAAACGGCTTGAGAAGTGTTTGTTTGGGATTTTTAGGTTTTTGATTAGTTTGACCGCACCATAAATGAATGCCTACGTACTCCAATTGATGAGGGGAGATCAGGTCTTTCGTAGTTCAGGCCGAATGAGCTGAAACCTAACTGATTTGATTTTGATTTTAACTTTTTGATTTTATTTTTTTTTGTTTTTTATTTTTTTAATTTTTTTGCTTTTTTTTTTGCTTTTTTTTGATTTGAAATATTTACATGAATGGAAAATAAAAGGCATATTGCGAAGAAAGTGATATCGTTCCAACATCTCTTGGAACTCCCCACTCTATCCTCTGGATCTACATCTTCTTGGCTAGCTGAGGCCTGATGGTCCAGTTATCAGTGGTTATGTTGCCTTCGAGGCTCGCGATAGAGGTTACCTCTTGGTTCTGAATATCTTCACTCATAACCATAACTTGATCGCCTCCTAATTCAGCAAACCCCTCGGGGATGCTTATATTGGACCTATCGCACAAAGGGATACTCTTGATTCTTCAATGGATTGGCTTCCCTAACAACCTCACCATACTTTCCTTCAACTGTTCCTTCACCTTTTTCCTGGGCTTGAAAGGATTTGACCATGAAATATCCCCCGAACTGTTGTTGCATTTCTTGCAAGGAACTTTCCTTTTTGGTTTCTTCTTCCTTAGAAAGGATCAGTATTTCCTCCTCATCATCCAGGATGATAAAATCAGGAACGTGGTTGCTATCTTTGGGCCACAGGATGTTTGATGTTGGCAGAGGAATCTCTTTTGGGGATTCTCTTGTCTCCTCTGTCATTCCCTGTATTAGGATTAGTCTACCTTGTGTTCTGCCAGAATTGGTGCTCATAGCTTTAACTCTTTTGAAATGCATGTCTCGAGTGGACAGCTTAAGCTTTTTATTTCCTTTTCGCCTTTTTTAGTCATAAGGGATTCTATCTTCAGCTCTCCATTTTCAATGAGATCCTGGATTTTATGTCGCAAAGACCAACATTCCTCAGTCGCATGTCCAGGTGAGTTATAATGGTAGAGACATATCTTGGTGGAATCATAACTCTTTATCTTGGAGTTTATAGGAGGCAGCAACTCAGTAATCCTTCCTTCGCTTATCAGAAAGTGTAGCATTTCTTCACTTGATTTGCTAAGAGGGGTGAATTTTCAGACTCTTTTGGAGGTTGTTTGATCTTTCTTCTTTGAGAATTTGCATTCCCCCGAGCGATTTTTCCGCTGGCAAGATCTTCTAGCAATTTTATCATCCCCCTTTTTTTGTACTTGCAGCCTGCTTTGATCTTCTTCATTTAGCTAGTTCATCATGGAGAGATATGGGCTTGCATTATGGTTACCCTCCTTTTTCTCTTGGCTTTCTGATAGTTGAGTGAAAAACTGCCTCGTATCCTAATGTTGGCGTACTATCAGCTTAGCTAACAGGTTTACCTGATTCTGAATCGTCTCTAATTTTTGCATTATCGTCATACCCTCCTCCGAGTTTTCCCACACAAGGACATTTATTTTTTGCCTTTGAGGGTATTCTTCCATCCTTCGTATGTACTTATGATTTGGATACATTTTAGCGCTTCCTGACCCAATCATGTTTACTTTCTCCGTATCATGCTACAACGAAAGGTTGGTGTTGACATTTTATTGATCGGGTCGTTGGACCATAATACTACCACTTTTGATCAAATTTTGAATTTTATGCTTTAAAGACCAACAATATTGTGTATCATGTCCCGGAGACCCTGAGTGGTAAGCACATCTCTGGCTTGGATTGTATCTTTTGCTCCCTGGTTCCAGAGGTGGAACAAGTTCGGTAATTTTCTTGTGATCCATTAATATCGCCAATACATTTTCAAGGGAATCACCCAGTGGAGTGAATACCCGATTTTTCGTTCTTTCAAATTTTCTTTTCCTGTCTTGGCATTGGTTGAATGCAGCTTGTTGTTGAAATGGCAGATTATCTTGCTTTTTCCAAATGGGGGGACTGTAGGTTGGTCTCCTAGCTTGCCCCTGTGAAATAAGGGATACATCTTCATTGCCTTTATCGAGTACCCTCTTGGGATCGCTTGCATACTTGCCGGTCTGTATATTCTTGGCGACTACTAAGGCAGTGAAGTCTTTAATCTTGCCTTCCTTCATGCCCATCTCTGCCATTTCGTCGTGTTTGATCATTTCTAAAAATTACTTTCCTATGCCTGCTAGGATTCTCTCATAGTAAGGCGCCTCTTGAATGTCTATGAAAGTTATCACCATTTCAGTTTTTGTCATTGATGGAATGACTTGCACTGCCAAACGTCTCCACCTTTGGGCATATTCTCAGAAAGACTCAGTACTTTGCTTTTTGACTTTAGTCACTTGGTATCGATCTGGTGCCATAAGTGACTGAAAAATGTATTGATTGAGAAAGGCATGGGCCAATTCTTCCCAGTTGTGGATTTTGGCATTGTCAAGTCGGACATACCAGGCTTTAGCTTCTCCGGTGAGACTCTTTTGAAAAAGTTGCATTCTGAGGTTTTCATCTTCAGCATAAGACCCTAGTTCGCCAATGTACACTTTTAGGTGCGTATAGGGATCGCCTGCCCCATTGTATTTTTCAAACTCTAGGATTTTGAATTTGTCAGGATATCGAGCCCCTGGGAATATGCAGAGATCTGAATAGGTGACACTTCCATAGTTTTCAGTCCCTTTGATTGACCGGATGGTTTCTTCCATTTGTTAGACTTTCTTTCTTATATCCCCTGTTTCTTGATCATCCCTGAGTTTTGTGATTTCAGGGGTTTTGTTGGTTCCTTTATTGGAATGAGGTTTCGATATCTGGGTTTCCATCTTTCTGTTAATATCCTAACTTCCCGCTTGAGTGAATGACTCTGATTGAGTAGGCATTGTCTGGGCCCGAGTGTTTTTACTTTGTTCTTTTAGAAAGACAGCCAATTTTGCTATTTGATTTCTTAATCCTTCCACCTCCTCGCGGGAAACAGGAGTAGGATCAGGCTAGGAACTTGTATCCATGTCTGACGGTGGGCTTAGTGCCTTTTGGACTTTGAACGGGTAACTGGACCAATTGCTTCCCTACAAAAGACTTATGTAGTTTAATCTTAGGGAATGTAGAAATGTTATATGCTATGTAATGTGTCCGTTTAGGAGTATTATCCTACAAAATGGATGTCAGTTGTTTAATGAAAATATAGCATGTCAGATAAAAGGGGATGCATGTACACATATTCCTTCATATTTTCCATTACATTGAGATTGACATGGAAATGAAATTACAAGTAATTTGAAATGGGAAAGTATGAAGAGACTTCCCTCCGCGTTTGGTTTATTAGAGGCTAACCTATCTTAGGCTACTCTCGCGGTTTTTTGGCATGAAGGTTCCCAAATCATCGTAATTTACTCGACGAGAAGTTAATCCGATCTTTCAACTGGAGCGAATTTGGGTGGTGCCTTTCCTAAGCCTCGTTGGAATTAGTCTCCCTACGACTCAAGTAATCAAACACCGACAGGATAGCCTCCTGGTAGAGGGACCACTCAACATACATTCATATTACCGTATGGAAATGATGACATGTGCAAAGCACTAAGTGCAGTAAGTAAATGCATTAGTACACATTCATTCAAATGTTAATGCAACATCCACACACAAGCAGATAAATATTTTAAAAAGCTTTGATAGTGACTTAAGCCCTCTTACTGGATGTCCCCAGCAGAGTCACCACCTGTCGACGTCGGGATTTTTATTTGTCCCTTTTCTGTTCTTATCTTTTGGTGTTCTCTATTAGGTGAGATTTGTTTGAAAAAACAAGTTGTGAAAAGGCCCGACATGTATATGTCGACGATTGGACTGTAAGAGTCGCCAGTTGGTATTTTTAAATGGTTGCACCAACTCAACCGAGAAAAGGTTTACACATAGACCGAGTGATGTGACACTGCGTTAATTGGTCTATGAAACCGTGATTCGTTAGGGTCCGGGGGCTTGGTTATGCGAGGAAAAGGTGTCAGGCATCCCCCGACATCCGTGGTAACACGGTGATCGCTACTTTTCATTTTAAACATTTATCTGAATGTGTGTGTGTTTGTAGGTCTATGTGCAGTTGTCTGGAAGTAGTGATATGCCTCGTTTGCACCTATATACAAAGGGTTTGAATTTTGTATAAAAGTTTATCTTTAACAAGATATAGCAATGATGTTTTGTAAAAGAGGTTTTTCAAACCCTTGTACTCAATAGTAATTGAGGCCTTTGATACTTCCATTTTATTATGTGTTCGGCTGGATTACTTTTATTTTCGAGATGCGAAACATCTTCGAGAAAATAAGATAAAAAACAGTACCGAACTCCTTGTGGGCATGAGAGTCGTCTATGGAAATTCAAACACCGTGAATAATTTATAAGCTGGTCACAGCTTAAAATGTCCATCACGGGAACCGAATCTAGATCTAGGAACTAAATTTGTGATCACATCATTCCTAGGCTTACATGATGATGCAGTTTGTATGAAAGTTGTAAACAGTTATATATATATATATATATATATATATATATATATATATATATATATATATCTGTGTGTGTGTGTGTGTGTGTGCGATCAACCGCCACAAAGTAAACTCCATGCGGGACTGAAATGTAAATATATATATATATATATATATATATATATATATATATATATATATATGAGTATATATATAGAAAAGCAATAAAAGCCACAGACCGACGATCCGGGCATACGCACACAACACGACTCTCAACGTGAATAAATGTGTGTGAATGAATGTGGAGAAAGGCTTTAAGAAATGTGAGAAGGCTTACAGTGGGCTGCCAAAAAAGACTTTAAATATCTTTAAATGAATGAACACACGGTTTCCACCGGTAAAATATAGCAAAATATAAGCTCATAAGTGTTTAAAATGAGAAAGCACTCAGTTTATAGTGTGTACAGAGCAAAATGGACAGGGCTTCCTCACCTTTTTTCTCTTGAAAATGGCCACCTCAAGCCCTCTATTTATAGGGGGAGCCGCAGGTGTACCTGCGGCAGCTCGGGTTGCCCCGGGCCATGTGGGTCCTACCATCTCGAAATACGTGCACTCGGACAACGCGCTGTTTCCTCGAACCTTCATAACTTTCAATCCGGGAGTCCGATGGAAGCGTACCATACCATTCCAAAAAGTTCTTTCTGAGGGCTACGCAATGACATAGGATTTTCCCTTTTTTGAATCTAGGATGATGGGTCCATGACTGAAATAGCATTTTCGGATCTTCGTCAGGCAGTCCATTGAGCTGTATTTGCGTAGCTTGCGCTCAGAAGTTAAGATATGATTCTTGTGGGACTTTTTTCGAGGAAGTTTGAGTTAAAATAAGTTGATTTGATTTGAGTTGAGTTCGAGTTGGCAAAATTACCATTTTGCCCCTCCCGGGGTTATTTCTGACTCTGGCGCGGTTGTAGCGGTATTTTCCCAAGATAATCTCTGAGATTGTCATGTTGTTGACTCTGAATGTCCTTAGGGTTATCTCATAGGTTGGCTTGACCTCCCAGGGTTGACTCCGGGCATTAAACTTGATCTCCCGGGGTTATCTCCGGGGTTGGAACTGACTTTCTCGGGGTTATCTACGGGGTTGGAAACTGGATCTTCCGGGTCTATCTTCGGGGTTGGAATTGAAGTTGTGGTCCTCTAAGGTTATCTCTGGAGTGTGAAAAATACACTTTTGTCCTCCTACATAGTTAGTAACAAGAAAACAAAATTTTGAGTGTCTACAGGTAGGCCAGGAAGTTCTTCAGGGAATACGTCAGGAAATTTATTAAAAATAGAAATATCATTCAAATCTGACGTATTTTTGTTTAAATCCGTGACATGGGCTAAGAAAGTTTGACATCCATTTTTCAATAAACGAATGGCTTTATGGCTTGATATGACAGTGATTGACTTTAGTGGTTTAGTTGCTCGAATTCGGATAATAAGTTGTTAGGAATATGAAAGCTAACAACCTTACGAAAATAATTAATATTAACATGATGAGTAGTTAACCAATCAATCCATAAAATCACATCAAATGTAAGTATTTTTAAAGAGATGAGATCAACAAGTAATGTGAAAGTGTCGATTTGAATCAAACAAAATTTATAAATAGTGGATGTAATGAAGGTTTCTCCCAACGGAGTCTCAACAGATAAGTTAAAGTCTAATTTCTCTGGAGTCAAATTTAAACGTTGAGCACAAGTAGGTGAAATAAAAGAATTGGTAGAACCGGTATCTAATAAGGTATAGACTTCGCAAGAGTTTATGATTAGCTTACCCGTGATAACTTCGTTCGGGTTCCTCGCTTTTTGGGAGGTCACGACAAACGCTCTCCCTTGAACTACCAGTTTTGACTTGTCCGGGACAGCCTTTGGTGTCACCATCCTAGCTAGACTTGACTTCGCTATATGACAAAATTGAGCTAAATGACCTTTTCCATAATTGAAACACACTTTGGGTTGCTGCGTATAGTTTGGACTGATGTGTCCCTCATGTCCGCATTTGTAGCATATGACCGGTGGTCGTTCTCCTTCCTTAAAAACGGGTGCTGGTGTAAGACCCCAACTTTTATAAATAAAATTAAATTTTCTTTATTCATTATTTTGAAATAGTAAGGGGGTTGATTTGATTAATGTGGTTAGTTATGGGTAAAATGCGCAAATATTTTTAAATAAGTAAGTGGTTATAAAATATTCATTGTTGTAGGGGAATATTCGTTTGGTCGGGGAATATTCTTGCTGTCGGGGAATATTCGTACGATGGCGCAACCATTTGTGGGCTCATAACGAAAAACTGTCAGATGAAAAAAGTGACAAGTATGAGTTTTTATAAATAACAGCGTAGTTGTTACCATTAACACTGTTGGAATATCTAGTGGTTAAAATACAGTAATACGCGTGGTTGCACAGTATTTTTAGATTATTGATTCTTACGTAAGAAGGCACTACTCAATAATTGTTGCAGTAATTACTGTTCAATATTTTATTTTATTGATTCAATAATTGCTACGTTGATATTTTATATTATTGTTGTTTCAATAATTGTCACTATAGAGTATTTCCCATTATCAGATCAATAATTCATATTATTTGAATAATATTATTAGATAATATTATTGGCAATGTCTAAGAAAGTCCTGTCTAGAAAAGGTGTTTGGTCACCTAATTGCGCGCCAGTAAAGAGAAATCCTTATCGGAAAGCCCCCTCTTTCTTGGGAACGACCTGGTTGTCATTATTGTGATTCTGTAATATTATTTGAGAATAATTAATTATTGATTTATATGATAAAAAAATATTTATTTTATGTGGATATAAATGAATGAATTAATGATGAGGTATTTTATCAGTATTTTGTCGGAATTGAGGTATTAAAAATCATCCGTTTGTGATTTTCGATCATTTTCTGTTTGGAATTTAGAAAAACTTTCTTCTACAAAGTTGTAAAGAATTAAATTTTATATTGAATGGACATAAGGTTCATATATTTCTGATAAAAGGGTTATTTATTATGAATTATTGAAGTTTTGAAAATAAATATTTTTATTAAAAATATGGGTAGGCCCCACTTTTGGTTATTGTGAAAAATATTGCTGAATTTCAAGTGTGGTGTACGTGAATAGCAATGGGCGAAAGCCACCGGTAGCAGGTTAGTCTAATTTGGTGTTCTAAGCATTTTCCTATAAATAGGGTGCTTAGTTAGAATTAAAAATCACACTAGAATCAAAAGTTTTCTCTTTCTATAATATCGAGCATATTTTTGTGAGTATTTAGATACTTTGACAATTCATAAGCAGTGCAAAGTTTTTTTCAGCATTATATCCAATATTTCAGCCAGAAGTACTATTCTTTTGAGGTAAAAGATGTTATTTTCTTCGTAAATAATGTTATTTCTTTTAATATCATTATACCAAAATATTGGTATAAATTTTATTATGAAATTTTTACCTTTTTATGTCGAGGTTACTATTCACGTATACGACACTATTCACGTATATGGCACTATTCACGAATACGGCACTATTCACGAAGTATGATTTTCTTATAGAATTTCTACCTTTTTATGTCAGGGTTACTATTCATGTATACAGTACTATTCACGTATACGGCACTATTCACGAATACGGCACTATTCACAGAAAAAATTAAATTTTCTTTTCTTTATCCAAGTTGTCTATTATGGTTACTATCTTTGATTGTATCCATGTTTTGATCTTCATTCTTGAATTTTGCTCCACAATTGATTATTATGAAGTATTTTTAAACTTGGATAAACCAAAGTACGAATTCCTAATCTTTGTCCTTTAATCTCACTGCATTCGTTTCTTTAAGATATTTTTCATCATCTTCAGTCTTAAATGGTGATACTTGATGAATATATTTGGCCTGTAGTGCAAAGATGAATAATTACCTGATGAATATCTTTGGTCCATAATGCAAAGACGGACAGGTGTTGAGATGAACATGACCAACTAGTGATACGAATGAATATTTGATTCAGGATGTATATTGATTGATGTTACAGGAATAAAATATTGATGATGGACTTTTAAATCATAGAAGATAGTAGACTACATTCTCTACTTAACTCTTCTAATGAATTGTTATTTCTGCTGCGAATATTGATCTAAAATTTGTTTTCCATTATATTTTATCTGATTTATTGAAGGCTAACGATAATTTGTTCTACGTTATCTTAGTCATAATATTCTTTAGTGGGCTAGTTGAGCTCACCCTTTTCCCTTTTGTTCCATTTTTATTCTCAGGAGGCGAGAATATAGCAGGAACTAGTCGGGGTATGGAGTGATGTTTCAGGACAGTTGTTTTAGCAGTCCTCACTATTTTGTAAAAAAGTGTATCCATAATTGTAATAAGAACTTATTTGAGTTTGGATATTATCTAGAAGACAATATTTGTATTTAAACTCATAGCATATGTGTTGTCATATTTTGCACGACAATTGTAATAATGAAGTTGTAGTTGTTTTCTGTACCATGTATTTGACGACTCAGAATGGGTTGTGTGGACCTATTTTGGGGGTGTTACAGTTGGTATCAGAGCTTAAGGATATGGTCTCTAGCGAAGATCGGGGAATAGAACTAGGAGGGGAGAGACGAGTAAATCTTTCACTAGTGTGTCCTACCTAAGCTTATTTGGTATTTAATTGGTCGGCCAGAATATAGGGATAATATGTGGAATATCAATTTCTTTAATTAACCCTTATTTTATGGTAGTATTTGAGAATGGCAGCTAAAAATGTTAACAATGAAGTGAATGAGACCGTGGAAACACCTTTAATCACCAACCAGGAGAACATGTAATAGGACGGCAATGTTCCTCCTGTAAACAACACCACCGATCAAATGATGAATGATGTGATGTTTAAAAGCTTTTTGCAGTTCATGCAAAATCAGACGAGGGAGACTCGTGTACAAAATACGGGTGGAAATAATAGCAACACGCAGCTTGTCACAGCCAAGCAATTCAAAGAGTTGGGACCACCAGAGTTTATGGGAAAGTCGGATTCGATCAAGGAAGAAACGTGGGTTTAGTAAATTACCAAGATATTTGATGTCTTGGGATGCACGGAGGAACAAAAGGTTCCATTCGCTACCTTTATGTTCTGTGGTGAGGCAGATTACTGGTGGGAATCTGTGAAGCGTACCCAGCCAGCCACACTCAATATGTCTTGGGAAACATTTCAAAAACTGTTCAATGATAAGTACTTTCTTGAAAGTATTCGTCATATGAAGGAGGTAGAGTTTATTATAATGAAATAGAACAACATGATTGTGTCCCAGTACGAGGCTAAGTTTGCAGAGTTATCAAGGTTTGCACCTCAGTTGGTAGAGAATGAGGAACGTATGACACGGATGTTTTTGGGAGGTCTGAAACCCAAAATTCGTCAATACCTTATCTCTCACAAATTTTCTCTATATTCAGATATTGTGAACAGGGCTCAATTATTAGAGCGAGATAATGAGTATGTTCAACCAAGGGACCATAACCAGGGTCATATCGGTGGCAGCAGTCATCGGAGCAATGATAACCAGCAGGGAGGAAAATATCTGGACAAAAGCGGTAACCACTTTGGTGATAATCGTGGCCATGATAGTAGAATAAGCAAGTCGGGGGGAGATTTCAAAGAGAGAAGGTACAATAATGATAACGTGAAGACGTCAGCACCAGCATTAACTGTTCCTAGGGGAGGAGAATGACCACCGGTCGTATGTTACAAATGCTGGAAAGAGTGACACATCAGCCTAAACTGCCCACAACAATCCAAAGTGTGTTATAACTGTGGAAAGGAAGGTCATATAGCTAGAGATTTTCTTGTAGCGAAACCAAGTCCAGCGGGAATGGTGACTCCAAAGACTGTCCCGGACAAGTCAAAGTTGGTGGTTCCTAAAAAGGCGTTTGTCGTGATTGCCCAAAATGCGAGGAACCCAAACGAGGTGATCACGGATAAGCTAATTATAAACTCTTTCGAAGTTTTTACCTTATTAATACTGGTTCTACCCATTCTTTTATTTCTCCTGCTTTTGCTCAACGTTTGAACTTGACTCTAGAGAAATTAGACTTTGAGTTATCTGTTGAGACTCAATTAGGAGAAACTTTCGTTACATCCACGGTTTATAAATCTTTCTTGATTCAAGTTGGGACCCTCACATTACCTGTCGATCTTATTTCTTTGAAAATACTTACATTTGATGTGATTTTAGGGATTGATTGGTTAACCACTCATCATGCTAAAATTAATTATTTTCGTAAGGTTGTTAGATTTTATATTTCTAACTAACCTGTTATGCGAATTCAAGCAACCAAACCACTAAAGTCAATCACTGTCATATCAAACCATAAAGCCATTCGTTTATTATAAAACGGATGTCAAGCTTTCTTAGCCCATGTCATGGACTTGAACAAAAATACGTCAAATTTGAATAATATTTCTATTGTTAGTGAATTTCATGATGTATTTCCTGAAGAACTTCACGGTCTACCCCCAGAACGTGAAGTTGAATTTTTTATTGACCTTGAACCTGGTACAAAATCCATTTCTAAAATCCCATATTGAATGGCTCCTATTGAACTTCAGGAGTTAAAGGTCCAACTACAGGAGTTGTTAGACATCGGTTTCATTCGTCCTAGTACATCTCCTTGGGGTGCTCCTGTTTTATTCGTAAAGAAGAAAAACGGGAGTATGCGACTTTGTATTGACTATCGGGAATTGAACCATGTCACTATCAAGAATAGGTATCCGCTACCTCGCATTGATGACATGTTCGACCAGTTGCAAGGAGCACAATTCTTTTTAAAGATCGATCTTCGTTCTAGATATCATCAGCTAAAGATTAAAACTGAGGATATTCCGAAGACTGCCTTCAGAACTTGGTACGGGCATTATGAATTCTTAGTCATGTCTTTTGGATTGACTAATGCTCATGCTGCCTTCATGGATATGATGAATCGAGTATTCAAGGAATATTTGGATCAGTTTGTTGTTGTCTTTATTGATGACATCCTCATCTATTCCAAAAGTCGTGAAGATCATGAGCACCATTTGAAGCTGGTACTTCAAAAGCTTCGTGAAAACAAGCTATATGCCAAGCTGAAGAAATACGAGTTCTGGTTTGAGGAAGTAACATTCCTTAGGCACGTGGTGTCAAAACATGGAGTATCTGTTGACCCGACGAAGATTGAAGCAATACAAAGTTGGGAGCAACCGAAGTCGGTGATCGAAGTACGTAGCTTTCTGAGCTTAGCTGTTATTATTGGGGATTCGTGGAAGAATTTTCTCAAATCGCTACTCCGTTAACTCAGCTGACTCGGAAAGATACAAAATTCGCGAAAATAGTTTCCAAGAGCTCAAGAGGAGACTCATTTTGGCACCTATTCTGGCAATACCATCTGGTTCGGATGGATTTGTTATCTGTAAGACCCCGAATTTTTTTTATATAAAATGGAATTTCCTTTATTTATTATTTTGAATTAGTAAGGGTTGATTTGATTAATGTGATTAGTTATGGGTAAAATGCGCAAATATTTTTAAATAAGCAAGTGGTTATAAAATATTCATTGTTGTCGGGAAATATTCGTTTGGTCGTGGAATATTCTTGCTATCGGAGAATATTCGTACAACGGCGCAGCCTTTTGTGGGACCCATAACAGAAAGTGATTGGATGAAGAAAATGACAAGTGTAAGTTGTTTATAAATAACGGCGTAGTTGTTACCGTTAATACTGTTGGAATACCCGGTGGTTAAAACACAGTAGCACACGGTATTACACCAATTATTAATTCTTACGTAAGAAGGCACTACTCAATAATTGTTATAGTAATTACTGTTCAGTATTTTATTTTATTGATTCAATAATTGCTGCGTTGATATTTTATATTATTGTTGTTTCAATAATTGTCACTACACGGTATTTTTCATTATCGAAACAATAATTCATATTATCTGAATAATATTATTAGAAAATATTATTGACAATGTCTAGAAAGTTTTGTCTAAGGAGAGGTTTGGTCACCTAATTGCGCGCCAGTGTGGAGAGATCCTTTTTGGAAAGCCCCCTCTTTCCTGAGAACGGCCTGGTTGCCATTACTGTGATTCTGTAATATTATTTGTGAATAATTAATTATTGATTTATATGATGTGGAAAATATTGATTTTTTGTGGATATAGATGGAGAAAATTTTTAAAATGACAATTGTTGAAAATTGATATTTTATCTTTTCTGATAAAATAATATTTTATTATATTATTATAATATAATAATGATGATATTTTTACAATGAATGTGGGATATATGAGTATATGAGGAGAAAGAGTATTCTTGTTGCAAAAGTTGTTTAAAACATGTTAAACATGTCTGTGGGCCCATTTCTTGACTGAAATTTAATTATAGCCTGTAAAATTACCCGTTTGTGGATTTCGGTCAATTTCTGTTTGGAATTTAGAAAAACTTTCTTCTGCAAAGTTGTAGATAATGAAATTTCCTATATAAAAGACATGTTCGAATTTTTCTGACAAAAGAGCTATTTATTATGAATTATTGAAGTTCCGAAGTTCCGAAATAATTGATTTTTAGAAGTTTTAATTATTTTTATTAAGAAAAACGTTTTTTCCATTTGAGTGGCACATGTTAATGGTTGAAATCAGCTGGTGTGGTGTGCTAAGGAAATTAAGAAAATTATATTATTAATTTATTAAATTTTCTGCTTTGGTGTTCTAAGCAATTTCCTATAAATAGGGTGCTTAGGTTAGAATTGAAAATCACACCAGAAACTGAAATCTTCTTTCTCTTTCTCCCTCTGTATTATCGAGCGTATTCTTGTGAGTATTTTGATACTTTGAGTGTTGCTATACGGTGCAAATTCCCTTCAGCACTATACCCAGTATTCCAGCCAGAAGTATTATTCTTTCGAGATAAGGGATGTTATTTTTTTATAAATGATATTATTTCTTTCAATATCATTATACCGGAATATTGGCAAGATTTTTCTTATAAAATTCTTATCTTTTCATGTCGGGGTTACTATTCATGAGTTACTATTCACGAGTTACTATTCATTAGTTACTATTCACGAGTTACTATTCACGAAGCATGATGATTTTTTTTCTTGTGGAATTTCTACCTTTTAGTGTCGAGGTTACTATTCACGTATACGATACTATTCATGTATACGCTACTATTCACAAATACGGCATTATTCACAGAAAAATTAAATTTTCTTTTCTGTGTCCAAGATATCTATTATGGATATTATCTTTGATTGTATCCATGTTTTGATCATTCTTGAATTTTACTTCGCTATGATTATTTATGAAGTATTTTTGAACTCGGATTGTTTGAAATACGAATCCTTAATATTTATTCTTTTGTTTCACTGGATTCGTTTTCTTTAAAAGATTTTTCATCATCTTCAGTCCTAAATGATGATATAACTAAATATCTTTGGTCTGCTGTGCAAAGATTAATGATTTTATGATGAATATCTTTGGCCCGTAGTGCAAAGATGAACAAGTGTTGAGATGAACATGACCAACTGATGAATATTTTTGGCCTGTAGTGCAAAGATGAATATTTGATTCAAGATGTTTATTGATTGATGTTACAGGGATAAAATATTGATGATGGACTTCTAAATTCATAGATGATAGTAGATTTCATCCTCTACTTAACTCTTCTATTGAATTATTATTTCCGCTGCGAATATTGATTTAAAACTTGTTGTCTATTGTATTCTATCAGATTTTTCCTTGTTGAGGACTAACGATAATTTGTTCTATATTATCTTAGTCATAATATTCTTTACTGGGCTAGTTGAGCTCACCTTTTTTCTTTTTGTTCTATTTTTCTTCTCAGGAGGCGAGAATGTAGCGGGTACTAGTCGGGGTATGGAATGATGGTTCAAGATAGTTATCTTAGTAGTCCTCACTATTTTGTAAAATAGTGTATCAATAATTGTAATGAGGACTTATTTGAGTGTGGATATTGTCTAGAAGACAATATTTGTATTTAAACTCACAGTATATGTGTTGTCGTATTTTGCACGACAATTGTAATAATAAAGTTGTAGTTATTTTCTGTACCATGTATTTGGCGACTCAGAATGGGTTGTGTGGAATGAACCTATTTTAGGGGCGTCACAGTTGGTATCAGAGCTTAGGGATATGATGTCTGGCAAAGATCGGGAAATAGAACTAGGAGGGGAGAGAGGAGTAAATCATTCACTAGTGTGTCCTACCTAAGCTTATTTGTTGGTTGGTCAGAATATAAGGATATTATGTGATATGTTAATTCTTTAATTAATCCTTGTTTTATGACAATATTTGAGAATGGCAACCGAGAATGTTAACAGTGGAGTAAATGAGACCGTGGAGACACCTTTACCTATCAATGAGGAAAACGTGCAACAGGCTGACAATGTTCCTCCTGTGAACAACACCACTGATTAGACGATGAACGATGGGATATTTAGAAGCTTTTTCCAGTTCATGCAAAATCAGAAGAGGAAAACTCGTGTACAAAATACCGGTGGAAATGATAGCAACGCACGGTTTGTCACAGCCAAACAGTTCAAAGAGTTGGGACCACTAGAATTCTGGGGAAAGCCGGATCTAATTAAGGTGGAGACGTGGGTCAAGCAAATTACCAAGATATTCTATGTCTTGGGATGCACGGAGGAATAGAAGGTTCCATTTACCACCTTTATGTTCCGTAATGAGGCAGATTACTGGTGGGAATCTGTTAAGCGTACCCAGCCAGCCGCACTCAGCATGTCTTGGGAAACGTTTCAAAAACTATTCAATGACAAGTACTTTCCTGAAAGTATTCGTCATATAAAGGAGGTAGAGTTTATTAGAGTAGAACAGAATAACATGACGGTGTCCCAGTACGAGGCAAAGTTCGCGGAGTTATCTAGGTTTGCACCTCATTTGGTGGAGAATGAGGAACGTATGAAACGGATGTTTTTGAGAGGTTTGAAACCCGACATATGTCAATATCTCATTTATCATAAATTTTCTCTATATTCAGATGTTGTGAATAGGGCTCAGTTATTGGAGCGCGATAATGAGTCAGCTCAATCGAAGAATAACGACCTACAACTCGATGATAATCGTACCGATGGCAACGGTCATCAGAACACGGATAACCATCGTGGAGGAAATTATCGTGCCAGAAATGGTAACCACTTCGGTGGTAATCATGGCCAAGATAATAGAAGAAATAACTCAAGTGGAAATTTCAAGAAGAGAAGATTTAACGATGACGGGAAGATGTCAGCACCAGCACCAGCAACAGCAACAAATTCTAGGGGAGGAGAACGACCGCCAGTTAGATGCTACAAATGCGGAGAGGATGGACATATAAGTCCAAACTATTCACAGCCTTCCAAGGTATGTTATAATTGTGGAAAAGAAGGTCATATCGCTCGAGATTGTACGGTAGCGAAACCCAGTCCAGCGGGGATGGTGACTCAAAAGGCTGTCCCAGAAAAGTCAAAGTCAACGGTTCCTGGAAGAGCGTTTGTCATGACTAGTCAGAATGCGAGGAACCCGAACGAAGTTAGCACGGGTTAGTTAATTATAAATTCTTACAAAGTTTATACCTTATTAGATACTAGTTCTACCCATTCATTTATCTCTCCTGCTTATACTCAACATTTAAACTTGACTCCGGAGAAAATTAGACTTTGACTTATCTGTTGAAACTCCGTTATGAGAAACTTTCATTACATCCACTGTTTATAAATCTTATTTGATCTAAGTTGGCATCATCACATTACCTGTTGACCTTATTTCTTTAAAGATACTTGCTTTTGATGTGATTTTAGGGATTGATTGATTAACTACTCATCATGCCAAAATTGATTGCTTTCGTAAGGTTGTTAGTTTTCATATTCCTAAGCAACCTATTATTCGAATTCAAGCAACCAAACCATTGAAGTCAAACTCTTTCATATCAAGCCATAAAGTCATTCGTTTATTGAAAAATGGATGTCAAGTTTTCTTAGCCCATGCTATGAACTTGAACAAAAATACGTCAGATTTGAATGATATTTCTATTGTTAGTAAATTTCCTGATGTATTTCCTGAAGAATTTCTTGGCTTACTCCCAAAGTGTGATATTAAATTTTGTATCGACTTTGAACCCGGTACAAAACCCATTTCTAAAATCTCATATCGAATGGCTCCTATTGAACTTCAGGAGTTAAAAATTCAACTATAGAATTTGGTACCCGAGCCTCTATCTGGTGACTTCTTTTGTGAAATGCACTGAAGCCAGACTCTCTGTAGGGGACGCCATATTTGTGTGGTAGTAAACTGATAGGTACCATTGTGACGTGTTATCCAAGGTTGGGATATAAGTCACAGTTGAGAGCAACCTAAGTCAGTAATCGAAATGCGTAGCTTTCTAGGCTTAGTTGGTTATTATCGGAGATTTGTGAAAAAAATTTCTCGAATCGCTACTCCATTAACTCAGCTGACTCGTAAGGATACAAATTTTGAATGGAGCGAGGAATGTGAGAAGAGCTTCTAAGAACTCAACATGCGACAACGACGTTGGCTCGAGCTGTTGAAAGATTACGATCATACCATCCAATACCATCTTGGAAAAGCGAACGCGGTAGCTAACGTGTTGAGTAGAAGATCGTATGCGGGTACGAGTGCGATATTGTCGAACACAAAGACTCATTTCAAAAGATAGAGATAGAGTTAAAGATTCTAAGAACCTGTGTGAAGATAACGAATATACGAGTAGAATCGACTTTATTCGATAAAGTTAAAACCGCTCAAGCTACACACCGAAGCTGATGAATATGAAGAAGGAGGTGCAAGAAGTTGTTATTCCAATAGTGAGAATCGGCGATGTGAGGAAAGCTCAAACCTTCGATTTATTAGTCCATTTGAAATCATCGATCGAATAGGAACTGTGGCCTATAGACTCATCTTATCGCCAAGTATGTCGCGTGTTCATAACGTTTTTCACATATCGAAGTTACAAAATTATGTGGACGACCCGAACCACGTTATTGAGTTAGAACCATACGAAATAGCCGAAGATTTAACGTACGAGGAGGTACCTGTCAAGATCTTGGATTGGAAGGAGCATGTCCTACGCACAAAGGTCATACCACAAGTTAAGATTTTGTGGAGGAACCATGCTATTGAAGAAATGACCTGTGAGTTGGAAACAGAAATGAAAGCGAGGTATCCTCACATTTTCGAAACACCAGGTACGTACGTCAATTTTGAGGACGAAATTTCACAAGGAGGGGAGGTTGTAAGACCCCAAATTTTTTTTTTATAAAATGGAATTTCCTTTATTTATTATTTTGAATTAATAAGGGTTGATTTGATTAATATGGTTAGTTATGGGTAAAATGCGCAAATATTTTTAAATAAGCAAGTGGTTATAAAATATTCATTGTTGTCGGGGAATATTTGTTTGGTCATAGAATATTCTTGCTGTCGGGAAATATTCGTACGACGGCGCAGCCTTTTGTGGGCCCCATAACAGAAAGTGATTGGATGAAGAAAACGACAAGTGTAAGTTGTTACCATTAATACTATTGGAATACCCGATGGTTAAAACACAGTAGCACATGGTATTGCACCAATTATTGATTCTTACGTAAGAAGGCACTACTCAATAATTGTTACAGTAATTACTGTTCAGTATTTTATTTTATTGATTTAATAATTACTGCGTTGATATTTTATATTAATGTTGTTTCAATAATTGTCACTACACAGTATTTTCTATTATCGAAGCAATAATTCATATTATCTGAATAATATTATTAGAAAATATTATTGGTAATGTCTAGAAAGTTCTGTCTAAGGAGAGGTTTGGTCACCTAATTGTGCTAGTAAGGAGAGATCCTTATTGGAAAGCCCCCTCTTTCCTAGGAACGACCTAGTTGCCAGTACTGTGATTCTGTAATATTATTTGTGAATAATTAATTATTGATTTATATGATGAGGAAAATATTGATTTTATGTGGATATAGATGGAGAAAATTTTTAAAATGACAATTGTTGAAAATTGATATTTTATCTTTTCTGATAAAATAATATTTTATTATATTATTATAATATAATAATGATGATATTTTTACAATGAATATGGGATATATGAGTATATGAGGAGAAAGAATATTTTTGTTACAAAAGTTGTTTAAAACATGTTAAACATGTCTGTAGGCCCATTTCTTGACTGAAATTTGATTATAACCTGTAAAATCGCCCGTTTATGTATTTCGGTCAATTGTTATTTGGAATTTGGAAAAACTTTCTTCTACAAAGTTGTAGATAATGAAATTTCCTATAAAAATAACATCTGGTTCGAATTTTTCTGACAAAAGGACTATTTATTATGAATTATTGAAGTTCCGAAGTTCTGAAATAATTGATTTTTAGAAGTTTTAATTATTTTTATTAAGAAAAATATTTTTTCCATTTGAGTGGCACATGTTAATGGTTGAAATCAGCTGGTGTGGTGTGCTAAGGAAATTAAGAAAATTATATTATTAATTTATTAAATTTTCTGCTTTGGTGTTCTAAGCAATTTCCTATAAATAGGGTGCTTAGGTTAGAATTGAAAATCACACCAGAAACTGAAATCTTCTTTCTCTTTCTCCCTCTGTATTATCGAGCGTATTCTTGTGAGTATTTTGATACTTTGAGTGTTGCTATATGGTGTAAGTTCCCTTCAGCACTATACCCAGTATTCCAGCCAGAAGTACTATTCTTTCGAGGTAAAGGATGTTATTTTTTTATAAATGATATTATTTCTTTCAATATCATTATACCGGAATATTGGTAAGATTTTTCTTGTGAAATTCTTATCTTTTCATGTCGGGGTTACTATTCATGAGTTACTATTCACGAGTTACTACTCATGAGTTACTATTCACGAGTTACTATTCACGAGTACTATTCACGAAGCATGATATTTTTTTTTTCAAGTGGACTTTCTATCTTTTAGTGTCGAGGTTACTATTCACGTATACGGCACTATTCACGTATACGACACTATTCACAAATACGGCACTATTCACAGAAAAATTAAAATTTCTTTTCTGTGTCCAAGATATCTATTATGGATACTAGCTTTGATTGTATACATGTTTTGATCATTCTTGAATTTTACTTCACTATGATTATTTATGAAGTATTTTTGAACTCGGATTGTTTGAAATACGAATCCTTAATATTTATTCTTTTGTTTCACTGGATTCGTTTTCTTTAAAAGAATTTTCATCATCCTCAGTTCTAAATGATGATATAACTAAATATCTTTGTCCTGCAGTGCAAAGATTAATAATTTTATGATGAATATCTTTGGCCCGTAGTGCAAAGATGAACAGGTGTTGAGATGAACATGACCAGCTGATGAATATCTTTGGCCTATAGTGCAAAGATGAATATTTGATTCAAGATGTTTATTGATTGATGTTACAGGGATAAAATATTGATGATGGACTTCTAAATTCATAGATGATAGTAGATTTCATCATCTACTTAACTCTTCTAATGAATTATTATTTTCGCTGCGAATATTGATTTAAAACTTGTTGTCTATTATATTCTATCAGATTTTTCCCTGTTGAGGACTAAAGATAATTTGTTCTATATTATCTTAGTCATAATATTCTTTACTGGGCTAGTTGAGCTCACCCTTTTCCTTTTTGTTCCATTTTTCTTCTCAGGAGGCGAGAATGTAGCGGGTACTAGTCGGGGTATGGAATGATGGTTCAAGATAGTTGTCTTAGTAGTCCTCACTATTTTGTAAAATAGTGTATCAATAATTGTAATGAGGACTTATTTGAGTGTGGATATTGTCTAGAAGATAATATTTGTATTTAAACTCACAGTATATGTGTTGTCGTATTTTGCACGACAGTTGTAATAATAAAGTTGTAGTTATTTTCTGTACCATGTATTTGGTGACTCAGAATGGGTTGGGTGGAATGAACCTATTTTGGGGGCGTCACATTATCTATAACGATACTTCAGGCAAAGGGTCAGGATGTATTCTCATGCAAAATGGAACTGTCATAGCCTATGCCTCGCGACAACTTAAAGCATATGAGAGGAATTATCCTACTCATGATCTGGAGTTGGCAGCAGTCATTTTCGCGTTGAAAATCTAGAGACACTACCTGTATAGGGAGAAAGTGGAGATTTATACGGATCATAAAAGCCTCAAATATTTCTTCACCCAAAAGGAACTCAACATACGACAACAACGTTGGCTCGAGCTGTTGAAAGATTACGATCATACCATCCAATACCATCCTGAAAAAGCGAACGTAGCTGACGCATTGAGTAGAAGATCATATGCGGGTACGAGTACGATATTGTCAACGCAAAGGCCCATTTTGTATGACTTACACAAAGGATGGAGATAGAGTTAAAGGGTCCAAGTACCCACGTGATGATATCGAATATACGAGTACAACCGACTTTAATCGATAAAGTTAAAGCTGCTCAAGCTACGGACCTAGAGCTGATGCGTATGAAAAAGAAAGTGCAAGAAGGTGCTATTCTAGAAGTAAGAATCGATGAAGAAGGAATATTTCGAGTCAACTCCAGACTTTATGTTCCTAACGATTCTAACTTGAAGCATAGAATCATGATGGATGCACACAACACACCGTTTGCAATCCATCCCGAGAGTACCAAAATGTATCATGATCTTCGACATATATTTTGGCGGAACAATATGAAGAGAGAGATCGCGGAGTTTATCTCGATGTGTTTAACTTGTCAACGTGTAAAGGCAGAGCATCAAGTGCCAAAGGGTCCATTACAACCACTTGAGATTTCAAAATGGAAGTGGGAATATATTACCATGGATTTCGTTACGGGTTTTCCAAAGGTTTCTCAAGGCATAGATGCGATTTGGGTTATTGTTGATAAATTAACCAAGTCTGCTCATTTCTTGTCGATACAGGAAACTTATTCCCTTGAACGTCTTGCTCGTATGTACGTGAATGAGATTGTGAGATTGCATGGAATGCCAGTATTCATAGTTTCGGATCGTAACCCAATATTCACTTCACGATTTTGGGTTAGTTTGCAGAAAGCTATGGGCACGAATTTACGATTCAGTTCGGTATACCATCCTCAAACGGACGGGCAATCAGAATGGACTATTAAAACTCTTGAAGATCTATTAAGACTCTGTATCCTAGATTTCAAAAGGAGTTGGGATAAGTGCCTACCATTGGTGGAATTCTCATATAACAACAGTTATCAGGCAAGTATAGGTGTGGCTTTATTCGAAGCATTATATGGACGAAAGTGTCGCTCTCCAGTATATTGGGATGAGGTGGGAGACGTAACGTTATTGGGACCAGAGTTGGTACGTATGACTACAAAGAAGATCCAAATGATCTGACAACGTATACAAATGGCACAGGATCGACAAAAGAGTTATGCGAATCTTCATCGAAATGACGTGGAATTTAATATTGGAGATCATGTATTGTTACGTATTTCTCCATGGAAGGGAGTTACAAGATTCGAAAAGAGAGGAAAGCTCAACCCACGGTTTGTTGGTCAATTTAAAATTCTTGATCGAGTAGGAAATGTGGCATATAGACTCGCATTGCCTCCAAGCATGTCTCGTGTTCATAATGTTTTTCACATATCTGTGCTTCATAAATATGTGAAAGACCCAAACCACATTATTGAGTTAGAACCAGATGAGATAACAGAAGATTTAATGTACGAGGAGGTACCTGTCAAGATCTTAGATATGAAGGAGCATGTCCTACGCACAAAAGTTATACCACAAGTCAAAGTTTTGTGGAGAAACCATACTATTGAGGAAATGACCTGGGAGTTGGAATCGGAAATGAAAACGAGGTACCCTCACCTTTTCGAAACACCAAGTACGTAGATCAATTTCGAGGACGAAATTTTATAAGGAGGGGAGGTTGTAAGACCCCAACTTTTATAAATAAAATTGAATTTTCTCTATTCATTATTTTGAAATAGTAAGGGGTGGATTTGATTAATGTGGTTAGTTATGGGTAAAATGCGCAAATATTTTTAAATAAGCAAGTGGTTATAAAATATTCATTATTATCGGAGAATATTAGTTTGGTCGTAGAATATTCTTGCTGTCGGGGAATATTCGTACGATGGCGCAGCCATTTGTGGGCCCCATAATAAAAAACTGTCGGATGAAAAAAATGACAAGTATGAGTTTTTATAAATAACAGCGTAGTTGTTACCGTTAACATTGTTGGAATACCTGATAGTTAAAATACAGTAATACGCGTGGTTGCACAGTAGTACACGGTATTGCACAGTATTTTTGGAATACTGATTCTTACATAAGAAGGCACTACTTAATAATTGTTACAGTAATTACTGTTCAATATTTTATTTTATTAATTCAAGAATTGCTACGTTGATATTTTATATTATTATTGTTTCAATAATTGTCACTACACAGTATTTTTTATTATCAGATCAATAATTCATATTATCTGAATAATATTATTAGATATCATTATTGGCAATGTCTAAGGAAGTTCTGTCTAGGAAAGGGGTTTGGTCACCTAATTGCGCGCCAGTAAGGAAAAATCCTTATCGGAAAGCCCCCTCTTTCCTGGAAACGACCTAGTTGTCATTATTGTGATTCTGTAATATTATTTGGGAATAATTAATTATTAATTTATATGATACATAAATATTTATTTTATGTAGATATAAATGAAAGAATTAATGCTGAGGTGTTTTATCAGTATTTTGTCAGAATTGAGGTATTAAAAATCATCCGTATGTGGTTTTCGGTCACTTTCTGTTTGAAATTTGGAAAAACTTTCTTCTACAAAGTTGTAGAGAATTAAATTTTATATGAAATGGACATAAGGTTCATATATTTCAAATAAAAGGACTATTTATTATGAATTATTGAAGTTTCGAAAATAAATATTTTTATTAAAAACATGTGTAGGCCCCACTTTTGGTTGTTGTGGAAAAAATTACTGAATTTCAAGTGTGATGTGCGTGAATAGCAATGGATTAAAGCCATCGATAGTAGGTTAGTCTGATTTGGCATTCTAAGCATTTTCCTATAAATAGGGTACTTAGTTAGAATTGAAAATCACACTAGAATCAGAAGTTTTCTCTTTCTATAATATCGAGCGTATTTTTGTAAGTATTTAGATACTTTGAGAGTTCATAAGCAGTGCAAAGTTTTTTTTAGCATTATATCCGATATTTCAGCCATAAGTACTATTCTTTTGAGGTAAAGGATGTTATTTTCTTCGTAAATAATGTTATTTCTTTTAATATCATTATACCAAAATATTGGTATAAATTTTATTATGAAATTTTTACCTTTTCATGTCGAGGTTACTATTCACGTATACGGCACTATTGATAAGTGGGTTTTATACCTACTTATTGAATATCAATTCACGAGAACTATGCCCATCTCAAGTACATTTTAGTGTTTTTTTAGTTGTATTTCATAATATTTTGCATTGCATGTATTGAGAACTCCTTTGGTACGAGCTCAGCATTGGTAGATGGCATGTGATCAATGAAGGCACAACATGAGGATCGAATGAACAAAAGAGCTAAGCAGTGGTGAACAAAAGAGCAAAAGTTACATGTTAATGCATCAGTATCAGCATGACACAGAAGCAGAAGCAGCAGCAAAACCTGAGAATTCAAACTGCAGAAGTCGCGCGGCTATACAGGCTTCAAGACATGCGCTCGTGCAAGCAACCGGACAGAGCCTACTTTACACACGCGCGCTCGCGCGATGATTACAAAGGGACCGAGCGCGGCAGCGCGCGACGTTGACTGAAGCTGCTGACTTTATTTTAATTAGTGTAACTGAGAGGGGAGTTGAATGAGGGCTTATATATTAGACGTATTATCAGTATGTAAAGGGGATTCCACCCCTTGGGGGATCACGTAGCTAGTATTGCTTTCTTCTCTTTAATTTTCATATTAGATTAAAGTAGTGATTTCTAGAGTTGATTAGATCGAAGACTTGAAGCTATTAGAAAGCATCAGAGATTCCATCTTGGATCAGGAGAACAGATTTGCACTACAATTCTCTACTCTTATTTTCTCTTTGATTCATAATTGTATCTTACGATGTTTATTCTATATGTGGATGATAGATTTGATTCAGCTATGATTTAAACTCTATTCTGAGATTGCAATGGATTCTATGGATTAGTTTATTCTGATATATATCGTTGTTAGCTTTATTGATTGCTATGAGATTGTCTAATTAGATTCATGCTTATTTGCTTAGTTGATTGGCCATCAATTACTGTGATAATCCATATGGACTCGAGAGACAAAGTATGGGTTTAGATCCGATCTTATTAGCTTGAGATTGTATATTCTACATTGTGATAAGATGTATGATTTGTGCTTAGGATAGTCATATACCGAAGCTCCATTCGTAGTCAAATGAGAACTTGGGCTTAAACCCTAATTATTTATAAATCACATAGATATATAGTGGTTTAGGTAATGTGGGTGTTCATATGTATACTATCATCTGTGAATTATATGTGATATGGGTATGGTACATTGAGAGATGGCTATACTTTACTTTCGTGTTCTTGACTAACAATCCGGTAAAATTAGTTTGGCTTGACAGGGAGTGTGTTGGTTTAAATGAGTCAATAGATGAAATTGTGATCTCAGGTCTTCATTATCTAGTCTTACTCTAGGAATAGTTAGGTTTATTTAATTTCATAGTTTAAATAGAAAATATTAAATCATTCGTTTAAATAAGACTGAAGTGGTTATGGACTAATGCTTGGTGAAATTTATTAGTTAATTCTCCGTGGGAACGATACTTTACTTACTCTTTATTACTTGTTGACCGTGTATACTTGCACGCATATATTGATCGATAAACGACCAACAAGTTTTTGGCGCCGTTGCCGGCGAATTAGTTTAATAATTTTTGCCAACATTAATTTCAATCAAATTAGTCTTAATTTAAATATTTTATTTTATTTTAATTTTCTTCCTATATTTCTCTCTTTTCAGGTACCATGGGTGAATTTGCTTATCAATGGCCTTATGCAAATATGACTCAACCAAGGAACATAAGCACTGAGGGACTCAATGTATTTTCTACATTGTCAGCACAAATTGCAACACTTTCGGAGAGGTTGGATGTTCTTGCAACCCAACGTACTCGAGAGATAGTAGTTACATGTGAATATTGTGCTGGCGAGCATTCGAGTTATCAGTGCAACATCAGTGTTGGACAATTGCAGTTTGGGGGTGATTACCTCAACAACTATGTTTATCCCAGTTATCATCAAGGTTGGAGGTATCACCCAGATTATGAATGGAATTGTAACTATCAAGACCAAGACTACATCCCAAGTCCAACATATCCATCAGATTTCTCAAATCCACCTCCAATGCGACAAGAAGAAAATTCAGAGTTTAAGGAATTCATGTCAAGGATTATAGCAGAAAAAGAAGAGATGATAATGAGTCAGGATTTATCAACCCAAAATCTTAATAGACAGATGGAACAACTCATTAACTCCTCAATGAATGATCCTCAATATATGGATTCTGAACCTGTACAAGATAATTCAAGATTGAAGGCTTTGTGGTTCAAGTTTATAGCATCAACTGAGGAGAAGATGATTGAGCAAGAGAGGTCAATTCGGAATCTTTAGAATCAAATGGATCAAATGTTCGAAGCCTTGAACAATCGCTCGCAAAATAATTGGTGCTATGCCATGGATGATGAAACTGATGGAGAACCAGAAGTGTACATGCCACTGGATGAGCTCAAAGAAGTTGTTATTGAGGAGATAATTGGGGAATTGGATAATGTAGAATATGAAATAAATTGTATAATACCCCAAGTGCCTTTTCAGTCAGAGTTAAAAAATTCAGTGAAATTTGCACACCCATGTCCTCTTGGTAGCCACATTCAAAGTAAAAATCAGAATGATAAAGAGGCCTCTTATACACCATGGTGGGCTGAGGAAGAGAAAATAAAAGAGGAAAAGTCCGTTGTATTTTTCATGACTCAATGCAGCAATTTATTCACCAATACAACGGACGGAGCATCTAGCTATGTAATAGAACTAGGGGCATCATGTACAGGAAATATGCTAGGTTGTTTCAATTCATAGACTCGCAAGATGGGGAATCTACCTACACGCATAGCAGTTCTAATGGATGGAGGGTTCTTAGCATATCGTAGAGAAATTGGATAGCGGTGTCAAGCACAGAGTCCAGCTAAAGGACTATAAATCGAGCGCTTGATGGGAGGCACCCCATCAAATATCTCTCTCTCCCTATTAGTTTAATTCTCCATTATCTATAGTCTATCATTTTTCTTCCTTTGTGTTCAATTCTTTCTGCTTTAATTAGTTTATTATTATTATAGTTAATTATATTTTTAGCAGTAAGTATTGGTTATAATTAAATAAAGTCTAATAGTTCATGTTGATCCTTTCCAGGGGTAACCAATTGTGCAGTAAAGTTAGAAGCCCACACTCAGTTTCCAACTATAAAATATCTCAAACTTATCCATCACTTGATATACCATCGGATCATGAGGAGGCGAACGGAGATGACATTGCCACTTAGGGGAGTATTCTTTCACTTTTAATTACAATGAGGGCATTGTTTATTTTAAGTTTGGGGGTATTGGGTTGTAATGAGTAGTTGTTGCATATAGTTGTTGCATATAGTTAGTTGCATATAGTTTGATTGCATGTTTAAGTTGCATAGTAGGGGTATTTTAGTATCTTTGTAGTTAAATTCTACATGAAATTTTTTTCAGTTTTCTTTTGTCTTGTTTACTTAGTATGTGTTTAGTTGCAATACATAGCATATTCCCATGTTTTTAGTCAGTTGAATTCCAATATAGCCATTGATGATATAGAAATTTGATAGATATTTGAACGTGGTTGATATCTTGAGCTTAGTTATAATTTTATACATGATATAATTCGTGCCTGCTATTTAGATGCTACCGGTTACCACGTAAGGGTTCATGTTTGCTTGTTGGTTAAAGATTAACTTGTTTGCCTGCTGAGATGAAAACACTATTTTTAATGATAAAATTATATAGGAAGTGAGTAATGACTATGAAAACACTAAAACTCAAGCTTTGGGAACGCATGGCTATACTTGCTATCTAAAATATATATATAGAAAAAGAGAAAAATATGAAAAATTTCTGTGGCTAGTCTTGTTTCGGGGCCTTTGTTACTTGAGCAAGTACGCCCGAGGGGATTGTCTTTACACCTAGCGCCCTAAGGTCTTTTATGGTCTGGGAGTCGTTGGTTGAAAGCTCGCTAAGGGGTAGCACAGTTAGCCTAATGGAATGAGGCATTGCACAGTCATGGGAAAAAGAAAAGAAATCAATAAACACCGCAAAAAAGTGCAAAAATTGCCCTCGTGAGTAAAAATAAAGCAGAATAAACCCTTTGTTGAACCTTAGCTTGTACTGATGTGTTGGAGTAGTTGTTGTTTCATTTGTATGCATAATTCTTGATTTGAACCTCAATTTTTTTTCTTAAGCAGTATAGCATGTGGTATCTTTACCTTTGTCAAGTTTATCTGTGAACACAACACACACACACACACAACATCTCTATAGCAGGTTGAGATTGTCTGATTGTTTGTCATTATGCCTTTAGCTTAGTTTGATGCTTTATTCTTGGATCTTGATATTTCTCTGAGGCATATCTTATTGGAATTCTTAACATGGCTGGAAATCTGGGGATTCATTGTCATAGCAGTGTAGCACGCATAGCATGTAGATTGCATTATGTTGCATTGCTTGAGGGCAAGCAATAGTTCAAGTTTGGGGGTATTTGATAAGTGGATTTTATACCTACTTATTGAATATCAATTCACGAGAACTATGCACATCGCAAGTACATTTTAGTGTGTTTTTAGTTGCATTTCATAATATTTTGCATTGCATGTATTGAGAACTCCTTTGGTGCAAAAGTGCAGGAAATGGTATGAGCTCGGCATTGGTAGATGGCATGTGATCAATGAAGGCACAACATGAGGATCGAGTGAACAAAAGAGCTAAGCAGTAGTGAACAAAATAGCAAAAGTTGCATGTTAAAGCATCAGTAGTAGCATGACACAGAAGCAAAAGTAGCAGCAGAACCAGAGAATTCAAACTGCAAAAGTCGCGCGGCCGCACCGCTATACAGGCTTCAAAACGCGCGCCCGTGCAAGCAACCGGACAGAGCCTACTTTACACACGCGCACCCGTGCGATGATTACAAAGGGACCACGCGACGTTGACTGAAGCTGCTGACTTTATTTTAATTTGCGTAACTGAGAGGGGAGTTGAATGAGGGCTTATATATTAGACGTATTATCATTATGTAAAGGGGATTCCACCCCTTGGGGGATCACGTAGCTAGTACTGCTTTCTTCTCTTTAATTTCCATATTGGATTAGAGTAGTGATTTCTAGAGTTGATTAGATTGAAGACTTGAAGCAATTGGAAAGCATCAGAGATTCCATCTTGGATCAGGAGAACAGATTTGCACTACAATTCTCTACTCTTATTTTTTCTTTGATTCATAATTATATCTTACGATGTTTATTCTATATGTGGATGATAGATTTGATTAAGCTATGATTTAAACTCTATTCTGAGATTGCAATGGATTCTATGGATTAGTTTATTCTGATATATGTCGTTGTTAGCTTTATTGATTGCTATGAGATTTTCTAATTAGATTCATGCTTATTTGCTTAGTTGATTGGCCATCAATTACTGTGATAATCCATATGAACTCGAGAGACAAAGTATGGGTTCAGATCTGATCTTATTAGCTTAAGATTGTATATTCTACATTGTGATAGGATGTATGATTTGTGCTTAGGATAGACATATACCGAAGCGCCATTCGTAGTCAAATGAGAACTTGGGCTTAAACCCTAATTATGTAAATCACACACATATAGTGGTTTAGGTAATGTGGGTGTTCATGTGTATTCTATCATCTGTAGATTATATGTGATATGGGTATGGTACATTGAGAGATGGCTATACTTTACTTTCGTGTTCTTGACTAACAATCCGGTAAAATTAGTTTGGCTTGACAGGGAGTGTGTTGGTTTAAATGAGTCAATAGATAAAATTGTGATCTCAGGTCTTCATTATCTAGTCTTACTCTAGGAATAGTTAGGTTTATTTAATTCCATAGTTTAAATAGAAAATATTAAATCATTCGTTTAAATAAGACTGAAGTGGTTATGGACTAATGCTTGGTGAAATTTATTAGTTAATTCTCCATGGGAACGATACTTTACTTACTCTTTATTACTTGTTGACCGTGTATACTTGCACGCATATATTGATCGATAAAACGACCAACAACTATTCACGTATATGGCACTATTTACGAGTACTATTCACGAAGTATGATTTTCTTATAGAATTTCTACCTTTTTGTGTCGGGGTTACTATTCACGTATACAGCACTATTCACGTATACGGCACTATTCACGGATACGGCACTATTCATAAAAAAAATTAAATTTTCTTTTCTTTGTACAAGTTGTCTATTATGGTTACTATCTTTGATTGTATCCATATTTTGATCTTCATTCTTGAATTTTGCTCCACAATTGATTATTATGGAGTATTTTTGAACTTGGATAAACCAAAATACAAATTCCTAATCTTTGTCCTTTAATCTCACTGCATTCGTTTCTTTAAGATATTTTTCATCATCCTCAGTCTTAAATGGTGATACTTGATGAATATATTTGGCATGTAGTGCGAAGATGAATAATTACCTGATGAATATCTTTGGTCCATAGTGCAAAGATGGACAGGTGTTGAGATGAACATGACCAACTAGTGATACGAATGAATATCTTTGGCCCGTAGTGCAAAGACGAATATTTGATTCATGATGTATATTGATTGATGCTACAGGAATAAAATATTGATGATGAACTTTTAAATCATAGAAGATAGTAGACTTCATTCTCTACTTAACTCTTCTAATGAATTGTTATTTCCGCTGCGAATATTGATCTAAAACTTGTTGTCCATTATATTTTATCTGATTTATTGAAGGCTAACGATAATTTTTTCTACATTATCTTAGTCATAATATTCTTTACTAGGCTAGTTGAGCTCACTCTTTTCCTTTTTGTTCCATTTTTCTTCTCAGGAGGCGAGAATATAGCGGGAACTAGTCGAGGTGTGGAGTGATGTTTCAGGGCAATTGTTTTAGCAGTCCTCACTATTTTGTAAAATAGTGTATCAATAATTATAATGAGGACTTATTTGAGTTTGGATATTGTCTAAAAGATAATATTTGTATTTAAACTCACAGCATATGTGTTGTCGTATTTTACACGACAATTGTAATAATGAAGTTATAGTTATTTTCTGTACCATGTATTTGACAACTCAGAATGGGTTGTGTGGACATATTTTGGGGGCATCACAGCTGGTGCTGGTTTCTTTCCATCATTATTGAACCCTCTCTTTTTGAAACTTCCACTTGACTCATTTCTTCTATTATCTTGGCCAGGATTACCACCGAAGTGGTTACCATTTCTGGCATAATGATTTCCTCCACGTTTGTTATCACCGCTTCGATGATTGTTGTCACTGGTATGACCACTATCGTTTTGCCGGCTGCTATCTTTTGGTTGGGCTGACTCATTATCGCACTCCAATAACTGAGTCCCATTCACAAGATCTGAATACAAGCAAAGTTTATGAGAATTAAGGTATTAACATATTTCGGGTTTCAAACCTCGTAGAAACATTCGCGTCATACGCTCCTCATTATCTACCAAATGGGATGCAAACCAGGATAACTCGGCAAACTTAGCCTCGTACTACGATACATTCATATTGTTTTGCTCCAGCTTGATGAATTCTACCTCCTTCATGTGACGAATACTTTCATGAAAGTATTTGTCATTCAACAATTCCTTGAACTTCTCCCAAGACATCTTCAGTGCGACAGGCTGAGTACATTTTACAGATTTCCACCAATGATCTGCCTCTCTGTGCAACATAAAGGTGGTGAAGGGAACCTTTTGCTCTTCAATGCATCCCAAGACATCAAATATCTTGGTAATCTGCTTAATTCATGCCTCTGCCTTAAGTGGATCTGGCTTTCCCAAAAACTCCAGTGGTCCCAACTCCTTGAATTATTTAGCAGTGACCAACCGTGAGTTGTCATTGTTTCCACCTGCATTTTGAACAGGAGTCTCTCTAGTTTGGTGTTGCATAAATTTTAGAAAGCTCCTAAATATCTCATTGTTCATCATTTGATCGGTGTTATTGTTTGCTGAAGGATTATTACCTTCTTGATGCACATTATCCTGGTTATTGATTGGTGGTGTCTCAATGGTCGCATGAGCTCCATTGCTTATCTCAAAATTTTCAGATGTCATTCTCAAATACTGCCACAAAACAAGGGTTATTTAAAGAAATTGGCATGCCACATATTACCCCATATCCTGACCGGCCAATTAAATAACAAATAAGCTTTGGTAGGACAGACTAGCGAAGGTTTTACTCGTCTCTCCCCTCCTAGTTCTAACCTCAGATCTTCGCCAAAGATCATATCGCTAAGCTCTGATACCAACTGTGATGCCCCCAGAATACGTCCATACAACCAATTCTGAGTCATTAAATACATGGTACAAAATTTAAATACAAATTTCATTTATACAACTGTCGTGTAAAATACAACAACACAAGAGCTGAGTTTCAAAATAAATATTATCTCATAGACAATATCCAAACTCAAATAAAGTCCTCATTATAATTATTGTTACACTATTTTACAAAATAGTGAGGACTGCTATAAAAACCATCTCGAACCATTACTCCACTCCCCGACTAGTCCTAGCTATATTCTCCCCTCCTGAGAAGAACAATGGAACTAAAAGGAAAAGGGTGAGCTCAACTAGCCCAGTAAAGAATATTATGACTAAGATAATATAAAACAAATTATCCTTAGTCCTCAATATGGAAAAATCTGATAGAATACAATAGACAACAAGTTTTAGATCAACAACTGCAGCAGAAACAATAATCCATTAGAAGAGTCAAGTAGAGAATAATGTCTACTGTCTTCTATAATTTAAAAATCCATCATCAATATTTTATCCCTATAATACCAATCAATAAACATTTCACATCATCGAATTATCCATGCACTACGGGCCAAGGATATTCGTTAATATCACCAGTGGTTATGTTATGATCATGCCAAACAACTGTACATTTATGCACTACAGGCCAAAGAGGACTTTCACCACATCATTTATCTGTAACATTACATGTCATGATTATACCAATACAAACTTTTCTGGTTATAATCATACTAATCAACAGTCCATCTATGCACTACGGGCCAAAGATGACTTTTACCGCAACATAAGCATGAGGATGATGACAATGATATAAGGAATTAATCAAGTGAGATCAAGAATAAATATTTAGAGATTAATAATTCAATTTATCCATAGTTCAAGAATGTCCAAATTGTCAACATGATAATTAATTGTGGAGTAAAATTCAAGAATGATATTCATGTATCAAATAAAAATAGTATTCACACAAGCCAATCATGTTTGATGATAAAATATATACTTTGTAACAATCTTATTCATTTATTAATAAAAAGTACTAATTTATTAAAGGCTTTTTAATTATCTACATGATGCTGCTTTATAATATGTGATAAACCCATAGTTTTAAACAATGCTTTTAGAATAATGATGATGATCATTCTAATGAGATCTATATTCTTAGAAAGCTTAAAACTAAAATAGTTCTCAATCGTTGGATTACTAAATTGGGGAATAGTGAATCTGAATAGATTGGTACATATGTTGTTTGCTCATTGGATGAGGATGATTGGTCTCATGATCATTTATGTGGAGACACTAAAGCAAGTATGTAGATATTTATTGGAGAATAAGTACATTGAACCTGGCTCACTAAGGAATACCTAATGGAGTTTACTTGCCTGTCAATAGGAATTCCTGTAGTGATAGTAGTACAAGTGACCCTTAGACTTGAGATCATCATAGTATCTTGTGTATGATGAGTTATACTTTGACTTATTCCTTAAGACCCTTAGGGTATATCAAAGGGTATGCTTAGGTATAATAAGTTGTACATGGAGATAATTTATGATCAATAAAAAATCTATCGCTTCTAGTAAAAGAAGAGAAATGTCCTATGTGATTCGATAAATGACAACCCAATAGTCCTTGGTCAAGGCATAATAAAATTAGAAAGGAGTTTCTAATTTGTATTATTTGGAGTTGTGCATTTAAGGTTCGAAATACATATAATTAAATAAAATAAGACTTGACAGTAATTTCATGTCTTATATTTAATTGGGACATTGTAAGTCCCTGAATTTTTTTTTAATAAAATGGAACTTCCTTTATTTATTATTTTGAAATAGTAAGGGTTTATTTGATTAATGTGGTTAGTTATGGGTAAAATGCGTAAATATTTTTAAATAAGCAAGTGGTTATAAAATACTCATTGTTGTCGGAGAATATTCGTTTGGTCGTGGAATATTCTTGCTGTCGGGGAATATTCGTACGACGGCGCAGCCTTGTGTGGGCCCCATAACGGAAAGCGATTGGATAAAGAAAACGACAAGTATAAGTTGTTTATAAATAATGGCATAGTTGTTACCTTTTATACTATTGGAATACCCGGTGGTTAAAACACAGTAATACGCGTTATTGCACAGTAGCACATGGTATTTCACCAATTATTAATTCTTATGTAAGAAGGCACTACTCAATAATTATTACAGTAATTACTGTTCAGTATTTTATTTTATTGATTCAATAATTGATGCGTTGATATTTTATATTACTGTTGTTTCAATAATTGTCACTACACAGTATTTTCCATTATCGAAGCAATAATTCATATTATCTGAATAATATTATTAGAAAATATTATTGGCAATGTCTAGAAAGTTCTGCCTAAGGAGAGGTTTGGTCACCTAATTACGCGCCAGTAAGGAGAGATCCTTATTGGAAAGCCCCCTCTTTCCTGGGAACAGCCTGGTTGTCAGTATTGTGATTCTGTAATATTATTTGTGAATATTTAATTATTGATTTATATGATGAGGAAAATATTAATTTTATGTGGATATAGATGGAGAAAATTTTTAAAGTGACAATTGTTAAAAATTGGTATTTTATTTTTTCTGATAAAATAATATTTTTATTATATTTTAATAATATAATAATGGTAATATTTTTACAATGAGTGTGGGATATATGAGTATATGAGGAGGAAGAGTATTTTTGTTACATTAAATGATTAACACATGTTTTGTGTGTCGGTGGACCCCATTTCTTGACTGAAATTTGATTATAGCTTGTAAAATCGCCCGTTTGTGCATTTTGGTTAATTTCTGTTTGGAATTTAGAAAAACTTTCTTCTGCAAAATTGTAGAGAATTGAATTTCCTATCAAAAGTAGCGAGATTTGAATTTTCTGATAAAAGGGCTATTTATTATGAATTATTGAAGTTCTGAAGTTCCGAAGTTCCAGAATAATTGATTTTTGGAAGTTTTAATTATTTTTTTTTAAAAAGACGTTTTTTGAAATTAAGTTGGCCTCACATGTGATTTAAATGAGCTGAAATCATATTTCAAAGGTGTGCTAGAATTTTGTTAATTATATTATTATTTTATTAAATTTTCTGTTTTGGTGTTCTAAGTATTTTCCTATAAATAGGGTGCTTAGGTTAGAATTAAAAATCACACCAGAAACTGAAATCTTCTCTCTCTTTCTCTCTCGATATATTGAGCGTATTCTTGTGAGTATTTTGATACTTTGAGTGTTGTTATACGGTGCAAGTTTCCTTCAGCATTATATCCAGTATTCCAGTCAGAAGTACTGTCTTTTCGAGGTAAGGAATGTTATTTTTTTATCAATGATATTATTTCTCTCAATATCATTATACCGGAATATTGGTAAGATTTTTCTTGTGAAATTCTTATCTTTTCATGTCGGGGTTACTATTCACGAGTTACTATTCACGAGTTACTATTCATGAATTACTATTCACGAATACTATTCACGAAGCATGCTATTTTTTTTTCTTGTGGAATTTTTACCTTTTAGTGTCGAGGTTACTATTCACATATACGGCACTATTCACGTATACGGCACTATTCACAAATACGGCACTATTCACAGAAAAATTAAATTTTCTTTTTTGTGTCCAAGATATCTATTATGGATACTAGCTTTGATTGTATCCATGTTTTGATCATTCTTGAATTTTACTTCGCAATGATTATTTATGAAGTATTTTTAAACTCGAGTTGTTTGAAATACGAATCCTTAATATTTATTCTTTTGTTTCACTGGATTCGTTTTCTTTAAAAGATTTTTCATCATCCTCAGTCCTAAATGATGATATAACTTAATATCTTTGGCCTGTAGTGTAAAGATTAATGATTTTATGATGAATATCTTTGACCCGTAGTGCAAAGATGAACAGGTGTTGAGATGAACATGACCGACTAATTAATATCTTTTGGCCTATAGTGCAAAAATGACTATTTGATTCAAGATGTATATTGATTGATGTTACAGGGATAAAATATCGATGATGGACTTTTAAATTCATAGATGATAGTAGATTTCATTCTCTACTTAACTCTTCTAATGAATTGTTATTTCCGCTGCAGTTGTTGATCTAAAACTTGTTGTCTATTTTATTCTATCAGATTTTTTTTCCTGTTGAGGACTAACGATAATTTGTTCTATATTATCTTTAGTCATAATATTCTTTACTAGGCTAGTTGAGCTCACCCTTTTCCGTTTTGTTCCATTTTTCTTCTCAGGAGGCGAGAATGTAGCGGGTACTAGTCGGAGTATGGAATGAAGGTTCAAGATAGTTATTTTAGTAGTCCTCACTATTTTTTAAGATAGTGTATCAATAAGTATAATGAGGACTTATTTGAGTATGAATAATGTCTAGATGACAATATTTGTATTTAAACTCACAGTATATGTGTTGTCGTATTTTGCACGACAATTGTAATAATAAAGTTGTAGTTATTTCTGTACCATGTATTTGGCGACTCAGAATAGGTTGGGTGGGATGGCCCTATTTTGGGGGCATCACAGTTGGTATCAAAGCTTAGGGATATGGTCTCTGGCGGATATTGGGGAATAGAACTAGGAGGGGAGAGACGAGTAAATCCTTCGCTAGTGTGTCCTACCTAAGCTTATTTATTGGTCGGTCATAATATAGGGGTATTATGTGACATATTAATTTCTTTAATTAACCCTTGTTTTATGGCAGTAATTGAGAATGTCGACTGAGAATGTTAACAATGGAGTAAATGAGACCGTGGAGACACCTTTACTCACCAATGAGGAGAACGTGCAACAGGCCAATAATGTTCCTCTTGTAAACAATACCACTGATCAGACGATGAACGACGGGATGTTTAGAAGCTTTTTACAGTTCATGTAAAATCAGATGAGGGAGACTCGTGTACAAAATACAGGCAGAAATGATAGCAACGCGCGATTTGTCACAGCCAAGCAGTTCCAAGAGTTGGGACCGCTAGAATTTGCAGGAAAGCCGAATCCGATCAAGGCGGAGGCGTGGGTTAAGCAAATTACCAAGATATTTGATGTCTTGGGATGCACGGAGGAACAAAAGGTTCAATTCGCCACCTTCAAGTTCCGCGGTGAGGCAGACTACTGGTGGGAGTCTGTGAAACGGATCCAGCCTGCCGCACTCTGCATGTCTTGGGAAACGTTTCAGAAGCTTTTCAACGAAAAATACTTTCCTGAAAGTATTCGCCATATGAAGGAGGTAGAGTTTATTAGACTAGAACAGAACAGCATGACGGTGTCCCAGTACGAGGCGAAGTTCGCGGTGTTATCCAGGTTTATACCTCATTTGGTGGAGAATGAGGAACGTATGACGTGGATGTTTTTGAGAGGTTTGAAACCCGACATACGTCAATATCTCATTTCTCATAAATTTTCTCTATATTCAGATGTTGTGAATAGGGCTCAGTTATTGGAGCGCGATAATGAGTCAGCTCAATCGAAGAATAACGACTTACAACTCGATGATAATCATACCGATGGCAACAGTCATCAGAACAAGGATAACCATCGTGGGGGAAATTATCGTGCCAGAAATGGTAACCACTTCGGTGGTAATCATGGCCAAGATAATAGAAGAAACAACTCAAATGGAAATTTTAAGAAGAGAAGATTTAACAATGACGGGAAGATGTCGGCAGCAGCACCAGCAACGAATTTTAGAGGAGGAGAAAGACTGCCAGTCAGATGCTACAAATGCGGAGAGGAGGGACATATAAGTCCAAACTGTTCACAGCCTTCCAAGGTATGTTATAATTACGGAAAGGAAGGACATATCGCTCGAGATTGTACTATAGCGAAACCAAGTCCAGCGAGGATGGTGACTCAAAAGGCTATCCCAGAAAAGTCAAAGTCAACGGTTCCTGGAAGAGCATTTGTCATGACTGGTCAGAATGCGAGGAATCCGAACGAAGTTAGCACGGGTTAGTTAATTATAAATTCTTGTGAAGTTTATACCTTATTAGATACCTGTTATATCCATTCTTTTATCTCTCCTGCTTGTGCTCAACGTTTAAACTTGACTCCGAGAGAAATTAGACCTTATCTGTTGAGACTTCGTTAGGAGAAACTTTCGTTACATCTACTGTTTATAAATCTTGTTTGATCCAAGTTGGCACCATCACATTACCTGTTGACCTTATTTCTTTAAAGATACTTGCTTTTGATGTGATTTTAGGGATTGATTGATTAACTACTCATCATGCCAAAATTGATTACTTTCCTAAGGTTGTTAGTTTTCATATTCCTAAGCAACCTGTTATTCGAATTCAAGCAACCAAACCATTGAAGTCAAACACTTTCATATCAAACCATAAAGTCATTCGTTTATTGAAAAACGGATGTCAAGTTTTCTTAGCCCATGTTATGGACTTGAACAAAAATACGTCAGATTTGAATGATATTTCTATTGTTAGTAAATTTTCTGATGTATTTCCTGAAAAATTTCTTGGCTTACTCCCAGAGCATGATATTGAATTTTGTATCGACTTTGAACCCGGTACAAAACCCATTTCTAAAATCTCATATCGAATAGCTCCTATTGAACTTCAGGAGTTAAAAATCCAACTATAGAATGTGATACCCGAGCCTCTATCTGATGACTTCCTTTGTGGCATGCACCGAAGCCAGACTCTCCGTAGGGGACGCCATATTCGTGCGATAGTAAACTGATAGGTGCCATTGTGACGTGCTATCCAAGATTGGGATATGAGTCATAGTTGAGAGCAGCCTAAGTCAGTAATCGAAATACATAGCTTTCTAGGCTTAGTTGGTTGTTATCGAAGATTCGTGGAAAGATTTTCTTAAATCGCTACTCCATTAACTCAGCTGACTCGTAAGGATACAAAATTTGAATGGAGCGAGGAATGTGAGAAGAGCTTTTAAGAACTCAACATGCGACAATGACATTGGCTCGAGCTGTTGAAAGATTATGATCATACCATCCAATACCATCTTGGAAAAGCGAACGCGGTAGCTGACGTGTTGAGTAGAAGATCGTATACAGGTACGAGTGCGATATTGTCGAACACAAAAACTCATTTCAAAAGATGGAGATAGAGTTAAAGATTCTAAGAACCTATGTGAAGATAACGAATATACGAGTAGAATCGACTTTAATCGATAAAGTTAAAACCGCTCAAGCTACACACCAGAGCTGATGAATATGAAGAAGGAGGTGCAAGAAGTTGTTGTTCCAAAAGTGAGAATCGGCGATGTGAGGAAAGCTCAAACCTTCGATTTATTAGTCCATTTAAAATCCTCGATCGAATTGGAACTGTGGTCTATAGACTCGTTTTACCGCAAAGTATGTCGCGTGTTCATAACGTTTCTTACGTATTGAAGTTACGAAATTATGTGGACGACCCGAACCACGTTATTGAGTTAGAACTAGACAAAATAGCCGAAGATTTAACGTATGAGGAGGTACCTATCATGATCTTGGATAGGAAGGAGCATGTCCTACGCATAAAGGTCATACCGCAAGTTAAAATTTTGTGGAGGAACCATGCTACTGAAGAAATAAACTGGGAGTTGAAAACAGAAATGAAAGCGAGGTATCTTCACCTTTTCAAAACACCAGGGATGTACGTCAATTTCGAGGACGAAATTTCACAAGGAGGGGAGGTTGTAAGACCCCAAAAAAATTTTTAATAAAATGGAATTTCTTTTATTTATTATTTTGAAATAGTAAGGGTTTATTTGATTAATGTGGTTAGTTATGGGTAAAATGCGTAAATATTTTTAAATAAGCAAGTGGTTATAAAATACTCATTGTTGTTGGAGAATATTCGTTTGGTCGTGGAATATTCTTGCTGTCGGAGAATATTCGTACGATGGCGCAGCCTTGTGTGGGCCCCATAACGGAAAGCGATTGGATGAAAAAAATGACAAGTATAAGTTGTTTATAAATAACGGCGTAGTTGTTACCTTTTATACTGTTGGAATATGTAAGACCCCAACTTTTATAAATAAAGATGAATTTTCTATAAATATCATTTTTGAATATTATGGAGTTAATTTGATATAATGTTATAGTTGTGGGTAATATTTAGAAATTTTACAAAGTACGCAAGTTGTTATATAATATTCGATTGGTCGGAGAATATTCGTTTTAACAGGGAATATTCGTACAACGGCACAATCATTGGTGGACCCCACAACGAAATTATTGTCGAATTGAGAAAACGACAAAAATATTTTATTAAAAATAACGGCGGAAGTTTTACCATTGTTACTGTTGAACTACTCGGTAGTAAAAGTACAGTAATACGTGTGGTTGCATAGTAGCACACGGTATTTATTATTAATGCTTATGTGAGAAGTCACTCAGTTTGATTCAATTATTGTCAGTTAATAATATGAATTATTTAGCGATAGTGATGTTTTGTTTTATTCGTATTATTAACGTAATAAAACATAAACATCTTTTTATATAAAACAGAATACTTTATTAAAGTTATTCTATAAATAGAATATATTATATTTTATTTAAAAGATTTTTCTTTAAATATGGACCGTCAGATTGAAGTAATCAATCTGGACCGTTCATGGATTAGTTACTATGCATTCTATTTTTCTATAAATAGCAGCTCATTCCTTCATTATTTCTTACGAATTCACTGAACTCTAGAGAGAGAAACTATAGAGAGAGAGAAAAAGAGTATTCTGCTACTTAACTACTTCCTTATTTCAGCTCTTCTTTAAAACGGTAAGGGGTGTTATTCTTTCTTATTCATGAAGAGAACTGTTGTTATTCCATTTATTATTATTCTGTTGGAATAACCTGTATACGCGGTCTACCCTATACTTGGTGACATTCTTCTATTATTCTGTTAAAACATCCTGTCTGTGTGTTTTACACCGGACCTGGTTCTGTTTTTATTATTATTCTGTTGGAACATCCTGTCTGTGTGTTTTACACCGGACCTGGTTCCGTTTTTATTATTAATCTGTTGGAACATCCTGTCTGTGTGTTTTACACCGGACCTGGTTCCGTATTGTTATTATTCTGTTGGAACATCCTGTCTGTGTGTTTTACACAGGACCTGGTTCCATTATTTATTATTCTGTCGGAATATCCTGTCTGTGCGTTTACGCCGGACCTGGTTCCATTATTTATTATTCTGTCGGAATATCCTGTCTATGCATTTACGCCGGACCTGGTTCCATTATTTATTATTCTGTTGGAATAACCTGTCTGTGCGGTCTATCGCATGCATGGTGATTTCTTTTGTTATTTCATTCTTTATTGTACTCAGTTGGTTAAGTTTTGACTTCTATACTCCATGAAATTTGTGGAATATCCTTGATAATTGCGTTTCATCCAGTATCTTTTCATGAAAATATTCTTCTAAGCATTCTTGAATTTTACTCCACAAAGCAGTATCATGTTGACAATTTGGACGTTGTTAATTCTTGGATAAATTAATTCTTGAACTTGTTTTATTGAATTCTTATATCATTGTCACCATCCTCATGTTTATAAAATGTTAAAAGTCATCTGTGGCCTGTAGTGCATAGATGGACTTGGTATGATTATGACCAGGGATTATTCGGTATAATCATGACCGTAATGTTACAAATGATGTGGTAAAAGTCCTCATTGGCCCGTAGTGCATTGATGGACAGTTGTTGGCATGATCATGACCATTAATGAATACACGAATATTCTTGGCCGTAGTGCAGGGGTGATTCGATGATGTGGATTATTTTATTAAGCTGAGTCCCAGCGATAACAGTGTTGAAAAACCTTTTAAATCATAAAAGATAGTAGAGTTTATTTTCTACTTGACTCTTTTAATGGATTGCTTGTTCCGCTGCAGTTAAACTTGATGTCTATTATATTTTATCAGTTTAACATTATTGAAGGCTAATGATAATTTATTCTGCATTATCTTAGTCATAATATTTCTTACTGGGCTAGTTGAGCTCACCCTTTCTTTCACTGTTCTCTTTAGGAAATGAGAACGTAGCTAGGGCAAGTCGGGGAACGGAGTGATGGTTCGAATGATAGTATTAGTTAGTAGCCCTCACTATTCTATGTAATAGTGTGTTAATAAATGTAATGAGGACTCCTTTTGAGTATGAATACTCTCTAGAAGATAATATTTGTATTCAAACTCGCAGTTTATGTTTTTTCGTATTGTACACGACAGTTGTATTAGTAAGTTGTATTTGTATTCTGTACTATGTATCTGACGACCCAAGATGGGTGATGTATACCTAATTTTGGGGGCGACACAGTTGGTATCAGAGCTTAGGGATATGATCCCTGGCTAAGATGTGAGAATAGAACTAGGAGGGGAGAGACGGGGAATTCTTTCGCTAGTATGACCTACCTAAGTTTATTTGCATGGTATTTAATTGGTCGGTCATAATATAAGGATAATATATGACATATCAATTAACTTTTATTTTGTGGTAGTATCTGAAAATGGCATCTGAGAATGTTGAGAATAGCAATGGAGCACATGCGACTGTTGATTCACCACATATCAATAATCAGAATAATGTGCATCAGGAAGGTGACAATCCTCATGTAAACAACAACACTGACCAGATGATGAATGATGGAATGTTCAGAAGCTTTATGCAGTTCATGCAACAGCAGGCGAGAGCGGCTCATGTCCAAAATATAGGTGAAAACACTGAAAACTCTCGGACGGTCACCGCTAAACAGTTCAAGGAGCTGGGACCACCAGAGTTTAAGGGAGAGCCAAAACCACTTATAGCGGAAACATGGATAAAGCAGATTACCAAGATATTTGATGTCTTGGGATGCTCCGAGGAGCAAAAGGTTCCCTTTGCCGCCTTTATGTTGCGAGGAGAGGCAGATTACTGGTGGGAATCGATTAAGCGTACTCAACCTGCCGCACTGAAGATGTCTTGGGAGAAGTTCCAAGAGCTATTCAATGACAAATACTTTCCCGAAAGTGTTCGTCACATGAAGGAGGTGGAGTTCATCAAATTGGAACAGAATAATATGACCGTGTCGCAGTATGAGGCTAAATTTGCTGAGTTGTCCCGGTTTGCGTCCCACTTGGTGGATAATGAAGAGCAAATGACGCGAATGTTTTTGCGAGGTTTGAAACCTGAGATATGTCAACATCTTATTTCTCATAAACTGTGTTTGTATTCAGATGTTGTGAATAGGGCTCAGTTAGTAGAGCGCGATAACGAGTCAACTCAACCAAAAGAGAGCAGTCGGCAAAATGATAATACCAGTGAGAGCAGTCATCGAAGCGGTGACAACAAGCATGGAGGGAATCAACAGGCCAGAAATGGTAACCACTTCGGTGGTAATCAGGGCCAAAACAATAAGAATGGTCATTTCAAGAAGAGGAGATTCAACAATGATGGAAAGACGTCGGCACCAGCACCCGTTGTTAAGGAAGGAGAACGACCACCTATCATATGTTTCAAATGCGGAGGGGAGGGGCACATCAGTCCAAACTGCGCGATGCCATCTAAAGCATGTTATAATTGTGGAAGAGAAAGTCATTTAGCTCGATTTTGTCGTTTACCAAAAACAAGTTCAGCCAAGATGGAGACACCAAAGGTCGTCCCAGAAAAGTCAAAACCGGTAGTGCAAGGGAGAGCGTTTGTTGTGACCTCCCAGAAAGCAAGGAACCCGAATGAGGTCATCACGGGTAAGCTTATCATAAACTCTAACGAAGTCTATACTTTATTTGATACCGGTTCTACCCATTCTTTTATTTCTCCTACTTGCGCTCATCGATTAAATTTGATTCCGGAGAAATTAGACTTTGACTTATCTGTTGAAACTCCATTGGGAGAAACCTTCATTACATCTACGGTTTATAAGTCTTGTTTGGTTCAAGTTGGTACCCACACATTACCTGTCGATCTGATTTCATTTAAAATACTTGCATTTGACGTGATTCTAGGGATTGATTGGTTAACTACTCATCATGCAAAAATTGATTGTTTTCGTAAGGTTGTTAGCTTTCATATTCCTAATCGACCTATTATGCGAATTCAAGCAACCAAACCATTAAAATCAATCGCTGTCATCTCAAGTCATAAAGCTATTCGTTTATTGAAAAACGGATGTCAAGCTTTCTTAGCTCATGTCACGGATCTAAACAAAAATACGTCAGTTTTGAATGATATTTCTATTGTTAATAAATTCCCTGACGTATTCCCTGAAGAACTTCCTGGCCTACCCCTAGAGCGTGAAATTGAATTTTGTATCGACCTTGAACCCGGTACAAAACCCATTTCCAAAGCCCCATATCGAATGGCTCCTATTGAACTTTAGGAGTTAAAGATCCAACTGCAGGAATTTTTAGACATTGGCTTTATTCGTCCTAGTACTTCTCCTTGGGGTGCTCCTGTTCTATTCGTGAAGAAGAAAGATGGAAGTATGCGACTTTGTATTGATTATCGGGAGTTAAATCATGTCACCATCAAAAACAGGTACCCATTGCCACGTATTGATGACCTGTTTGACCAGTTGCAAGGAGCACAATTATTTTCAAAGATCGATCTTCGTTCTGGATATCATCAGCTGAAGGTTAGAACTGAAGATATTCCAAAGACGGCTTTTAGAACTCGGTACGGGCATTATGAATTCCTAGTCATGTCCTTTGGATTGACTAATGCTCCTGCTGCCTTCATGAATATGATGAACCGGGTATTCAAGGAATATTTGGATCACTTTGTGGTCGTCTTTATTGATGACATCCTTATTTATTCCAAAAGTCGTGAAGATCATGAGCAACACTTGAGGCTGGAACTCCAAAAGCTTCGTGAATACAAGCTTTATGCCAAGTTGAAGAAATACGAGTTCTGGTTGGAGGAGGTAGCATTCCTTGGGCACGTAGTATCAAGTCGTGGAATATCGGTTGACCCGGCAAAGATTGAAGCTATTCAAAGCTGGGAGCAACCTAAATCAGTGACCGAAGTACGTAGCTTTCTTGGTTTAGCTGGTTATTATCAGAGATTCGTGGAAGGATTTTCTCAAATCGCTACTCCATTAACTCAGCTGACTCGGAAAGATACAAAATTCGGTTAGAGCGAAGAATGTGAGCAGAGTTTTCAAGAACTCAAGAGGAGACTCATTTCAGCACCTGTTCTAACAATACCATCTGGCTCGGAGGGATTTGTCATCTACAGTGATGCTTCGAGCAAAGGGTTGGGATGCGTTCTCATGCAACATGAAAAAGTCATAGCCTATGCATCAAGACAACTCAAGGAATATGAGAGGAATTATCCTACTCATGATCTAGAGTTGGCAGCTGTTGTCTTTGCACTTAAAATTTGGAGGCATTACTTGTATGGGGAGAAGGTGGAGATCTTTACGGATCATAAAAGCCTCAAATATTTCTTCACTCAAAAGGAACTCAACATGCGACAACGACGTTGGCTAGAACTGTTGAAAGATTATGATCATATCATTCAATACCATCCTGGAAAAGCGAACGTGGTAGCTGACGCATTGAGTAGAAGATCATATGCAAGTACGAGTGCGATATTGTCAACACAAAGGTCCATTTTGTGTGATTTGCAAAGGATGGAGATAGAGTTAAAGACTCCAGGGACCCATGTGATGATGGCGAATATACGAGTAGAACTGACTTTAATCGATAAAGTTAAAGCTGCTCAAGCTACAGACCTGGAGATGATGCGTATGAGGAAGAAAGTACAAGAAGGTGTCATGCCGGAAGCAAGAATTGATGAAGAAGGAATACTTCGAGTCAACTCCAGACTTTGTGTTCCTAGCAACCCTAATTTAAACTATGAAATCATGATGGAGGCGCACAACACACCGTTTGCAATCCATCCTGGAAGTACCAAAATGTATCATGATCTTCGTCATACATTTTGGTGGAGCAATATGAAGAGAGAGATAGCGTTGTTTATCTCAAGGTGTCTAACTTGTCAACGAGTCAAAGCGGAGCATCAAGTACCAAAAGGTTCGTTGCAACCACTTGAAATTCCATAATGGAAGTGGGAGCACATTACCATGGATTTCGTTACCGGTCTTCCTAGGGTTTCTCAAGATATTGATGCGATTTGGGTCATTATTGATAGATTGACCAAGTCTGCTCATTTCTTACCGATACGAGAAACTTATACACTTGAACGTCTTGCTCGTATGTACATAAACGAGATTGTAAGACTGCATGGTATGCCAGTATCCATAGTTTCTGACCGAGACCCAAGATTCACTTCACGATTTTGGGTTAGTTTACAAAAAGCTATGGGCACGGATTTACGATTTAGTTCAGCATATCATCCTCAGACGGACGGACAATCAGAGAGGACTATTTAAACTCTTGAAGATCTATTAAGACTCTGTGTCTTTGACTTCAAGGGAAGTTGGGACAAGTTCTTATCATTGGTGGAGTTTTCCTACAACAACAGTTATCAAGCAAGTATTGGCATGGCTCCATTCGAAGCATTGTATGGAAGAAAATGTCGTTCTCTAGTATGCTGGGATGAGGTGGGTGAAGCAACGTTGTTGGGACGGAGGAGTTGGTACGTATGACTACAGAAAAGATTCAAACGATCCGACAACGTATAAAAACCTCACAAGATCGATAAAAGAGTTATGCTGATCTTCATCGAAAGGACGTGGAATTTGATGTAGGAGATCATGTGTTCTTACGTGTTGCTCCATGGAAAGGAGTTACGAGATTTGGAAAGAGAGGAAAGCTCAATCCTCGATTCATCGGTCCATTTTTAATCCTCGATCGAGTAGGAACTGTGGCTTATAGACTCGTTTTACCGCCAAGTATGTCTCGTGTTCATAACGTTTTTCACATGTCCATGTTACGCAAATATGTGGAAGACCCGAACCACATTATTGAGTTAGAACCGGACGAAATAGCGGAGGATTTGACGTATGAAGAAGTTCCTGTTCAAATCTTAGATAAGAAAGAACATATTCTATGCTCCAAGGTTATACCTCAAGTCAAAGTTTTGTGGAGAAACCACGATGTTGAGGAAATGACTTGGGAGTTAGAATCTGAAATGAAATCAAGGTATCCTTACCTCTTCGACATACCAGGTACGTACCCTAATTTTGAGGGCGAAATTTCATAAGAAGGGGAGGTTGTAAGACCCCAACTTTTATAAATAAAGATGAATTTTCTATAAATTTTATTTTTGAATATTATGGAGTTAATTTGATATAATATTATAGTTGTGGGTAATATTTATAAATTTTACAAAGTACGCAAGTTGTTATATAATATTCGATTGGTCGGGAAATATTCGTTTTAACAGAGAATATTCGTACAATGGCACAATCATTGGTGGACCCCACAACGGAATTATTGTCGGATTGAGAAAACGACAAAAATATTTTATTAAAAATAACGGCGGAAGTTTTACCATTGTTAATGTTGAACTACTCGGTAGTAAAAGTACAGTAATACGTGTGGTTGCATAGTAGCACACGGTATTGATTATTAATGCTTATGTGAGAAGTCACTCAGTTTGATTTAATTATTGTCAGTTAATAATATGAATTATTTAACGATAATGACGTTTTGTTTTATTCGTATTATTAATGTAATAAAACAGAAACATCTTTTTATATAAAACAGAATACTTTATTAAAGTTATTCTATAAATAGAATATATTATATTTTATTTAAAAGATTTTTCTTTAAATATGGACCGTCAGATTAAAGTAATCAATCTGGACCGTTCATGGATTAGTTACTATGCATTCTATTTTTTTATAAATAGCAGCTCATTCCTTCATTATTTCTTACGAATTCACTGAACTCTAGAGAGAGAAACTATAGAGAGAAACTATAGAGAGAGAGAAGAAGAGTATTCTGCTACTTATCTACTTCCTTATTTCAGCTCTTCTTTAAAACAGTAAGGGGTGTTATTCTTTCTTATTCATGAAGAGAACTGTTGTTATTACATTTATTATTATTCTGTTGGAATAACCTGTATACGCGGTCTACCCTATACTTGGTGACATTCTTCTATTATTCTGTTGGAACATCATGTCTGTGTGTTTTACATCGGACCTGGTTCTGTTTTTATTATTATTCTGTTGGAACATCCTGTCTGTGTGTTTTACACCGGACCTGGTTCCGTTTTTATTATTATTCTGTTGGAACATCTTGTCTGTGTGTTTTACACCGGACCTGGTTCCGTATTGTTATTATTCTGTTGGAACATCATGTCTGTGTGTTTTACACCGGATCTGGTTCCATTATTTATTATTCTGTCGGAATATCCTGTCTGTGCGTTTACGCCAGACCTGGTTCCATTATTTATTATTCTGTCGGAATATCCTGTCTATGCGTTTACGCCGGACCTGGTTCCATTATTTATTATTCTGTTGGAATAACCTGTCTGTGCGGTCTATCGCATGTATGGTGATTTCTTTTGTTATTCCATTCTTTATTGTACTCAGTTGGTTAAGTTTTGACTTCTATACTCCATGAAATTTATGAAATATCGTTGATAATTGCGTTTCATCCAGTATCTTTTCATGAAAATATTCTTCTAAGCATTCTTAAATTTTACTCCACAAAGCAGTATCATGTTGACAATTTGGACGTTGTAAATTCTTGGATAAATTAATTCTTGAACTTGTTTTATTGAATTCTTATATCATTGTCATCATCCTCATATTTATAAAATGTTAAAAGTCATATGTGGCCTGTAGTGCATAGATGGACTTGGTATGATTATGACAAGGGATTATTCGGTATAATCATAACCGTAATGTTACAAATGATGTGGTAAAAGTCCTCATTGGCCCATAGTACATTGATGGACAGTTGTTGGCATGATCATGACCATTAATGAATACACGAATATCCTTGGCCGTAGTGCAGGGATGATTCGATGATGTGGATTATTTTATTAAGCTGAGTCCCAGCGATAACAGTGTTGAAAAACCTTTTAAATCATAAAAGATAGTAGAGTTTATTTTCTACTTGACTCTTTTAATGGATTGCTTGTTCCGCTGCAGTTAAACTTGATGTCTATTATATTTTATCAGTTTAACATTATTGAAGGCTAATGATAATTTATTCTGCATTATCTTAGTCATAATATTTCTTACTGGGCTAGTTGAGCTCACCCTTTCTTTCACTGTTCTCTTCAGGAAATGAGAACGTAGCTAGGGCAAGTCGGGGAACGGAGTGATGGTTCGAATGATAGTATTAGTTAGTAGTCCTCACTATTCTATGTAATAGTGTGTTAATAAATGTAATGAGGACTCCTTTTGAGTATGAATACTCTCTAAAAGATAATATTTGTATTCAAACTCGCAGTTTATGTTTTTTCGTATTGTACACGATAGTTGTATTAGTAAGTTATATTTTTATTCTGTACTATGTATCTGACGACCCAAGATGGGTGATGTATACCTAATTTTGGGGGCGTCACAGAATACCCGGTGGTTAAAACACAGTAATACGCGTTGTTGCACAGTAACACACGGTATTGCACCAATTAATGATTCTTACGTAAGAAGGCACTACTCAATAATTGTTACAGTAATTACTGTTCAGTATTTTATTTTATTGATTCAATAATTGTTGCGTTGATATTTTATATTACAGTTGTTTGAATAATTGTCACTACACAGTATTTTCCATTATCGAAGCAATAATTCATATTATCTGAATAATATTATTAGAAAACATTATTGACAATGTCTAAAAAATCTGTTTAAGGAGAGGTTTGGTCACCTAATTGCGCGCCAGTAAGGAGAGATCCTTATTGGAAAGCCCCCTCTTTCCTAGGAACGGTCTGGTTGTCAGTATTGTGATTCTGTAATATTATTTGTGAATAATTAATTATTGATTTATATGATGAGAAAAATATTAATTTTATGTGGATATAGATGGAGAAAATTTTTAAAGTGACAATTGTTAAAAATTGATATTTTATCTTTTCTGATAAAATAATATTTTTATTATATTTTAATAATATAATAATTGTGATATTTTTACAATGAATGTGGAATATATGAGTATATGAGGAAGAAGAGTATTTTTGTTGCATTAAATGATTAACAAATATTTTGTGTGTCGGTGGACCCCATTTCTTGACTGAAATTTAATTATAGCTTGTAAAATCGTCCGTTTGTAGATTTTGGTTAATTTCTGTTTGGAATTTGGAAAAACTTTCTTTTACAAAGTTGTAGAGAATTGAATTTCCTGATAAAAGGGCTAGTTATTATGAATTATTGAAGTTCCGAAGTTCCAGAATAATTGATTTTTGGAAGTTTTAATTATTTTTTTAAAGAAAAACATTTTTTGCAATTAAGTTGGCCTCACATGTGATTTAAATGAGCTGAAATCAGATTTCAAAGGTGTGCTTGAACTTTGTTAATTATATTATTATTTTATTAAATTTTCTGCTTTGGTGTTCTAAGTATTTTCCTATAAATAGGGTGCTTAGGTTAGAATTGAAAATCACACCAGAAATTGAAATCTTCTCTCTTTCTCTCTCGATATATTAAGCGTATTCTTGTGAGTATTTTGATACTTTGAATGTTGTTATACGGTGCAAGTTCCCTTCAGCACTATATCCAGTATTCCAATCAGAAGTACTGTCTTTTCGAGGTAAGGGATGTTATTTTTTTTATCAATGATATTATTTCTTTCAATATCATTATACCGGAATATTGGTAAGATTTTTCTTGTGAAATTCTTATCTTTTAATGTCGGGGTTACTATTTATGAGTTACTATTCACGAGTTACTATTCACGAGTTACTATTTATGAGCTACTATTCACGAGTACTATTCACGAAGCATGATAATTTTTTTTTCTTGTGGAATTTCTACCTTTTAGTGTCGAGGTTACTATTCACGTATACGACACTATTCACGTATACGGCACTATTCACAAATACGGCACTATTCACAGAAAAATTAAATTTTCTTTTCTGTGTCCAAGATATCTATTATGGATACTAGCTTTGATTGTATCCATGTTTTGATCATTCTTGAATTTTACTTCGCTATGATTATTTATGAAGTATTTTTAAACTCGGGTTGTTTTAAATACGAATCCTTAATATTTATTCTTTTGTTTCACTGGATTCGTTTTATTTAAAAGATTTTTCATCATCATCAGTCTTAAATGATGATATAACTGAATATCTTTGGCCTGTAGTGCAAAGATTAATGATTTTATGATGAATATCTTTGGCCCGTAGTCCAAAGATGAACAGGTGTTGAGATGAACATGGCCGACTGATTAATATCTTTGGTCTGTAGTGCAAAGATGACTATTTGATTCAAGATGTATATTGATTGATATTACAGGGATAAAATATCGATGATGGACTTTTAAATTCATAAATGATAGTAGATTTTATTCTCTACTTAACTCTTCTAATGAATTGTTATTTCCGCTGCAGTTGTTGATCTAAAACTTGTTGTCTATTGTATTCTATCAGATTTTTTTTCCTGTTGAGGACTAACGATAATTTGTTCTATATTATCTTAGTCATAATATTCTTTACTAGGCTAGTTGAACTCACCCTTTTCTTTTTTGTTCCATTTTTCTTCTCAGGAGGCGAGAATGTAGCGAGTACTAGTCGGGGTATGGAATGAAGGTTCAAGATAGTTATTTTAGTTGTCCTCACTATTTTGTATGATAGTGTATCAATAAGAATAATGAGGACTTATTTAAGTATGAATACTGTCTAGATGACAATATTTGTATTTAAACTCACAGTATATGTGTTGTCGTATTTTGCACGACAATTGTAATAATAAAGTTGTATTTATTTCTGTACCATATATTTGGCGACTCAGAATAGGTTGGGTGGAATGGACCTATTTTGGGGGCGTCACAAACATTATATGGTGGAAGGATTGAATTGTACGGTAACTATTTACTTAAAGATTCTTTTATGATTAATATTGAAATCTTTATTATCTGAAAAGTCGTTAATCGCTAGGGAGGCTTATCCCTATTGTTGAATAAATATTATTTATTTAAATAAATTAATAGTTTAATTTATTTATTTAAATAAGATTAAAATTGTTTTAATTGATTTATTCATAACCGATTTAATATGGAGAACCTAAAGGGTCACACCATAAAAGAAAGAATAATTATTTAAGAAGTTAATAGTATAATTGTAATAATATGTTAAGTGTATTTAATTTAGTCTATGGTGATAGAGTAAATTAAATAGCTTAATATTTATTATTTAATATTTTGAAAATATTAACTATAAATTAATAAGAGGAGTCTTATTAATATTATTACAATTATTATTATTTTAATTTCTAACGGAGTTTAGGAATTAATTTAATATAAGTACTCTCATTTATTCCTAATAAGATTAGGAGGTAAATTAATTAAAAGAGTTTAATTAATTATCCCTAATAAGATTAGGGATCCTAATTAATTAAAGGAGTTTAATTAATTAAATAATACCCTATTTTAATAATATTAAAAGGGTTAACTAATATCTATATAAGAGGAATCTTATATCAGATATCAAATGACGTAATTCCAATTGTTGGAGAGTATGCTCTTTTTCTACAGAGATAGAAAACTAGGGTTTAGTCAATCACCCTTCTTCTTGAATACTTCTTCTATCTTGGTGGATCACCTCTAGAGGCCAAACACTTGGGTGGCTAACGTTGATCAAAGGAAGGAATCAAACTTGGTGGATTCAAGTTGAACACGAAAAGGATTTGGAGGTGAACTTGTACCTGAGGAAGCTCGAATCTTCAAAGGTATAATTCTTGTTCTTCTTCTTTTCGTTTAATTAATAATTATGCATAAATGATGATCCGGGTATATGGTTTGTAAAATTTTAAAACTCTATTTTATCACGTTTTCGCTTATTTTGTGCAGTTTGATTGTATTCATGAATATTACAAACCTAGAAAGTGGCATCAGAGCCAAACATTTATGCAAGTTATTAATTATTCAGATTCGATATGTATGTTGATATGTGTTTAGAATAAATTTTTTTGGCATAATTATTGGTATAAAATAATGTTTTTGGAGAAAAATTACACAATTCGCTAACTGAAAAAATAGATTCTGGAGATTGGCGCCGCAGCGCCACTCTCTAGAAACAAATATATATTTTTAATTTTGATTTTTATTAAGATAAAAGATTTATTTTAATTAAATTAAATTAAATATTTTTTCAGTAATTCTAAATTAAAAATAAAAGAGTTTATTTTGATTTGGAATTGGATTAAAATAAAGTTGTTTATTTTAATTGGAATTGGAATCTACGTTTGTTTGAACAAAAGAGTTTATTCAAAAGTTTTTTAATAACTTGGAATTGAATTCCACGTTTGTTTGAATAAAAGAGTTTATTCAAAAGTTTTATATTAACTTAAAAATGAATTCCACTTTTGTTTGAATAAAATAGTGTATTCACATATGGAATAGGATTCCATATTTTCTAGAATAAAGGAGTTTATTCACACATGGAATAGGATTTCATGTTTCCTAAAATTAAAGGTATTTAATTTTAATAAGGAATAGGATTCAACATATTTTACTTTTTCAGCAATTTTAAGTTAAAATAAAGGAGCTTATTTTGTACTTGAAATTGGATTCCTTGTTAATTAAAATAAAGGAGTTTATTTTAACTATGAATTTGATTAAAAATAAAAGAGTTTATTTTTATTTAAAATTGGATAAAATAAAATAAAGAAATTTATTATGATTTTGATTAAAAATAAATGAGTTTATTTTGTTTCAAAATTGGATTTTATGCTAATTAAAATTGCCCATTAAATCGATATCAATATATATATTGAAATTTTTTTTCATGAGATGCATTTATTTATTAATGCATATATTGATGTGTATGTTAATAAATAGAATTGATTATGGACTATTGACCAATGTGATTTGATTTTATTTTAGTTGGATGCATGAATGTATGAGTTTTATTAAGTGGGGTATGCGTACCTCGTTTTTTCTAATTTTTTTCTTAATGTAAATTATATCTCCCTCCTATGTACTTCTCCTTGACTACTGATCAAATTTTCTATTTATTTTAAATAGTTTTTTAATAGGAATAGTTAGAATTAATTTTGAAGAATTGGATATAAAGGAGCAAGGAACACTTGAAGACCCGTTTGTAATAGAGCTCGGGATTTAAATGTAATAGTTATATTTAAATTTAAATCTTGCACCCTGGGTTTGACCTCTTGGTTCACTTGGTGGCTCTAGTGAACCAAACTACAATAAAGTTCATAATCAATCCAGGTAGAATATAGTATTCTATATGTGCATGCTTATACTATATATATATATTATATATATTATGCAAACATGTTTTGCATGTTAATTAATATGACGCGTATTATATATATATATATATATATATATATATATATATATATATATATATATATATATATATATATACGGAGAGGATCTAAAGCGGACCAAATAAGCGGATCAAAGAACGGACCAAGGCAAAAACACGCGGGTTTCAGGGTCCGGGTCGGACCAACCCGCGGGTTGACCCTGAAACCCGCGTGTTTTTGCCTTGGTCCGTTCTTTGGTCCGCTTATTTAGTCCGCTTTAGATTCTCCCCGTATGTATATATATATATATATATATATATATATATATATATATATATATATATATATATATACATATGTGTGTGTGTGTGTGTGTGTGTGTGTTTGTGCATACGCGATAAACAAGATGAGACAAAATAATAACAAATCCCTCAAACAATTTATATTAAGTCTTAAGCGTTCAAAGATATTTGGAATATCGAACGTCGCCTTCTAGCATAATAAAAAATAATAGAGTATCAATTAATTATTATAAGTTTTTTGTGTAACCATAAGACTTATCTTAATTTGTTCAGATGTTAATTTTATCACATTTGATGCTTATAAAAAAAATTGAACAATGTTGTCTTGTTGTGTCACCACAAGGACTATGTTTTTCTTTTTTGAATATATGAAAGTGTTAGGTTGGACTTTACTTAGATAATTTTGATTCGGATGTGCCACCACTTGATCAAAATAATCTAATAGGCAAAATAAAAGGACTCATATGATAATGTAATTGACAAGAGTTGTCTACCTATTTATTTATATATAGTTTGTTGTGTTACCACAAGGCTATATACACTTGAAATGGGATCCTTATTCTCACTAGCAAATCTTTAATTAGATTTTGCCGAACTATATAAGTGAGGGTAATATAGTTTGATGAAAATAGTGGGAGATACCAATTTAAAACAAGACCTAAATTATTTTGGTAGTTAATAAAAGAATGTATGCTGAAATATTGTTAATTACAAATTCATTTAGAGAATTTTACAATGTCTGAAATTACTATCACTGCGAAGCATATTAGATGCTAAATTAACCTGACCGAATTAAACGGATTGGTAAAGGAATTTGAGAATAGTTCTCATGGATGAAAAGCTATCTTCTGTCCTTAATACGCATATTCCTACAATGGTTGCAGACAAAGCCTCTGAGTAAGAGATTGTTACTTTTAGAAAGTGGCAAGATGATGCATAGTTGGCTTAATGCATCATGCTCGCATCCATGAGTAACGAGCTTCAGCGTCTACATGAAACTATGGATGCTCTTACTATATTCCTACACATCAAGACTGATAGATATCGGATATCTAAGAAGCTCTTCCAATCTAGAATGACCAACGGCACTACAATATAGACACATGTCCTTAACATGATCAATTTGATTGAATAATTAGGACAACATGTTTTGTCATGGATGGAGAGTTGAGCCAAGATTTGATCTTGCAGTCATTTCGGACGCCTTTCACAATTGTTGTGAATTTTTCATATGAACAAGCAAGATATCAGCCTCGCTGATTTGCTTAACATATTGAAAAATGTTGAGAGTCACTTTACAACCAAGAAAGACCAAGTCTTACTGGTAGAGGCCAAATGATCTTCTAAAAGAAGAACGATTTTAAGAAGGTAAATAGAAAAAAAATAAATGATAATAAGAATAAAACTGATAAAGATAGCAAAGAAGTTTGCTTCCACTGCAATAAGCTAGGACACTGGAAAGAAACTACGAGAAGCATCTTGCAGAGGCTAACTAGAAGAAGCTTAGTGAAGTTTCGGTTACAAATATAATTTTATTCATGATTGAAATAAATTTTTTTTAAGTCAAGGTTCTACTTGGGTATTGGATACCGTAGTTCTCATAAATATAGATTTATGAAGGGACCAAGCAGAAGTAGAAATCTAAACATAAGATATGTAATCCTATGTTTGGAAAATGAAGTAAAGGTTGCTGCACACCACTACAAAGTACTAAATAGACAACACTTAAACCACAACGTTTTTTATAAAAACGTTGTGGTATTTTTTTTTACAACGTTTTTAAAAAAAACGTTGTAGATATATATGCAAAAACGTTACCTATTTAAAAGGGCATTTTTTTTATTTTAACTAGATAACATTTTTTTTTAAAACGTTGTCTATCAAGAAAAACACAGAGCTTAAAAAAAGGAAGTTAAATGAAAACTTAAAATTAAATCCGCTTTCTTTCACATTTCTCACCGAGTGTCTTCGTCTCTCATCTCTTTGTTTAGCCTCTTTTCGTTCTATCTGGAAAACAAAAGCTAGGGTTTGCCTAGATTTCCTGTAACTCTCAAATCTCTAGATTCATGGCAAAGACAAGCGGATGACACACCTTTAACACCGATCGACAGTCGGTTCAACGAAGCACAGAGTCAACCTTAGCACCTAGAGAAGCTCGACGATTGAACCGGAACCTCTCTAAGATTGCATCTGATTTCCAAGGACCAGCACGCGATTGACATGTCACAGCACTACCCGATGCAGCAGGGGAAACCCTCATCGTCTTTTTCAAGGAAGAAAATCAACGTCGCCGGTGATCTTTTGACATCCGGAAGCGGCGACATTGAGTTGAAGAGAGAAAATTCGAGTTCCAAGTAATGGTCGCAGAAGTTGATTCATATCATTCCTCTGATTGTGTTACTCTGCCTCTTCATTCTCTGGTATTACTCCTATCCAGGTATAATTTATTCTTTTACACAATCAAAACCCTATTCTACTAATAATAATTTCCTTTTTGATGTTTTTCATTGATTCTTATATTGTATTCTGTTAATATATGTGTGTAAGTAGTTTTCTACTAAGTAATTTCTTTAGTTATATAAATTGGGAGCTAGATTTTGCTTTTCTTCGAAAATTATTTGCCCTAAATTTTTATTGAGAAATCAGTTAATGAGTAAAGAAGATTTTTTATTGAGAAATCAGTTAATTCTTTATTGAGAAATCAGTTATTTCAGCTTTGGTTTATCTACTGTTGTACTATTTATTGTGCAAACATAGTAGCCTAGCAGCCCAGTTAAAAGGACTACATTCTATGTTGGGGGATTTGGTTTGCTGGAAATTTCACATGTTCACTTATAAACCAAACTCTCTTTATAAAAGGGTAGTATATATGCAGGATTTTTGTTACTTTGTTTGATTAGATAACATCACTTTGTTTGATTGGATAATGTCACTTTCATATGTACTGTTACAAACTCTCAGTCTCCTGCTCACAGATCATAGCAGCGGACTTGGTTTTAAAGTCCTGAACATGCTCAGACTCTGGCGTCTCAAACGAGTCAGTTCCCTGTTTGCAAGGTACATGTTTGAATTCTGATACCATCTTCATATGTAGAAGGGAAAGAAATAAATAAAATAATATGTGAAGCATTGATGGTATGCTGATCTTTCTCAATTTTTACTTGTTGTAGTTAAGTACATTGATGATCTTTTTGCTCACTACAAGAGAATAGAGGTGATGTAAAGTAAATTATTTATGGCTTGACTGAGAACATTCTCAAATGCACTTTATGCTGTATAGAGAGCTATTTAATACTGAGCACTTTGGATGTAAAGAATAAAGATTAGATTTTTCTAAGTTCTCAACAATACTGCTAAACAGTTTTTTTCCAATGCTTTACCACCTTACAATTTTTTCTTTAATGATAGTATCTTTTTCTAGTTTGTAGTTCATCTGTAGTTGAACCTATCTCTGAATTTTGCTGTATCATGTGTATGGCTTATCATGTGTAACTAAAATTCACAATTAGACAAATGTATACCCCTTCCTCTGGCTGAATGATTAAGTTAGTGCTTCTAGTTTTAGAATAAAGCATCTTAACAAATGTTGACTGTTTGCTGAATGACATCTTCAGGGAACTAAAATGCAGCTTGGTTTAGCCATTAAAAGTAAAAATGACACTTTATCTGTTAAAAGGAGGTTGGCATGTGAACAATTAAGCTATTTGGGATAGGTATGTGTTTAGAATTCACTGTTTTTGCATGTTGTGTGTTGTGTCATATACTATATTTTTAGCTTTTCTAGTTTTGCCTTTTCCAACTTGCCTTGTTATAGGAAATACAAATGAAACCTTCAAGGTGAATGACTTAAATGTTCAAGCAGATGCTCTAATTGGACTGTTATGGTATCAAGGTATGCTAGCTGTAAATAAAGCCTAATAACTTGTCTACTTGCTTATATAGAAAGAAAAAGAATACATCGAGAATATGTTTATGCTTAAATATGACAGAATTGATAACTCTATATATGAACAAAACCAAGTAAAATGGACTGAGATAGTGAACTCTATGTTGACTGTTATTAGAAGTTTCTTCATGATGAGTACACCTTGTTTCTAGTTTAATGGCATGCTGAATGACCAAGTTTGAATGAATGTGGTTAACTGAAATGATAGTAACTACTTATAGTTATAGTAATCATCAAAAAGAAAACTGAGATATTACTTGCTATATTTGTATTCAAATAAATTTGAAACCTTAATATGTAGAATAACTGGAACAAAAATCATTAAGTAAATGTGACAGAAGGATCAAAACACTTGAGAAATTGTGTTAATGCGAGTGATTATGTCTTGATGCGATTATATAACAAACAGTTGATAAATAATTGAGTTCTTTTTTACTTTTAGTAGTAATTGTAATAATGGATTTCTTGTCATTCCTTCTACCACAGGACCACCAAAAGCTTTGGATGAGGATGAAACTGAGTTTCTTGATGTTTCATTTTTAGGTGTTCATTAATTGGATATGCCTACACTGATGAACTGAGGTCATCACACTGTAATCTTGTGTCCTTTTATAATGGTATCTGCAACATATATATGACATTATCTAGAAATGGATACTTGAAACATATATATAACATTATCTAAAAATGTATACTATGTCACATGCATATATCAATGAGCTAAGTCAACATCTATGCAACATTACTTTTTCAATGTCGAGACTACACTCATCTCTCTGTGTCGAGACTACAGTAGTGAAGGAAATGCTCTTTTGTTTTTTCTTGCTAAATGTCCAAAATGCCAAAATGCTCTTTTGTTTTTTCTTGCTAAATGTCCAAAATGCTCTTTGATCTTGCAAGTGCCTCAAAAAATCAGTGACTTCCTTCTACTCAAGGTCTTCCATTCAGAAGAGAAATTCCAGTTCTCTCAACTTTCAAGCTACTCAATTTGGGCAGGAGGATATTTTATGCCCTCTTATTACTGCTAGCAAACGATTTGGGCAGGAAGATATTTTATGCCCTCTTATTACTCATTTAAAATCTTACTTAACTATCTTATTATGCATTAGGAATGTCTTCAACTATTTGAAGTTCCTGATCGTTGAGAAGCTCATGAACCGAGGCTTTTGTAGTGAATCTACAGAATTATAGAGGTGGATTGCTTTGTTTGTGAATCTTATTAACTTTTGACTATGAAAAAAAGAAGAAGATAACTAAATCTTGTTTACTTGACTAGGTTGAAACAATGCCTATCCATATTCTTTGAGCATTATCCATCACTCTCAGTGAATCACAAGGCAAGTATCACTTGGAAGCTGGGATTTATTGTAATACATAAAAAAATACAGCTTTTTGCGGTTTCTTACTTCTTGTATTGTAATGACATCGTTTGTATATGCAGAATTGTATGTCTAAGTCTTTCATTCCAGTCATACATTCAATGTTGCCAGGCATAAATGGCAATGCTACAGGATCCCCAGTTGTGGTTTCTAACATAAGAAAGCGTGTTGTGCAAGCTTTACGTTTTATGCTGCAAATGTTACAGGCTCCATTGTATGCGAAGGTGACTGAACAGAGGGATGAAACTTGCAGCAATAATTCTCCAGAAACTACTGATAATTCAAATGACTTTGAGAATCAAGAGGAAGGACTTGCTATACGCATAGCTGCTGAGGTAGTTTAACTTTGATACATATTGACCATATCAATGACGCAAACTATACTGTTCTTTGGGGTAACATTTATCATTATAACTGATGGATATGATATTGTAGTTGGATTGGATGATTTGGTACTGTAAACGAATGGTATTATTGGGTTGTATTTTGAATGGTTGATACATTTTGACTTTAAATTTAAATGAGAATTTAGACCTTTTAGCTATATATCATGGGATTAGCATATTGCAGGTGCATTGGTAATATAGGTGAACCACAACCTTTTTTTTCTTTTTTTTTTCTTTATCTACAACATTTTAAAAATGTTGTATAAATTGGTTAAAAACGTTGTCGATATACTAAACAACAACATTTTTATCCAAAAAACGTTGTGGAATCATACCTTCTACAATGTTTTTAAGCATATGCTAATTTTTGGAAAACAAATCTACAACGTTTTTTTCCTAAAAAATATTGTGTATTGTGCTTAACTACAACGTTTTAAAAACGTTGTGTAAGGGTGTCAAATAGATGACACCCTTAACCACGACGTTTTTCTGACTGAAATCACAACGTTTTTTTCGCGTTGTCTATTTACTTTTTGTAGTAGTGGCATTAGCCATAGGAACTTATAGTTTAGCACTGCCTACGGGAAAATTTATTAAGTCAATAAGTTGTTATTGTATTCTAGTTCTCGTTGGAAATATTATTTCCATTTTGTTGTTGGACAATAAAATCTTTGGTATTATATTTAAGAACAATTGTTGTTCTATTTATAATAATAATGTTTTGAATAGAACTGAAATATTACTTAATGGATTTTGTGTACTTGACTTACGTGAAAAATTATTTTAAAAATTTAACAAACTAGTATAAGAAAATGAGATGATCATTCAAATGGTTGAATGTGTGTATTTACTGAAATACAAGTCTAAATTATTTGAAAAGTTCAAAGAATTCAGAAGTGAAACTAATTGAAAAGTATTAGAATTCTTTGATTAGATCGAGGAAGGAATACTTGTGTAATAAGTTTCTACATCATCTCAAATGGTTTTCTCATAATGGACGCCTATTGATACGTAATAATTGATTGATGTATCTAAAAGAAAAAATTATACCTTGTTGGATATGGTGCGGTCCATAATAATTTTATCGATATTCCAGTATCCCTATGGGGTCATGCCCTAGAAATGGTTGCATATCTACGAAACGGTAACATCAAAATTCGGCCCCAAGACTCCATAAAAGTTATGGACAGGGAGGATTCCTAATCTTAAGTATGTTAAGATAAGGGTTGTCCAACTTATGTGAAAAGGTTTCAAAGGATAAGCTTGGGACAAAATTTGACAAGTACAGATTTGTGGGACATCCTAAAGTAAGTTTAGGGTATATGTTCTATAATCCTACTTAGCAAAAGGTATTTGTTGCGGAACATGCTACCTTTTAAGATAAAGGTTTTTATCATTGAAGGAGCTAGTTGGAGGATAATAGATCTTGAAGAGTTCAAAAATCACAAATCACTATAAGTCAAATAAGAAGAACCTGTAGATAGACCTATTATACCACAACCGAATTGTAAATCTGGAATAGTACCGAAGATACCTGGGAGGTATGGATTCATCATGGATTATGATGATGAGGTACGCATCATAAAGATGATGATCCAGTTATATACGATGAGGTAAGAGTTGTAGACACTCAAAGAAATAGATTGACGCAAGCTTCTCAAAAATGGAACATTCGTTTTGATGAGATAATCAAAAGAGTTTGATTTTATCAAAAATAAGAATGAACCTAGTGTGTACAAAAGGAGCATCGTGACATTTCTAGTATTATATGATGATATAATGCTACAATCAATAAAGATAAAGTTGTCTAAACATTCCTCCACGAATGATTTGGAAAGAGTATCGTAATTGGGGATAAAAATCTATATAGATAGATTTAAAAGGATGCTTAGCTTAACCCAAGGAATGTATATTCATTTGATGTTAAATTCGTTTATCATGGCAAACTCCAAGAGATGTCTCATGTTGATGAGCTCTGGAGTGTATCTCTCTTAATATTTCCCATAGATTCTTAAAAGAAAGATCGCATGAGTAACTATCATGTATGTAATGAAATGTACGAGACCTGATGTTGACCGGTCATATTCCTTAGAAAATCATTGTAAGATAGTGAAAAACATCTTAAAGTACTTAACCGGCACTAAGGATGTAATTATATTTTATGGTGAGTCTGAATTAAAACTAGAGGGCTTAACAGACTGAAGTTTTTTCAGACTGACCAAGACAACAAATCCACTTTAGGGTAAGGTGTTACCTTGAATGGTGGTGCAGTGAATTGAAAAGGTTTTAAACAACAAAAAATTGTTGATTTAGTGATAAAGACAAAGTATATAGCTATAAATGAAGCTGTAAGTTGATTGTTTGGATGAAAAATTCATTACAAAACTAGAAATAGTTCCTAAGTCTCATCTTAGATCTAAACATGTGTTATGACACTTTCATTTGATTATAGGAATCACTGAAAGATGGAAAATCACTATAGAGATAGTGGACTCTTAAGAACAACATTACATATCCATTTACTGAAACTTATCCAACAGCAGGATAATCGTCACTTAGAGAAGAAGGTGTTAGTTCCCAGAGGCACAATTGTTATCTAGAAGGGGGGTTGAATTGATATTTAAAAAAAATTCAAAATACTTTGTCAAATTTGTTAATCAATTTTAGCGGAATATATGATTTGCTCGTTCCCCTTTGAGATAAATTGAGTTAGTAGTTAATAGGAAGTTATAACAGATATAGCAGTTAATGCAAGAATATAAAAGACACAGAGAATTTAAGTGGTTCAGAGCACTCAAGGCTCTTAGTCCACTCTTCTACTCCTCAAGTAGGAAATCCATTAAGGATGTCTTTATAATCTTTGAATCTCACAGATTTCTTCAAGACCAGCAGTCTTGGAGCTTCTTAGTTCACTTAGAACTCTTCAAGTCCAACATACTTGGAACTTCTTACTTCACTTAATAATAGTTGAGTTCTTAAATGGTGCTACTCAGTTGTCGTTAAGTTTGTGTTCAAAAGAACTGAGTAGCTGAGCAAGCTTTCTTTTCATATCGTAGAGTTGAGCGTTGAGTGTTCTTCAGCTTTTCGTTATGTACTTGCTTGCATCTTGTATCTGCATCTGATTTGAATATAAGGTGCCTTTGAAATGTATCCGTTTGAATTCATCCGTTGAAGCATTAATTGTATTTGACATTTCTGAGCACTGATGGTGACTTTCTGTAAATCTTCTATTTAGCCGTCTAGCCCACTGACACAGCAGACTGCTATCTCACCTAACACCTGAAAAGATGTTTTCAACTGACCTGTAGTACTTTCCTTAGCTTCTTCAATACGTTTCTTTGTTATATACTAAAGATGAGTGTTGGGTCATTGGGATTCTCGAGAGTTTCAACGTCTATAATCCATTCCACATTTGTTGTAATTTATTCTTAAATAAATTTACAAAGCTCGATGCTTCTGATGTAGACAGATGATTCACTACGATCATGATCGTGGTGTCTTGCCATATAAGCTTGATCTGGACTAATAGAGGAGAACACTACGATTTCTCTTTAGCACTTATAGACTACGATCTTTGCTTGCTTGATTTGCAGACTCTACGCTTCCAAGAGCACACTACGATTCTTGATTTGGCTCGGCAGACGTTTAGACCACTCTACGATTCTGGGAGAAGCCCTCCAAAGTAGATAGACTTCGATTCTCGATACTCTACAATTCTTCCTTGACTTCTGCAATCTCTTGGCTGGCTCGACAGACTACGATTCTGTTGAAGCCTATCTATTACATCTCAAAAATCAGATCAACCTAACAGATTTAATCTTTTCTTCTTTACATTCATTTATAGAATGATAAACATAAAGCACAGATCAAACCTAACAATTTTGATCTATCACTAAATCCTTGTACATGTATTTCTTGAAGGACTTTACATATAAGCATGATTATTTACTTTCAACATCAAATTTAAATATGCAATTTCCCAACAATCTCCCCCTATTTGATGTTGACATAACCAAGGAGATTTGTATTATGATCATCAATTTTTAGATGCAATTGCTAGAAAGTAAATATAACTTAATGTTTCAGTGAGCAGCTGAAATCTCTAGAAAATAAGCATGAATTTATTGATGTTTGTAAAGATAGATATTACACTAAAGCTTAGTTACATCAATAAGAAATAAATTTCAACTTATCTCTATTTCTTCTGCCTTTTTCTCTTTGGAGGATTGGCATGCTCTGCAACTCTTTTTCTCTTGTTGGCTTCGTCTCTCTGTGCAATATCTTCCAGCTCGCTTTGACTCAGCCGTTTTCCATGATCATGTCTATTCATAAAGGCAGGATCTCCAATCGGCATGTGTAGGCTAGTAGTGGTTACCCAGTGTGAGCTAGGAGATGGCCCTTGACTCCTTAGCGGTTGTTCCATGAGAATTTATCTGTGTTGCTGCTGTTCAGGTCGTGGAGTCAGCTGGCCAGACTGTCTTGAGGGAGGGCTCTTTGAGGAATGAGCAATGAGTTTCCCTCTGCCTTTTCCTTTCTCTCATTCCCCTTTATTCTTTCCCTTTATGTCAGCATCAAGGGTTTGAATTTCATTAGACAAATGATTCATGCCTTGGATAAGTTCGTGGAGCTTATTCCTGGACTAAGCAATGTCTTCATGGTTTTCTTGAACCAAAGAATCAGTTCGAGACCTGTTCTTTTGTAGAATAGCCAAGACAGTGTCCGTTTGTTGAATCTAACTGATTGAAAATTCTTGAAATTCTTTCATTGAGGTTCGTAGACTTGAGAGACTTTCCATCACAAGTTTATTTTGAGATTCCTGAGTCTTCTGCATAAGGAGAACTGCTTCCTTGTGTTTCCTGGCACCCTGAAAGTGAATATGATCCCTTTCATTAATGTTGTGGATCATTTCCTTGATGATCTCCCTGAGCTTATTTGTGAGCTCAGAACTCAAATTACTGGGAAGGGTGTTGGCAGCATCTATCAAATGGTTCAGCCTTATATGAACAAGCTCAGAGTGAGTCTCAAGATCTTCTTGAATATCTTTGGTCACTTTCTGTGATGTATTGGATAGCTCAATTTTGGTAGGAAGATCTGAGAGAAGCTCAAGAATTTATTGAGAGTTTGGAGGAGAGGCTCTACTATTTTTATTTTGCAGATTGTAGAGAGCAAGGTCAAGATCAAAATAAATATTGGTTGATGAGGAAGGAATATCTGAAGGAGGTGCAGGCATGTGAGTTTGAGTTACAGGAGGAGGTGATGTTGGTTCTAGTTGAGTAGGTGACTCTACGATTTGAGTATGATCGATATTTGTAGAGTGAGAGATGGTGGGAGACTGGATCAATATAAAATTAGGCATATTTGGTTCATTAGTTACAGAATGTTGGGATTCTGTAGCTGGAAATTGGTTTAGTGGATAAAGTATCACTTCCAACCATCTTGGCAATTTGTAGAATTGGTTGAAGGTTGATGGAGGACAGTGACTAACTCTGAAAGAGATCGGAATTGATTGTACCTCATGCCCAGTTTCTGAAGAAGGATAGTTAGTGATTAGCTTCTGAGCAAACGTGAGGTTGCCTAGGAATCCGTGAGCAAGCACAAAGATTGTTTGATAAGTTTTGAAAGTCTAGAACATGTGATCCCAGGAGTTGAGAATTTGGGCTTTGTGATAGGGCATCATAGGTAAGTAGGAAAATAACCGATTGTAGTTGGCTCTCCTATATCCATCCATGCCCACTGCAATAATCTCAACTTCATCATCCTCTTCTTCTCTCGATCTTCTTTTTCTTCATTTGAAATTTCCACTACTTCAAACATTTTCTCATACTTTGTCTGATCTTCACCCTTTTCTACCTTCATAGCTTTTATACATTTGACTTCCCTTTCCTCTTGTATCTCCCCCTCAGCTGTAGCTTTTTCTGGCACAGGAACTTCGAGAGGCTCCCCCTCAATCTGATCATTCATTTGAACTTCAGGCAGCTCCCCCTCAGCTGGATTATTAGGAGTTTCAGGAAACTCCTTTTCTGCAGCTATTTTCCTTTCTTCTTCCTTCAAAGATTTCACATTTTCAAGTACATATGTCTTGACAAGCTTTCTCCTTGCCTTTCTGAGTTGAGCTTCAACCTTGGTACTTTCTTCAGTTGCAACTCTGACAGTTGATTCAGACTGAGATACAGTTGTAGCATCCAATTCTAGAGTGATGTCACGTCTAGACTCTACGATCGATAGTGACTCTACGATCTAATGGAGTGAAGACTTCTTTGTTTTGTGGTTGCATTTTCCCTTCTTAAGCAGCAAAGAGATGGTAGCTCTACTTCTTCCTCCTCAGACTGCTGCTCTCTTTCATCTTCATTTCCTTCAGATTTTCAGTGCCCGAACTCTCTTGGGGTGCATCACTGGTTGAGCCTTAAGGCTCTTCTGTTGTTTGAGCTTTCATTTTCCTCTTACCCTTGCTTTTTCTAATCAAAGCGATGGGTTCCTCCTTATTAATTTCTTCTTCTTCATCAGCTTCCTTCACAACCGACATGTTTCCTGGTAGCCCAGATTCCTTTGCTTCACCAGTCATTCCACTAGATTCAGACATCATTCTGACATTTTCTGCATGATTTCTTTTCCAGTTTTGAAACAGCTGCTGAGTCATTCTTCTGTTGGGGTTGAAGGGTTCCCCTTCGTTGTCCCCAATTTTATCACCTAAAGCAGATTGCAGGATTATGCTTTTGAACCTCCCATAGAGCATTTTCCCAAATCTCTTTGATTTCTTTGAGCTGAGTATCCACTTCCCTATCCAATCTATAAGCAAGGCCCCATAGTTGAGTTGAATCCTGAAGCGGATTGCTGTCATGAGCTTTAGTTGAATTTCATTTATAGAGTCGTGGCTAAAGCTTTTACAGCATATGCACTTCCCTATAATGTCAGCCAGAAATTCATACTTTTGGGGAAACTCTTTCTTCTTGTACCCCTTGACGCTCTAAAACTTCGTGTGGTTCATCTTCTTTAGACCTTCATGGAAGTCGATGACGTCCATGGATACGAGTCCCTTTGATTTGAAACCTAGGGCTAGATTTATATCATCGGTTTTGAGTTTCATTTGTTCCCCCTTGACCTTTGTAGTGATAGTGTCATTCTCAAAGACTCCATTGTTGTAGAACTCTTTCACTAGCTTTGGGTAGATCCTTGTGCTAGTGCTCAGAGCTTCTTCAAGACCAGCTTTCTTCAGAAGAAATAGAATTTTGTGAAACTGAGGGTCAGCTGCCTTGAATTCGTCAAAGCATAGTTAGTAACCAGATATAACATTGGAAGCAGCCATTGATTTTCTTGAACTGAGGTTGGTTGATCGCTCTGAAAGCTAGGGTTTCTGCTGATGGAGAGAGAGGAATGAGCTTTTTGAAATTCTAAGGTGAATTTTCAAAAAGCCTTTTCAAACTGTACTTGTAACTTCCCTGCACACGATCTGTATAGTGGGGCACGTGTTGAGTTATATCATCATTAATATTATAATTCACAATATTGACAACCAGATCATTCTCAGAAAAGATGGGGCTTTTCGATAAGAATTTCTCCTTATTGGCGAGCAATTAAATAACCTAACCACTTCCCTCGACAGAAATTTTTAGACATTGTCAATAATGCAAATAATAATATGAATAAATGTGTTGTCTCAATTATTAATTTAATAATATAAAATATTGTGCAGATGATACTGTGACAATAATTGAATCAATAATATGAGATAATATGCATCAACTACTGTTGCAATAATTGAATAAAACTGAGTGACTTCTTACGTAAGCATCAATAATAAGAGATATTGTACAATACCGTATGCTACTGCATAACAACGCGTATTATTGTACTTTTATCACCAGATATTTCAACAGTTTACCGGTAAAAGTTTTGTCGTTATTTTTATAAAAATGTTATTTCTGTCGCTTTCTATATCCGACAGTCATTCCATTATGGGGTCCACCAATAATTGTGTCGTCATACGAATATTCTCCGACAAAAAAAATATTTTCCAACCAACCGAATATTTTATGACCACTTGTTTACATGCAAAAATTTGTACATATCACTCATAACTATAACATAATATCAAATCACACCTTATTATTTAAAATAATATTTAGAGAAAATTAAATCTTTATTCATAAAAAATTGGGGTCTTACAACCTCAAATAATTTTTTTTATGTTGACCCCCTAACTTCCTAAAATTTCAGTGGGGCAGATGCCCCTGTCCCGTGCTTGGGTACGCCACTGCTCAACAGCCACCCCCTCACCACTATGAACGATCGCTTGACAAAGGATTTTGTTGACATCCCGACAGCGTCATCGTAGTTGGGTTAGAATTAATTTTAAGAAGGATTGACCAAAATAAATGTCGACGTCGTGATTTTTATTTGTCCCTTTTCTGTTCTTGTCTTTTGGTGTTCTCATGTTAGGTGAGATTTGTTTGAAAAAATAAGTTGTGAAAAGGTCCGACATGTATATGTCGACGATTGGGACTATAAGAGTCGCCAGTTGGTATTTTTAAATGGTTGAACCAACTCAACCAAGAAAAGGTTTGCACATAGACCGAGTAATATGACACTTCTTAACTGGTCTGTGAAACTGAAATTCGTTAGGGTCCGGGGGCTTGGTTATGTGAGGGGAAGGTGTTAGGCACCCCCCAACATCCGTGGTAACACGGTGATCGCTACTTTTCATTTTAAACATTTATCTGAATGTGTGTGTGTGTGTGTAGGTCTATGTGCAATCGTCTGGAAGTAGTGTTATGCCTTGTTTGCACCTATATACAAAGGGTTTGAATTTTGTATAAAAGTTCAATTTTAACAAGATATAGCAGTGATGTTTTGTAAAAGAGGTTTTCAAACCCTTATGCTCAATAATAATTGAGGCCTTTGATACTTCCATTTTATTATGTGTTCAGCTGGATTACTTTTATTTTTGAGATGCGAAGCATCTTCGAGAAAATAAGATACATAGCAGTGCCGAACTCCTTGTGGGCATGAGAGACGTCTAAGGAAATTCAAATATCGTGAATAATTTACAAGCTAGTTAAAACTGAAAATGTTCATCACAGGAACCGAATCTAGATTCAGGGACTGAATCTGTGATCACGTGATTCTTAGGCTCACATGATGATGCAATATGTATGAAAACTGTAAATAGTTGTATATATATAAAAGCAATAAATATATATATATATATATATATATATATATATATATATATATATATATGAACGATCAACCGCCACGAAGTAAACTCTAGGCAGGACTAAATGTAAATATATATTTATAAAGACGATCAACCACCACGAAGTAAACTCCAGGCGAGACTAAATGTAAATATATATATATATATATATATATATATATATATATATATATATATAAAAGACGATCAACCGTCACGAAGTAAACTCTAGGCGGGACTAAATGTAAATATATATGTATAAAAGCAGTAAATGACCAAGAAGTGATCTCTAGGCCTGACAGAATTGTAAATATATATATATATATATATATATAAGCGGTAAACGCACCGAATATTATATTCAGGCTCAATTGAGATAACTCGGTAATAATATATATATATAAGCAATAAACGCCACGGCCCGACGGTCCAAGCATACGCACACAACACGACTCTCAACGTGAATAAATGTGGAGAAAGGCTTTAAGAATTGTGAGAAGGCTTACAGTGGGCTGCCAAGAAGACTTCAAATAGCTTTAAATGAAAGAACACTCGGTTTCCACCAGTAAAATGTAGCAAAGTATAAGCTCACAAGTGTATGAAATGAGAAAGCACTCAGTTTATAGTGTGTACAGAGCAAAATTGGCAAGGCTTCCTCGCCTTTTCTCTCTTGAAAATGGCCATCCCAAGCCCTCTATTTATAGAGGGAGGAATAGCAGGGTTTACCTACGGCAGCCGCGGGTCTACCTGCGGCTGCCCGGGGTGCCCTGGGCTATGTGGGTCTAGCCGTCTCGAAGTACGTGCACTCGAACAACGCGTTGTTCGCTCGAACCTTCATAACTTTCAATCTGGGAGTCCAATGGAAACGTGCCATACCATTCCACAAAGATCTTTCTGAGAGCTACGTAATGACATAGGATTTGCCCTTTTTGAATCTGGGAAGATGAGTCTATGACTAAAATAGCATTTTTGGGTCTCCGCCAGGCAGTCCGTTGAGCTATTTTTACGTAGTTTGCGCTCAGAAGTTAAGATATAGTTCTTGTGGGACTTCTTTTGAGGAAGTTTGAGTTGAAATTAGTTGATTTGACTTGAGTTGAGTTTGACTTGGCAAAAGGACCATTTTGCCCCTACCGGGGTTGTTTCCGACTTTGACGCAGTTGTAGCAGTCTTTTCTCAGGGTTATCTCTGAGATTGTCATGTTGTTGACTCTAAATGTCCTCAGGGTTATCTTAGAGGTTGGCTTGACCTCCTGGGGTTTACTCCAAGCATTAAACTTGATCTTCCGGGGTTATCTCCGGGGTTGAAACTGACTTTCCCGGGGTTATCTCTGGGGTTGGAAACTAATTTCCTGGGGTTGTCTTCGGGGTTAGAAACTAGGTCTCTCGGGGCTATATCCGGGGTTGGAATTGATATTGTGGTCCTCCAGGGTTATCTCTAGAGTGTGAAAAATACATTTTTGTCCTTCTGCATAGTTAGTAATAGGAAAATGAAATTTCAAGTTTCTACAGATGCCCCTCTTTATCATGTTCATGCAATGCAATGGAATGGACATGATAAAGATGACTAGACACTTGAAATATGACAAGGTATTTATAATGTTGCAAATCGCATTGTAATGAATGTTAAAATATTTTCGCAAATCGCAGTTTGCAAATTGCACTTCGCTTTTCGCAACTCGCACATCACATTTTGCATATCGCAAATCGCACTTCGCAACTCGCATTACCTTTATCGATCATTGCTGATGCCTATGTTGGTGTTGATTCCAACAGTTTGGCTTTTTCTGGTGTTGCTGATACTTGTTTGATGAAGATAAGTTTAGATGTTTTCTACATCTCTACTTTGGATGACGTTCTGAAATCACCAGACCTTCCCAATGCATACACTGGTAGTTTACAACGGTGCCAACCCCGCTGGTAGTTTGACAACGGTGCATACCCTGCTGATAGTTGACTACGCTGACATCGCCAAACTGTTTCGGCTCCCACTCAAACGGTGGTATCCCTGAACTGTCTTGATGTTACGTTGAATTGATGCCAATGGTTTAGAATACCGGATCTTTCGATACCTTCGCTGAAGTAATATTCCAAGGTTTGCTTCACCAGACTCTACCTCACCCTTTTTGAGGTGATTTGGAGTTTCCTTTCGTTGTTGGGTGCTTGTGCCCCATTTCCTTGAGCGTTTGATTTGTAACCCGGCTGAACTGATGACCTGAATGCCGCTGACATCCCTGGATGGTGCATCTCATTCTTTCGCTGCCCAAATTTGAACGTCGGTGTAGAGGTCTCAACTTATGAGGACTTGACGTCGGTTGGCCCATTTGATAATGAGGATTTCATTCACTAGACCTTTTGTCATTGGGCTTCTGCTTTTGAGTTAAGGACTTTTTTAAGAATTTTCCCCTTCTTTTGTAGGGGCAAGCTTATGTAGCCGTGATTTCTTTCAGGAGTTCTCCTCTTTCTTTTGATGAGAGGCTCGATCCCGCCTTAAACTCTTTCCCTTTTTCTGGAACAAAAAAATGCCCCAGTCCTTTCGCATGTTGTTGTTGGGGATTCATATGGGATACTCTTATTGTTGACCAAGTCACGAGTGAGTAATATTCTCACATGTGGATTATTCATTCTGAGAACAGTATGATTGGAAAAGACCAAATGATCATACTGCATCGCCAGTGAGATGATGTGAAGGAAGCTCTGATGATGATGTACCATGCTGATGGTGTTGACTGGTGCATTTTCCTCTTTAGGATTGTTGATAAATGCCCCAGTGTTGAGTTGTCGATGTTTCCAAGATTGCCCCAATCTTGTTGTAAGGGACCCAATATCGGTTTGTAGCTAATTTTGAAATTGCCCCAGCCTTATTTATTGTCTGGGATTATTACTTTGGCAACTAGGCCAATAAGATGGCGAGATCGCAAAAGGCTTTTTCCTCTGTACCAGATGGTGAACAAGTAGTGGATTTGGGCTTTGATGCCCTCAATCATTGTTCCTAACTTGTTCGTGCAATCGGCCTTGATGATTTTCCCTCGAGGCTGTGTAAAACCAGGGACCTGCATGAATTGCAGATCAACATCAAAACCCTTTAATCCTCATCAATAGGAAAGAAGGAAGATCAAAGTCTAACGCCATACCTTGTTAGCATGCAAATACATCGATAGATGTCTGCCCAAATCACCCAGCAACTCTGGGTTCACCACCTGAATGCTCGGAAGCTCCCTACGAGGGACATGTGCAGCAGGAGCGGGGTCCTCTATCGAAATATCCACCTCCTCGTCCTCAATGTCTAGAACATCTACCTGAACAGGACGTATCACAGCCTCCACCAACCGACGAGGCTATCTGACAGAACGAGGACGAGGCACTTCAGAAGCCCTCCGCCGTATACTAGAAGTAGTCCTATAGGAACTGCTCGGCTGATTCGGATCCATAATATCTGGACAACAAGTCTCCAAATCACCTCAGAAAGGGTGTGGTATTTCCTTACCTGGAACTTTCTAAAATGCATTCTATGACTATATGCATGCATGCATTTACTTTAACATATAATAGAGTTAAAAATGCACGACTACCCAATGCCTACATTTTAAAAAATTTTACCATAGTCCCCTTTGAAAATAGGACTATCCACATGCATATAGGCATGTCTAGGTGGCCATTCAGTAGCACACCTGCCCCAAAGTCATATACATAATATATACATTAAAAATTAAAATCATCATGCATAAGGCCAACCTCAATACTAGGAGTACTTTGCCTTGCTACCTTATGCTCATTTGGACCTCAAATAGGACAAAAAAAATAGCAGAAAAAGGTGCCAATTTGACTGTCTCAAAAGTCAAATTTTTTCACATCATTATGTTCAGCATGGTTTAATACTAACATTTACTATGTTGAATATTTTTTATCAAGTCATTTGTGCATACATAATCACTACTATGTGTTTAGATGCATTTCATGCGATAACTCAAAATCCAACGGACAGAAATGAGAGAAAATACAGGTATATGTTACCAGGATAGTGTAGAACACTTGTACGGTGACAGAATTTGCAGAAAGCAGCCCGAACTCAACAGATCTGAAGATGGCTCGCGGTTTTCTCTATGCGAAGCAAGTTAAAAGTGACTTGTGAAGACTAACCTGCAGGATTTATGATCCACGGTTGGCCGCAAGCCCATCTGCGACTGCAGCAGATACACCTATGGCACCCCTATGTGGGACCCACCCCTCTGGCTCGGTCCAGTTCGAGTTGCAAAGGAGTTCTTGTAGATTAGCAAAGTCAAATCAGAAATAAAAACGCCATGCGATTGAGCAAAACTGCATACAATCCTGGTCCTCTTAGATTAGACTTTGAATTTGTACATCACTCATTGGTAGTCACCTGAGTACAAGGTATACCCTGCCAATGATCCCAGTTGTCACAAATCATAGACAACAATACCTTATACAGGTCTGATGCCACCAACTCCGGGTCATTACCCTACGTGAAATCCCCGACGGGGGTTACAACGTGAGGTCCCCGACGGGGGTTACAATGCATGATCATCTGTTGACACACAAATCAACGAAGGTCAAGCAGCCTTGACGTTGTTTCAGCCGATGGCAAGTAAACCCATCGAAGCATGAAAAGTTGTTCAATCATTGAGTACGTTTATATTCATCACTCCCCAGTGGATCCCCGACGGGGGTTACAATATGAAGTCACAGCAGGGGATTACCACGTACATGCAAGCCATTGACACACATATCAACGAAGGTCAAGCAGCCTTGACATTATTACAGCCGATAGTGATTTAAACCTATCAGAGCTCTGGAGCTATTTGAGGTTTTCACACCCGACCGCTCGTATTCCCCAGCGGATCCCCGACGGGGGTCACAACGCACTGTTCCGGTGATCTACACGACAGCGGATGTCAAGCAACCTTGACAATCTACCCACAAAGTTTCAGTCGTTGATTCACATGTCGACGAAGGGAATGTCAATAAAGAGGATAGATGATGGAATATGTTATACACATCCTCAAACAGATCAAGATTCATCCCCATAGATCTCTCACACATAAGAGGTACATCTTCGGGATCAAGTCATAATCGAAGACACAGGACTTTGGTGATAACTCCAACATCAACATCCTAACAGATTCGAATTACACATCAAATCTGGTCATCGTTGCCAACCCCCAATTGAAGCAACAAGGAGCCAGCAATCATCCCTAGCGTGTTGGGCTACAACCCCGTACACATGCATCATACATTTGCATCATGTTGCTATCCATAATACCATGTTCGTCTTGTTACATTTCAAGTGTCTAGGATTCTTTATCATACCCATGCATCGCCATGCATGAGTAAGATAAAGAGGGTCATCTGTAGACACTCAAAATTTTATGTACTACTGTCACTAACATTACAGGAAAGCAGATTCGTCTTTTAAAAGGGAACCCTGAAAGACGATCCATATCTGTACCGGATACTACCGGAAGTTCAGCATCAACCCCAGATCGCAATCTAGGAGTAACAATTCCAATCTCAGAGATAACCCTGAGGCATGCAGATCAATACCGGCACACACACTGGAAAAGACCGATTAATCTCGGAGATAACCCCAAGGTATCCAGTCTCAGTCCAACCATGGGAATAGCCACCAACCTTGGTGATAACCCCAAGGAATGCAATTTCGGCAATAACCCCAGAAATGCTTGTTACAAGTGCGACTAGCTTCAATCTTGGCGCTCACAACGAGATCCACTGTACCAGCCTGGCGATAACATCGGGAAGAGAGACACACCTCAAGGATGACAATAAGGACCTTCAATCAATTGCAGCAGTCCAATCCCAACGAAGCTGAGCTACGTCTGCTTTATCAGTCCAATCCGGTGATAACACCGGTGAGGGGCAACATCGTCATCTGACCAACACGATGCCACGCCACGTCGCCTCAACATATCTATGCAACAATGTCCTACAAGACTAATCAATCCTGAGTGACTATTGTACGGGGTAACGGATGAAAGTTGAAGCTTGAAGACCGGAGGGCACCGTCCCATCTTCAATGACTTCGTACAAACTCTAATCCCATGCCATCGTACAACTCTCGACAACGGCGGTCCGAAATAGGTCCTGTATACCTCAAACGGATGCCCGAATTGCACTTCTAAAAATCTGAGTGGACATTATAGTGCCCGAGTGCACGTACTTCGAGACGACCCGACCCAAAAAACTCGGGCCAACCCGGGTTGCCTCTGGTACACCTGCGGCTCAGCCGCAGGTACACCTGAGGCTAATATGCCTATAAATAGAGGGCTTGGGTGCTGATTTTTCAAGAAAAAATGGCGAGGAAGCCTTGCCCAATTTGCTCTACACTCATCCCATGCAGTGTACTTTCTCCTTTTAAACACCTGTGAGCTCATATATAGCCTCTTTTGTACCCACAAAAGCCAGTGTTTTCCCACTCTAAAGATATAGAAGCCTTTTTTAGTAGTCAGTTGTAAGCCTTCTCACACATTTTAGAGTCTTTCTCTTCATCTTTGCACACACCCTTCTACACGTTGAGAGTCGTGTTGCTTGCTTTTGCCTGGGCTTCGGTCCGTGGTTTCATTCCAGTCTGTATATTATATATATATATATATATATATATATATATATATATTGACTAACATTATCGAGTTATGCCTCGATTGAGCCTAGACTTCGGTCTGGAACGTTTAATTACTTTTGTATATATATACATTTATATATATGAACTGTGTGTCGAACTCTGTTCGATGAGCCTAGACGTATGTCTGGTGCGTTTAATGGCTTTCTTATATATATAATTATATATATGAACTGCTATCGAACTCTGTTCGGTGAGGCTGAATTTCATATCCAGTGCGTTTACTGCTTTAATATATATATACTTATATATATTAACTGTTGTTGGACTTCGTCCGATGAGCCTGGATTTCACATCCGGTGCATTTACTACTTTAATATAAATATACTTACATATATTAACTGTTGTTGGACTCCGTCCGATGAGACTGGATTTCACATCCGGTGCGTTTACTGCTTTAATATATATATACTTATATATATTAACTGTTGTTGGACTCCGTCCGATGAGCCTGGATTTTATATCCGGTGCATTTATATGCTTTTATATATATATATATATATATATATATATATATATATATATATTTACATTTCGTCTCACCTGGAGTTTACTTCGTGGTGGTTGACCGTTTTTACAGCTTTCTGTACATTTCGTCCCGCCTGCAGTTTCCTCCGTGGCGGTTGATAGCTTTTACAGCTTTATTTATATTTCTGATCCCCCATGGATGTGCTTCGTGGTTGGTGATCATGTATGTATATATATATTTACAGCTTTTATATATATACCTGCTTACTGCGTTTATATCAATTGCGGCATCATGTGAGCCTAGGAATCATGTGATCACAGATTCAGTCCCCTGAATCTAGATTCAGTTCCCGTGATGGACCTTTTCAGCTGTAAGCAGCTTGTAAATTTATCTGTGATGTTTGAATTTCCTCAGATGGTTTTCATACCCACGAGGAATTCAGCACCTTTTTGTACATTTATTTTTGTACGAATGCCTCGCATCTGTCAAATAAAATCAATCAAGCCGAGCACTTGATAAAATGGGAGTGTAAAAGGTCTCAATTACTATTGAGCATCAGGGTTTGAAAAAATCTCTTTTATAAAACATCACTGCCATATCTTGCTTAAAATTGAATTTTTACATAAAATTCAAACCCTGTGTATATAGGTGCGAACGAGGCCTCGCACTACTTCTAAATAACAGCACATTGACCCACACACACACACATTCAGATAACAGTTTCTTGAAAAGAGGCGGTCATCGTGGTAAAACGGATGTCGGGGGGTGCCTAACACCTTCCCTCCGCATAACCAAGTCCCCGGACCCTAATGAATATCGGTTTCACCGACCCGCTTAGCAGTGTCACATCACTGGGTCAACGTGCAAACCTTTTCTCGGTTGTGTTGGTACAACCATTTAAAAAACCAACTGGCGACTCTTAACAGTCCATCGTCGACATTATACATGTCGGACCTTTTTCACTTATTTTTTTAAACAAATCTCACCTAAAATGAGAACACCAAAGAACAAGTAACGGAAAGGGACAATTAAAAATCCCAACGTCGACAATATTCTCACCTCCTGAGAAGAAATATGGAACAAAAGAAAAAGGGTGAGCTTAACTAGCCCAGTAAAGAATATTATGACTAAGATAATGAACAACAAAATATCGTTAGTCTTCAACAAATTAGATAAAATATAATGAACAACAAGTTTTAGATCATTATTCGCAGCAAAAATAACAATTCATTAGAAGAGTTTAGTAGAGAATGAAATCTACTATCATCTATGAATTTAAAAGTTCATCATCAATATTTCATCCCTGTAACATCAATCAATATACATCTTGAATCAAATATTCATCTTTGCACTACGGCCAAAGATATCCATCTGTATCACTAGTTGGTCATGTTCATCTCAACACCTGTTCATCTTTGCACTACGGGCCAAAGATATTCATCAGGTAATCATTCATCTTTGCACAACAGGCCAAAGATATTCATCAAGTATCACCATTAAGGACTGAGGATGATGAAAAATATTTTAAAGAACGAATCCAGTGAGATAAAAGGACAAAGATTAGGGATTCGTATTTCGATTTATCCATGTTCAAAAACACTCCATAATAAATCATAGTGGAGTAAAATTCAAGAATGAAGATCAAAACATGGATTCAATTTCAAGAATAAGGGTCACAACAGATAACTTGGAAGAAAAAAAATTTTCTTTTGTGAACAGTACTCGTGAACAATACCCATGAACAGTACCATATGAACAGTACCCGTGAACAGTACCCAGTCATGAAAAGTTCCAAATTTGATAAAAAAATGAGTTCAGACCAATATTCCTATGAAATGATATTAGATTAAGTGAAATTTCTAATCATTTTAGGAATTATAGAAGCAATACTTACCATACTAAGTTCAAATTTAGGAATACGAGATGAAATAATATCGCTTACGTAATATGGAGTATGAAAGAAAATAATATTTCTCACGAGTATTGCAATAAAATAATATCATTTACCTTAGTAGAAACTGGATTTGACTGGAATATATGATATTATTATGAGAAAATCTTGCAGAGAAACTACGCTCAAAGTATTCTTATACTAAAAAGAAATACTCACAATACTTTAGAATAAGAATTTCTGAATTTGAAATGGTGTGTTAAGGAATGAGGGGTTACCCCCTATTTATAGTACAAACGGAGGAAGAAAAATCAAATGACTATACCTAACTTTGTCAAACTTTTCTCCACATTCCTACATGCCTAACTTTCTCTTCCTTTTAATTGGTTAAAGGCCCACAAATTGGAAAACATAAGTTTGTAGGCAATTTCTCCACCAATCAATTAGTGGTCCCATAGGAGGAAATAAATTACCAGCACATGGTTTTGAACCAAATAATGCATGCACTACACCGATTTTTGAAAAATAAAGGAAAGCAAGCCAAGCTTCTCACCTCCTTAACATATTCACGTGTTTATATATATATATATATAAACAATTATTATAATAATATATTTAAATGAATATTTTGTCGGAGAAATAATTGTAATTCCACATAAAATATGCCAAACTTTCAACAATTATTTCATGCTAAAAATTTCTTCATTTATATCCACATAAAATAAATATTTTCTTATCATATAAATCAATAATTAATTATTCACAAATAATATTACAGAATCACAATAATGACAACCAGATCGTTCCCAGGAAGGAAGGGAGCTTTCCGATAAGGATTTCTCCTTACTGGCGCGCAATTAGGTGGCCAAACCCCTTTTTTAGACAGAACTTCCTTAGACATTGACAATAATGATATCTAATAATATTATTCAAATAATATGAATTATTGATCTGATAATGGAAAATACTGTGCAATGACAATTATGAAACAATAATAATATAAAATATCAACGTACCAATTATTGAATCAATAAAATATTGAACAGTAATTACGGTAACAATTATTAAGTAGTGCCTTCTTACGTAAGAATCAATAATTCAAAAATACTGTGCAATACCGTGTGCTACTGTGCAACCACGCGTATTACTATATTTTAACCACCGAGTATTCCAACAGTGTTAACGATAACAATTACGTCATTATTTATAAAAACTCAAACTTGTCATTTTTTAATCCTACCGTTTTCCATTATGGGACCCACAAATGGTTGCGCCGTCTTACGAATATTCCCCGACAGCAAGAATATTCTACGACCAAACGAATATTTCCCGATAAAAATGAATATTTTATAACCACTTACTTATTTTACAAAATTTGCACATTTCACCCATAACCAAAACATTATATCACTTAACACCTTATTATTTCAAGATAAAGAATAGAGGAAATTCAATTTTATTTATAAAAAGTTGGGGTCTTACAAAATTGGCCCCAAAGATCTCAACTTAGTTGGTGATGACTTCACCCAAGTTTGATTTGATCTGCAAGGTTTGATTTGCTATCTTGATCTGGGGGAACAGGTTGTCAAGTATGACATAGAATTTGCCACGACGGTTGCCCATGTATTGCTAGAGGTCAAAAGAGATCAAGTCTTCTCGCACTTTAGGAGCGATGAGTTGCTGACGATTTGCATCTTATGATGATGGTCATTTCATCCCTGTTGCTGGTTGTCTTGGGATTGATGTTTGGGTTTGGATATTTCTTTTGAGGGTCCGATCGTACCACTGATGGCTGCCTACGTACTCCTGTATGTGCGGGAGATCAGGTCTATGTAGTTCTGTTTGATAAGATAAACGGTTTGAGAAGTGTTTGTTTAGGTTTTTTTGGGTTTTTATTTAGTTTGACCGCACCATAAATGGTTGCCTACGTACTCCCATTGATGAGGGAAGATCAGGTCTTCCGTAGTTCAAGTCCAATGGCTAAGATCTGACTGACTTGATTTTGATTTTGATTTTAACTTTTTGACTTTTTTTTTTGTTTTTTGTTTTTCTTTTTTTTTCTTTTTTTTTTTGAATATTTATATACAGGGAAAATAAAAGGCATACTAGTAAAGAAAGTGACACCGTCCCAATATCTCCTCGAACTCCCCACTTTATCCTCTGGATCTACATCTTCTTGGCTAGTTGAGGCCTGATAGTCTAGTTGTCAGTGGTTATGTTGCCTTCAAGGCTCGTGATAGAGGTTACCTCTTGGTTCTGAATATCTTCACTTATGGCCATAACTTGATCGCTTCCTGATTCAATACATTCCTCAGGGACGCTTGAATTGGACCCATCGCAAAAAGGTATGAACTCCTGATTATTCGTGGGTTGGTTTTCCCGACAACCTCACCATCTTTTCCTTCATCTGTTCCTTCTCCTTTTTCCTTGGCTTGAGAGGATTCAACCATGAAATCTCCTTCGAACTGTTGTGAATTTCTTGCAAGGAACTTTTCATTTTGGCTTTTTCTTCCTTGGAAAGGATTAGTATTTCCTCCTCATCATCCAAGATGATAAAATCAAGAACGTGGTTGTTATATTTGGGCCACAAGATGTTTGATGTTGGCGGAGGAATCTCCTTTGGGGATTCGCTTGTCTCCTCTGTCATTCCCTGTATTAGGATTAGTCCACCTTGTATTCTGCCAGAATTGGTGCTCATAGCTTTCAACTCCTTTGAACTGCCTGTCTCGAGTGGATAGCTTAAGCTTTTTATTTCCCTTTTGCCATTTCTGGTCATGAGGGATTCTATCTTCAGCTCGCCATTTTCAATGAGATCTTGGATTTTATGTTGCAAAGACCAACATTCCTCAGTCGCATGTCCAAGTGAGTTAGAATGGTAGAGACATATTGTGACATCCCAGATTTTTAGAATTAATAAATGAGAATTTTATAAATAAAAGTATTATTTATGAGATATGTTGGGTGTGAGTATGTGTATGTCATATATTGTAGAATATATGAATTGATGTGAAGAGAATATTATAAATTAATTTTAATATATATAAATATTTAATTGAATTATTTATTGAGTAAATAAATAAATTTTGTTTTGATTATAGAGTAATGTAATTAAGTGTAGTAGATTAATTAAATGAATATTTAGTATTTAATTTAATTAATATAATAATTTTATATTATAGTTCTAATTTAATTGAGATAATTAAATTTGATGAGTTATTGGATGATTGTTACACGAAATTATAATTAACAAGTAAATAAAATTATGTGACAATTTGATGAGATTGATTGATGTTAAGCTATTGATTAATTAAAATAATGAGTATTTGTCAAACATGGTCTTAGGCTTTTCAAGTTCAAGTTGGTGTAACCTATGTATTAACTAGTAATTAGTATATCTAATAATTACTAGGAGTTGCATATATTATATATTACTAGTATTGTATATTATATGTATATACTACAAGTTAGTATGTTAGTTTTAGAAAACAAACCAAAGAAAGAAGAAGAGAGTTAGAGAGAGTTGTAGGGGAAGAAGAAGAGGAAGAAAAAGAAGAAGAAGGGAAAGCTTTGAGAAGACAAAACAAGCCCCATCATCATCATCATCATCTCCATCTCTCTCTTAAATTCATACTAATAAGGTTTTAATCTAAATTCCTTGTTTTAATTATATTTTTATGTTCTTCATAATGTAGTTCTATGATAATTGTTATATAGAAGTTGTATTGAGTAATTATATTCATGGAAAAGTGGTTTGTGAAAGAAAATTTGAAGAACAAAATTCGTAGGTTTTGAGTAATTGTGGACAAATCTTGTGAAATTCATACCTCTTTGGGTATAATGAGTTAGAAAGTGAGCCTTATATCAAATCGAAGATATGGAAGTAAGTTATATTCTGAAAGTGGAATCACATGAAAACTCTTTGTAGATTTCTTGCAATGTCTGTTTTAGTAAGGCTGGTACGAAGGGAAAATAATCTGTCCAGAAAATCAAAACTGTTACGGTTTCTGACTTTGAAAAATTCATATAAATTCGTGTGTTTTGAATCTGAAGAAACTTAAAACTACAAAGTTGTAGATATGGAAGTTTACTAGCTAGACACAAGAGATTGAGCCATTTTATGGACCTGATCATGTCCGAAATAAATTGTTTAGTAAGGACATCCAGAAAATGAAATTTTCTAGACTAGTTGATGAATTACAGAATCTGGTTTAGATGGATAAGGGTTTGACTTTAAGGCCTAGATGAGGTTGTAGTACACTGAGTAAGGGTTAATTCTATATAAGAAGGAACAAAAATGAACATGTAACGAATGAGTTACGTTAAAAACGAAAACAACATTTTGTTAAAGAAATTGTGAAGATGAGTTTTATAATTCTGTTTGAATTAAGATTTTGGGTGATGATATATTTTGATGATTAAAAATATGTTTTGACATATGTAATGAGTATAGATATGTGTTATCATATTTTATGTATAATTAACCATTTAAGATCAAGAGTTGAGATAAGTTAATGTGTGCACATAACGTGCTCGCTAAAATGCCTAAAAGTAATAGTGTTTCTAAACTTTGGTATACAAAGTGTCTAACTAATGGCTAATATTGGATATCTAAGTATGAAAAGATGATAATACAAGAATAATAATGGAAAGAAATCGAAAAGGGTAATTTTTGATTTATGAAGGAAAATTAAACATGTAAACAATGTGTTAAATATGCATTTTTGAAACCAAAGTGGTATAATAACATGGTGTGATATACGCACATTAAACTACAAGTGCGATAGTCTAGCATGTGTGGTGATGAAAATGAAAATAAAACCGAGTTGCATATAAAATAGTTAGATGTCTATAAAGACATTATAAAGGATAATAAGATAAAGTAAGGTCTTAGAATAAATTTGACCATGAGATTGATTATTGTTTTCATTCATTATCAATCTCACATACAGTGTAGGTTGTGCAAGGACGCAAAGTATTAGCGTGTTGGTAAAACGCCGGTAAAGGCAAGTCTTTCAGTTCCTTTTTGCTATGTGAACTTGATGATGATATGCTTTAAAATTTTAGTGTATGATGTATTATATATGTCAAAAGTATAAAATGTGAAAGTCAATCTATGACTATGATGATTGAACTCTGAATGTTGATTGAGTAAGGAACTCAATCTTTATAGTTGTTATGTGAACTACAACATGTATGCTATATTTGTTTATGATTATTCTTGTATGTTGAGCATGTTATTATGTGTTACGTGATGCATGAAAACTGTTAGATTTTGCTGAGCTGTCGAGCTCATTCTTGTAAATAACCATTTTTACAGATTCAAAAATTGAAGGTAACGCTATGTGCTACTTGATTGTTATGGATCAAAAGTGATATATGAAGATTTAATATCCTAGCTAAGTTGTTATTCTTGTAAACCATGTCTAATGTTTCGGTAAATGCATTAATGTTGTAATTATAATATTATTTTGCGAATGTAAACTATTGTAGTATTAAAATGATTCTGAGATATTTAGATGTAAAGGTTGAAGGTTTTGGGAACGAAGATAGTTTGTAATAGAAAATTTTAATTATTCCGCAAATTTCAATGGTTGTATTATCGTTTAATGATGTAAAATTAAAGGTTGAATGTATTATTAACGACCGAAGTCGAGAATTAAATTGTATGAATTTTGGGGTCGTTACAGTTGGTATCAAAGCTGATAGGTTAGAAACCTTAGGTAAGAGTACCTTAGGCTATAACCTTAGAGAAGAGAGGTGAAGATACAGAACGAATAAGCTCAAATAGAGTTTGAACAATAAAAAGTAATGTAAGAAACGTATAAAGAAGGGATAAAACTTGCGTGAAATGATTCAAAGAAGAATCTCGCAGAGTTATAAGGAATATAAATATGGGGTTACCCAACTCCAATAATAAGGATGTAAGGTGATAATAAATAGACAATGTCTATAAAAAAGAGAATGATAAAGAAGTTAATAATAGAGAGTTATATCTAAGTGGTGCAATTGTACTCTTTCGTAGTTGATGTATGGTATCTGGGCTAAACGATTCCTTCATAGAGCGGATGTATATACGAACTAGCAACTCGGAACCTAGTTTATTGGTTGTTTGTGGGAAACCACTCAGCGTACCATATTGAAACTGGTAGAGACTCGATGTGTACCAAGTATAGAAAATGGATACGTACGATGAAAGTGTAGAACTTGAATGAAATGTTGAGCAATGTAAATGAAGTTAGAAATTCTTAAAGGAAGAATTGTTATATAAACAAGAAGATTCAAGGAAGAATCTTGAAGAGATATAAAGATAAGAAATGGGAGTTTCCTAACTCCAAAAGCCAAGATAACGAATAATGTCGTAAATGATGAAAAAGAGAAAGAAAAAGGATCGTAAAACAAAACGATCACGAGTTAAGAAAAAAATTTTAAGGGAGATGATAATAGAATAAGATCACGACGTGGTCTGTTTAAGTTATAAAAGAAAGATGGTTTGTAATGTTTGAATGATTATAACTTAATGTTATGAAGATGGTGTACTATGAAATAGTACGAGATAACTCACGAGAAGTTATAGATGATGTGATACGAGGAATTCGTATCGAGCAAAGGGCAAGTTATAAGCAAGATAGAGTTAGGTGGGATTTTAATTGAGGTCTCATATGATGGCTGAGTTGTACAATCCTTTGTATGGGTAAGGGTTTTGTGCTTACATTCAGTTTATCACATTGATAATCATTGGAATGTTTGTGTCGCGCTATTTGTTATATTCTTGTTGAGAAGGTGATTCTTTTCTCATGTGTATAACAGATAGGTAGAGTATAGTTAGAGAATATTATAATGTTAAGTGCGAGTTCTTAAAACTCATACTTATGGTAGGTTCGTGACTCATAATTATATGGTATGTTTTTAAACCATTCAGCGAATGGACGCCTATGGTCTGACTAGGATAAGTTCTTAAACTCATATGATTGTGGAAAGTTCCTGAACTTCCAATGTGCAGTAAGTTTGATGAATTGGGGTATAATTAATTTATGAATGGAGTATTGAGGATGATAGGAATAGATAGATCTTTTAAGCAATGGATCATTACAGAAAGTGGAGTTGATGGTGGAAGCATAGGTATTCTAAATCTACTAGCTATGCTAGACTTTCAAAATTTATTGACTTCGTGCTGATGTTTACACTTCTATTTTCTTGAAAAACAGTGGATCAAATGATGGAACCAATGAGTTTTAACAACAATATTGTTATTCGTATGTCTATGCTAATTGTTTCGGCTAGACAAAAATGATTTGCAATATATCAAAATATATTTTATATCATTAATGCATCATATAACCTGGTGCAAAGATGATAAAAACGATGGAGTCATCAATGCAGTATTACCTAGTGTTGGATGTGATCTAAGGAGCGTCAGCCCACTATGGTATGATGTAGTATGATAAAATCACCAAATGACGGAATCCTCAACGGACTGTAAATACAGTGCGGTATCATGACGTCATAAAAAGATTTTTGAGATTTCTTTAAGATATGAGAATTCATATCTATGTATGTATATGTATATTTCGGTTGATGTCCGAATTGTTATAGAGGTCTATGCTATTTGATTCAGCTAGACGAATATTAAAAGATGTTCATGAAATTTAAGCGTTTATTGAAAAGTTATGCCAAACCAAATTATTTTGGTGCGGATTCAGATGTTGAAAAGCTGAGGTGAACAACCCTATAAGTGGACATATTTTCGGGGACAATGGTTCCGAGCGTAATGCATATAGTCGTTACAAAACACTACGTTGCAGCCCAACGTAGTGGTACAATAGGTTGGCCACCTAGTGTACGTAAGGAGGGTGTTTTCAGTCTTTGTGATTGATAAACACTCTGGTTTATAGTGTGAAGGATTGAGTTGAAGCACTAGTAAACCGAGAATAGAGTTCACGGTCTTGTGACCCCTCAGTATGATTTGGAATTTTTTAAATTCCTGAGTTATTCATACTACTTCCTAATTATTGAGCAATTATGGAAGATTCTTGCTATTCTAAAAGGCGAATATGGTAAGGATGATATTCCTTAGAAAGAAGTAAGTCGTAGGATGCGACACTGAATGATGAATATATTGAATAAGTGAGAAAAGAAGTGTTGATATGAGAAGGAGATGAGTTATCAAAGAATAATGTAAAACTTTTAATAGAAAAGTTAATAATTGTAGAAAGATCTTTGTGGAAAGGAAGTGGTTATAGAACCCAATGACTGAATAAAGTATTAACATAAAATCTATTTTGATAGATTGAATGAATAAAGATTAATAAATAAAAATTTCGAGGACGAAATTCTTAGAAGAATGGGTGAATGTAATGTCCCGAGAGTTTGATCATATAGTATATGATAATGATCCTTAGAGAAAGATAATGAACGGGTCAAAGAATATGTAATACTCAAATATAATTGAGTCTAACTAAATGTTATGAAATAAAACTTATAAGAATATATTATCAAGAATGGTGAGAGTAGAAAATATAAAACATATATTAAGGTAATGTGTTGAAGTTATTTAATGAATAGATTTGAGAAAAACCTGAGTAAAGTAGGGTTTCGGTGATTCCGAGGACGGAATCCTTATAAGGAGGGAAGGATGTGACATCCCAGATTTTTAGAATTTATAAATGAGTATTTTATAAATAAAAGTATTATTTATGAGATATGTTGGGTGTAAGTATGTGTATGTCATATATTGTAGAATATATGAATTGATGTGAAGAGAATGTTATATATTAATTTTAATATATATAAATATTTAATTGAATTATTTATTGAGTAAATAAATAAATTTTGTTTTGATTATAAAGTAATGTAATTAAGTGCAGTAGATTAATTAAATGAATATTTAGTATTTAATTTAATTAATATAATAATTTTATGTTATAGTTCTAATTTAATTGAGATAATTAAATTTGATGAGTTATGTGATGATTGTTACACGAAATTATAATTAACAAGTAAATATAATTATGTGACAATTTGATGAGATTGATTGATGTTAAGTTATTGATTAATTAAAATAATGAGTATTTGTCAAACATGGTCTTAGGCTTTTCAAGCTCAAGTTGGTGTAACCTATGTATTAACTAGTCATTAGTATATCTAATAATTACTAGGAGTTGCATATATTATATATTACTAGTATTGTATATTATATGTATATACTACAAGTTAGTATGTTAGTTTTAGAAAACAAACCAAAGAAAGAAGAAGAGAGTTAGAGAGAGTTGTAGGGGAAGAAGAAGAGGAAGAAAAAGAAGAAGAAGGGAAAGCTTTGAGAAGACAAAACAAGCCCCATCATCATCATCATCATCTCCATCTCTCTCTTAAATTCATACTAATAAGGTTTTAATCTAAATTCCTTGTTTTAATTATATTTTTATGTTCTTCATAATGTAGTTCTATGATAATTGTTATATAGAAGTTGTATTGAGTAATTATATTCATGGAAAAGTGGTTTGTGAAAGAAAATTTGAAGAACAAAATTCGTAGGTTTTGAGTAATTGTGGACAAATCTTGTGAAATTCATACCTCTTTGGGTATAATGAGTTAGAAAGTGAGCCTTATATCAAATCGAAGATATGGAAGTAAGTTATATTCTGAAAGTGGAATCACATGAAAACTCTTTGTAGATTTCTTGCAATGTCTGTTTTAGTAAGGCTGGTACGAAGGGAAAATAATCTGTCCAGAAAATCAAAACTGTTACGGTTTCTGACTTTGAAAAATTCATATAAATTCGTGTGTTTTGAATCTGAAGAAACTTAAAACTACAAAGTTGTAGATATGGAAGTTTACTAGCTAGACACAAGAGATTGAGCCATTTTATGGACCTGATCATGTCCGAAATAAATTGTTTAGTAAGGACATCCAGAAAATGAAATTTTCTAGACTAGTTGATGAATTACAGAATCTGGTTTAGATGGATAAGGGTTTGACTTTAAGGCCTAGATGAGGTTGTAGTACACTGAGTAAGGGTTAATTCTATATAAGAAGGAACAAAAACGAACATGTAACGAATGAGTTACGTTAAAAACGAAAACAACGTTTTGTTAAAGAAATTGTGAAGATGAGTTTTATAATTCTGTTTGAATTAAGATTTTGGGTGATGATATATTTTGATGATTAAAAATATGTTTTGACATATGTAATGAGTATAGATATGTGTTATCATATTTTATGTATAATTAACCATTTAAGATCAAGAGTTGAGATAAGTTAATGTGTGCACATAACGTGCTCGCTAAAATGCCTAAAAGTAATAGTGTTTCTAAACTTTGGTATACAAAGTGTCTAACTAATGGCTAATATTGGATATCTAAGCATGAAAAGATGATAATACAAGAATAATAATGGAAAGAAATCGAAAAGGGTAATTTTTGATTTATGAAGGAAAATTAAACATGTAAACAATGTGTTAAATATGCATTTTTGAAACCAAAGTGGTATAATAACATGGTGTGATATACGCACATTAAACTACAAGTGCGATAGTCTAGCATGTGTGGTGATAAAAATGAAAATAAAACCGAGTTGCATATAAAATAGTTAGATGTCTATAAAGACATTATAAAGGATAATAAGATAAAGTAAGGTCTTAGAATAAATTTGACCATGAGATTGATTATTGTTTTCATTCATTATCAATCTCACATACAGTGTAGGTTGTGCAAGGACGCAAAGTATTAGCGTGTTGGTAAAACGCCGGTAAAGGCAAGTCTTTCAGTTCCTTTTTGCTATGTGAACTTGATGATGATATGCTTTAAAATTTTAGTGTATGATGTATTATATATGTCAAAAGTATAAAATGTGAAAGTCAATCTATGACTATGATGATTGAACTCTGAATGTTGATTGAGTAAGGAACTCAATCTTTATAGTTGTTATGTGAACTACAACATGTATGCTATATTTGTTTATGATTATTCTTGTATGTTGAGCATGTTATTATGTGTTACGTGATGCATGAAAACTGTTAGATTTTGCTGAGCTGTCGAGCTCATTCTTGTAAATAACCATTTTTACAGATTCAAAAATTGAAGGTAACGCTATGTGCTACTTGATTGTTATGGATCAAAAGTGATATATGAAGATTTAATATCCTAGCTAAGTTGTTATTCTTGTAAACCATGTCTAATGTTTTGGTAAATGTATTAATGTTGTAATTATAATATTGTTTTGCGAATGTAAACTATTGTAGTATTAAAATGATTCTGAGATATTTAGATGTAAAGGTTGAAGGTTTTGGGAACGAAGATAGTTTGTAATAGAAAATTTTAATTATTCCGCAAATTTCAATGGTTGTATTATCATTTAATGATGTAAAATTAAAGGTTGAATGTATTATTAACGACCGAAGTCGAGAATTAAATTGTATGAATTTTGGGGTCGTTACACATATCTTGATGGAATCATAACTCTTTATCTTAGAATTTATTGGAGACAACAACTCAGTAATCTTTCCTTCGCTTATCAGAAAGTGTAGCATTTATTCATTTGATTTGCTCAGAGGAGTGAATTTTCGAGCTCTTTTGGAGGTTATTTGATCTTTCTTCTTTGAGAATTCGCATTCCCTTAAGCTATTTTTCCGCTGGCGATATCTTCTAGCAATTTTATCATCCCTATTTTCTTGTACTTTCAGCCTGCTTTGATCTTCTTCATTTAGCTGGCTCATCATGGAGAGATATGGGCTTGCATTATGGTTAACCTCTTTTTTCTCTTGGCTTTCTGATAGTTGAGTGAAAAACTGCCTCGTATCCTGATGTTGGTGCACTATCAACTTAGCTAGCAGATTTACTTGATTCTGAATCATCTCTAAATTTTGCATTACTGTCATACCCTCCTCCGAGTTTCCCACTTTAGGACATTTGTTTTGTGCATTTGGGGGTATTCCTCCATCCTTCGTACGTACTTACGATTTGGATATATTTCAGCGCTTCCTGACCCGATCATGTTTACTTCCTCCGTATCATGCTGCAACGGAAGGTTGGTGTTGACATTTTGTTGGTCGGGTCGTTGGACCATAATACTGTCACTTTCGATCAGATTTTGAATTTTATGATTTAAGGACCAACAATCTTGTGTGTCGTGTCCCGGAGACCCTGAGTGGTAAGAACATCTCTGGCTTGGATTGTATCTTTTGCTCCCTTGTTCCAGTGGTGGAGCCAGTTCGGTAATTTTCTTGTGATCCATTAATATCGCCAATACATTTTCAAGGGAATCGCCTAGTGGAGTGAACACTTGATTTTCTATTCTTTCAAATTTTCTTTTCCTATCTTGGCATTGGTTGAATGCAGCATGTTGTTGAAATGGTAGATTATCTTGCTTTTTCCAAATGGGGGGACTGTAGGTTGGTCTCCTAGCTAACTCCTGTGAAACAAGGGATACATCATCATTGCCTTTATCGATTACCCTCTTGGGATCGCTCGCATACTTGCCAGTCTGTATATGCTCGGCGACTGCTTCCAAGGCAGTGAAGTCTTTCATCTTTCCTTCCTTCAGGCCCATCTCTGCCATTTTGTCGTATTTGATTATTTCTGAGAATGGCTTTCCTATGCTTGCTAGGATTCTCTCATAGTAAGGTGCATCTTGAATATCTATGAAAGTAATCACCATTTCAGTTTCTATCATTGATGGAATGACTTGTGCTGCCAAACGTCTCCACCTTTGGGCATATTCTCGGAAAGACTCGGTACTTTACTTTTTGACTTTAGTCACTTGGCATCGATTTAGGGCCATTTGTGACTGAAAACTGTATTGATTGAGAAAGGCGTGGGCCAAATCTTCCCAGTTGTGGATTTTGGCATTGTCGAGTCGTGCATATCAGGCTTTAGCCTCTTTAGTGAGACTCTTTTGAAAAAGTTGCATTATGAGGCTTTCATCTTTAGCATAAGACCCCAGTTCGCCAATGTACACTTTTAGGTGCGTATAGGGATCGTTTGCCCCATTATACTTTTCAAACTCTGGGATTTTGAATTTGTCAGGATATCGAGCCCTTAGGAATGTTTCTAGTCCCTTTGATTGATCGGATGGTTTCTTCCATTTCTTTCTTATATCCCCAGTTTCTCGATCATCCCTGAGTTTCGTGATTTCAGGGGTTTTGTTGGTTCCTTTATTGGAATGAGGTTTAGGTATATGGGTTTCCATCTTTCTGTTAATATCCTGACTGCCCCCTTGAGTGAATGACTCTGATTGAGTAGGCATTATCTGGGCCCGAGTGTTTTTACTTTGTTCTTTTAGAAAGACAATTAATTCTGCTATTTGATTTCTTAATCCTTCGAACTCCTCGCGGGAAACAGGAGTAGGATCAGGCTGGGCACTTGTAGCCATGTCTGACGGTGGGCTTAGTGCCTTTTTGGATTTTGAACGGGTAACAGAACCAATTGCTTCCCTACAAAAAGACTTATGTAGTTTAGTCTTAGGGAATGTAGAAATGTTACATGCTATGTAATTTGTCCGTTTAAATGTATTATCCTACAAAACGGATGTCAGTTGACAAGATAGCATAACAGGTTTTGATAAGAACGAAAATGCATGTACACATATTCCTTTATAATTTTCATTACATTGAGATTGATATGGAAATGAAATTACAAGTAATTGAAATGGGAAGGTATGAAGAGACTTCCCTCCGCGTTTGGTTTATCAGAGGCTGGCCTATCTTAGGCTACTCTCGCGGCTTTTTGGCATGAAGGTTCCCAAATCATCGCAATTTACTCGACGGGAAGTTAATCCGGTCTTTCAACTGGAGCGAATTCGAGTGGTGCCTTTCCTAAACCTCATTGGAATTAATCTCCCTACGAGTCCAATAATCAAACACCGACATGATAGCCTCCTGGTGGAGGAACCACTCAACATACATTCGCATACAACGTGTCTCACCGTATGGAAATGATGACATGTGCGAATCACTAATATCACAGGCAGATATAGTGCGAAGCATTAAGTGCAGTAAGTAAATGCATTAGTACACATTCATTCAAATGTAAATGCAACATCCACACACAAGCAGATAAATGTTTTGAAAAGCTTTGATAGCGACTTAAGCCCTCTTACTGGATGTCCCCAGCAGAGTCGCCACCTGTCGATGTCGGGATTTTTATTTGTCCCTTTTCTGTTATTGTCTTTTGGTGTCTCATGTTAGATGAGATTTGTTTGAAAAAATAAGTTGTGAAAAGGTCCGACATGTATATGTCGACGATTGGGACTGTAAGAGTCGCCAATTGGTATTTTTAAATGGTTGCACTAACTCAACCGAGAAAAAGTTTGCACATAGACCTAGTGATGTGACACTGCTTAACTGGTCTGTGAAACCAAAATTTGTTAGGGTCCAGGGGCTTGGTTATGCGAGGGGAAGGTGTTAGGCACCCCCCGACATCCGTGGTAACACAATGATCGCTACTTTTCATTTTAAACATTTATTTGAATTTGTGTATGTGTGTAGGTCTATGTGCAATCGTCTGGAAGTAGTATTATGCCTCGTTTGCACCTATATACAAAGGGTTTGAATTTTGTATAAAAGTTCAATTTTAATAAGATATAGTAGTGACGTTTTGTAAAAGAGATTTTTCAAACCCTTATGCTCAATAGTAATTGAGGCCTTTGATACTTCCATTTTATTATGTGTTCGGCTAAATTGCTTTTATTTTCGAGATGCGAAGCATCTTCGAGAAAATAAGATACATAGCAGTGCCGAACTCCTTGTGGGCATGAGAGCCGTCTAAGGAAATTCAAATACCGTGAATAATTTATAAGCTGGTTACAACTAAAAATGTCCATCACGGGAACTGAATCTAGATCCAGGGACTGAATCTGTAATTACATGATTTCTAGGCTCACATGATGATGCAATATGTATGAAAGCTGTAAACAGTTATATATATATAAAAGCTGTATATATATATATATATATATATATATATATATATATATATATATATGAACGATCAACCGCCACGAAGTAAACTCCAGGCGGGACTAAATGTAAATATATATGTAAGACCCCGAATTTTATGAAATAAAAGTATTCAATTTTTCTATTTAGTAAATGGTTAAATTGATAAAAGTTTAAAGTTATGGGTGAAATATGCAAAATTTTCAAAATAAGCAAGTGTTATAAAATATTCATTGTTGTCGGGAAATATTTGTTTGGTCGTGGAATATTCTTACTGTTGGGGAATATTCATACGACGGCGCAGCCTTTTGTGGGCCCCATAATGGAAAGCGAATGGATGAAAAAAACGACAAGTATACGTTGTTTATAAATAACGGTGTAGTTGTTACCGTTAATACTGTTGGAATACCCGGTGGTTAAAACACAGTAATACTCGTTGTTGCACAGTAGCACACGGTATTGCACCAATTATTGATTCTTACGTAAGAAGGCACTACTCAATAATTGTTACAGTAATTACTGTTCAATATTTTATTTTTGATTCAATAATTGTTGCGCTGATATTTTATATTATTGTTGTTTTAATAATTGTCACTGCACAGTATTTTTCATTATCAAATCAATAATTCATATTATTTGAATAATATTATTAAATAGCATTATTGGCAATGTCTAGAAAGTTCTGTCTAAGGAGAGGTTTGGTCACCTAATTGCGCGCCAGTAAGGAAAAATTCTTATTGGAAAGCCCCCTCTTTCCTAGGAACTGCCTGGTTGTCAGTATTGTGATTCTGTAATATTATTTGTGAATAATTAATTATTGATTTATATGATGAGGAAAATATTGATTTTATGTGGATATAGATGGAGAAAATTTTTAATGTGATAATTGTTGAAAATTAATATTTTATCTTTTTCTGATAAAATAATTCATTTAAATTTATTATTATATTTTAATAATATAATAATGGTGATAGTTTTACAATAATTGTGGGATATATGAGTATATGAGGAGAATGAGTATTTTTGTTGCATTAAATGATTAACACATGTTTTGTGTGTTGGTGGACCCTATTTCTTGACTGAAATTTGATTATAGCCTGTAAAATCATCCGTATGTGGATTTCGGTCAATTTCTGTTTGGAATTTGGAAAAAACTTTCTTCTGTAAAGTTGTAGAGAATTGAATTTCCTATAAAAAGTAGCGAGATTCAAATTTTCTGATAAAAGGCTATTTATTATGAATTATTGAAGTTCCGTAGTTCCAAAATAATTGATTTTTAGAAGTTTTAAATATTTTATTTATGAAAAACGTTTTTCTTACCTTTTTTCTAGAAGATTGGCATGTGGGAAATGCTAAGATCTGATTTTAAAGGTGGGCTTGAAAATTTATATATATATTAATATTATATTAAATTTTCTGCTTTAATGTTCTAAGCAATTTCCTATAAATAGGGTGCTTAGGTTAGAATTGAAAATCACACCAGAAACTGAAGTTTTCTCTCTCTATATTATCGAATGTATTCTTGTGAGTATTTTGATATCTTGAGTGTTGCTATACGGTGCAATTTCGTTCAGCGTTATTCCAGTCAGAAGTACTACTCTTTTGAGGTAAGGGATAGTAAGGGATTGTAAGGGATAGTAAGGAAAGTTATTTTCTTCATAATGATGTTATTCTTTCAATACCATTATATTGAAATATTGGTATGGATTTTATTGTGGAATTTTTACCTTTTTGAGTCGGGATTACTATTCACGTATACGGCACTATTCACGTATACGACATTATTCATGTATATGGCACTATTTACGTATATGACATTATTTACGTATACGGTACTATGTACGAATACGGAGTACTATTCACGAGTTACTATTCACGAGTTACTATTTACGAGTTACTATTCACGAGTTACTATTCACAGGTACTATTCACGACAAAATTGGTTTCTTTTTCTGACCAAATTATAGTTGATTTATGAATATTACTCTTGAAATTAAATCTATATTTTGATCATATTATTTTTATTATCATATATAACATTTTTATAACCCTGATGTTGAAATTCTCTTTCACTTGAGTGTAAAGATGGGTAGATTATTGGTATGATTATGACTATGAGTTCTCTTTGGCAAGTAGTGCAAAGATGAATTGTTAACTGGTGTGATCATGACCATTGAATTTATAATTGAATATCTTTAGCTTAAGTGTAAAGATGAATTGATTAACATGGTTATAATTATTGTTTATATAAATTCTGAAATGATTATATATTTATTTGAGATATGAATATCTTTGGCCTGTAGTGCAAAGATGAATTATTGATGAATATCTTTGGCCTATAGTGCAAAGATGAACTGTTGATGAATATCTTTGGCCTATAATGCAAAGATGAATTATTGATGAATATCTTTGGCCTGTAGTGCGAAGATGAACTGTTGTTGAATATCTTTGGCCTGTAGTGCAAAGATGGTTTGTTGATGAATATCTTTGGCCGTAGTGCAAAGATGGATTTATTAGCATGATTATGAACAGGAACTGTGATTTGGTATAACCATGATCTTTGATGTTTCAGGTAAAGACAGGTGATGAAAATATTCTTCATCCTGGTTGCGAAGAAAAATTTAGAATCTCAATTATGATTATGAGTTATTCATATGATTGTGGAAAGGAACTGTTGAGTGATGTTACAGGGATAAAACATTGTTGGTGGATTTTTAACATGGAAAAGATAATAGACTTTATGGTCTATTTGACTCTTCTAATGGATTGCTCGTTCCGCTGCAACTATGGTTGAAATTTTTATCATCTACCATATGTTCTAAATCTCTGATTTATTACTGATGAATGCTATTGATAATTTAATTATCTTTAGACATAATATTCTTTACTGAGCTAGTTGTGCTCACCCTTTTTCTTCACAATTCCTTTCAGGTAATAAGAGTGTAGCTGGGTCGAGCGGGGGTAACAGGAGAATAGAACGGTGGTCATCATTTAGTAGTTATATTTGGTGAATCAACTAAGGTGAGGCGAACCCAACGTTAGAAGGGTGTTTTGCCACTATCATACAAGATGTCTAATGACATACAACCTCGTATTATCATAAGACAAGGTTGTGCACATCCACTTGTTGAGTATATCTACAAGCACTACCTATATGATCTTGGAGTTTGGTTGAAGTATAATTCTCAATTAGAGACGGTGGAGATAATGATATGTCAAGTATGATAGTAATCTTCTCATTTTTCTTTGGGGTCTATTGGGTCAACCGAGGATAATTCTGTGGGCATATGATATCTATCATAACCTAGATACATGGCCTCCCATTTATGAAGGTTTTCTTGAGTACTTCCCAAAGGTTTTAATTTCTAAAACAGTTTTTGACTGTACCTTTATGTAAGGTGTCATGGTGACGTGCTATCTAAGTTGGTGTCCAGAGTCACAGTTGGTATATTTTAGTATCAAAACTCACAACATATGTGTTGTTGTATTTTGCACGATAATTGTTGTAATAAAGTTGTAGTTATTTTTTGTACCATGTATTTGGCGACTCAGAATGGGTTGGATGGAATGGACCTATTTTGGGGGCGTCACAATATATATATATATATATATATATATATATATATATATATATATATATATATATATAAAAGCAATAAACGCCACAGACCGACGGTCTGGGCATACGCACACAATACGACTCTCAATGTGAATAAATGTGTGTGAATAAATGTGGAGAAAGGCTTTAAAAAACGTGAGAAGGCTTACAGTGGGCTGCCAAGAAGACTTCAAATAGCTTTAAATGAATGAACACTCGGTTTCCACTAGTAAATTGTAGCAAAGTACAAGCTCACAATTGTATAAAATGAGAAAGCACTCAGTTTATAGTGTGTACAGAGCAAAATGGACAGGGCTTCCTCGCCTTTTCTCTCTTGAAAGTTGCCACCCTAAGCCCTCTATTTATAGAGGGGGGAGCCGCAGGTGTACCTTCGGTAACTGCGGGTCTACCTGCGACTGCCCGGGGTGCCCCGGGCCATGTGTGTCCCGCCGTCTCGAAGTACGTGCACTCGGTCTGTTCGCTCGAACCTTCATAACTTTCAATCCGGGAGTCCGATGGAAGCGTGTCATATCATTCCAGAAAGTTCTTTCCAAGAGCTATACAATGACATAAGATTTACCCTTTTTTGAATCCGGGAAGATGGGTCCATGACCGAAATAGCATTTTCGGGTCTTCGTCAAGCAGTCCGTTGAGCTGTTTTTGGGTAGTTTGCACTCAGAAGTTAAGATATGGTTCTTGTGGGACTTCTTTTGAGGAAGTTTGAGTTGAAATGAGTTGATTTGATTTGAGTTGAGTTGGAAAAATGACCATTTTTCCCCTCCCGAAGTTGTTTTCGACTTTGGCGCAGTTGTAACTGTCTTTTCCCAGGGTTATCTCTGAGATTGTCATGTTGTTGACTCTGAATGTCCTCAGGGTTATCTCAGAGGTTGGCTTAACCTCCCGGGGTTGACTCCAGGCATTAAACTTGATCTCCTGGGGTTTTCTCCAATGTTGAAAACTGATTTCCAGGAGTTATCTCTGGGGTTGAAAACTAGATCTCCTGGGGCTATATCCGGGGTTGAAATTGATGTTGTGGTCCTCCAGAGTTATCTCCGGAGTGTGAAAAATATGCTTTTGTCATCCTGCATAGTTAGTAACAAGAAAACAAAATTTCGAGTGTCTACAATAAATATGATGTGAATTTTATATAGGGTTTTTAAGTGAATATACTAATCATGTTATAGCAATATCTCTCTCAAGAGAGCCAGAAAAAATTGACACAATTATTTTTTATCAGTAAAATTGAAAGTTTTTATTTTTCATTTTTACCCTTTAAATTTATTAAACATTATCAAAATTCATCAGTCACCACTGTTAATTCTCCCATACACCTCAGAATTTTAACAATAATATAAGTTTTGATATGTTTATTAAATAATTTTTTAAATTTCTCATTTACATTTCTTTTTTTTATCCACTTTTTCTTTCCACTTTTTTTTTTTCCTTTATTTTAAATTACACTACACGCAAGACAACTAGATAAATAACCAAGAGTGGCCTAATTGTAATTTTTACAATAAAATATTGAGAACCTATGGGGGGTGTATTTAATTAAGATTTTTAAAAAAAAAAATTAAGTGACAGACTTTTGTAGAATTTGTGAGATTTTAATGACTTTTACAGACTTTAAAGACTTTTTTAAAATAACTTTTATAGACTCCATGAAATAAGTAACAGACTTTTATAAATTTTTTATCAAGAATGTGATAGACTTTTGTATACTTCTAATATATCTTACAACTTATATTAATTGTTAATTAGCCCATGTGTACAATCTCTCCATCTTTTTTTATGAACTAGAGTAAATCTCATTATATTATTATGACATGAGATTTTATATATGTTGAAAGCGTTCACATTATTCTACTCATTTTATGATACATTTGGATACTCGGATACCAATAAAACTTTAGAAACTACAGACGCAATACAAAAATTAAGCTCACTTTTCATTGAGCTATATATACTTTATGCACATGCGTACGCTTTTTACTAATAATTGATTGCTTTTTATTATTGATTGCTTTACTTATATATATATATATATATATATATATATATATATATATATATATATATATATGTTGATTGTGTGATTGTGTGATTCTGTAAACCCAATTTTTCATCTTAACTGCTGCTAATTTTGTTTGATTGTGTGGACCTTTTTTATGTGTCTAACATATATCAAAGCAGTACATTATTCCCTTTTTTATAAGGAAAATATAACGATTCTGTCAATTTGTCATGCAGAAATACAACCACATGTTATATTATTTCACTATGGTACACCAAAGACACTTGAAGACGAATATAGAGGATGTCTCAAAAATTAACAGTGATTTTCTTCGTTTAAAATGTCAAAAAACTAAAAAAAAATATACACATATACATCATATATTTTCTATTTTATATATTATAATACATAATCTTTATAATTGATATGAGAGTTTTATGATTTCATCTCACCTTTGTTGAACAAATCTCTTTTCTGTTTCTATTGAAAGCTTTCGAACGATTGTTTTTTTTCTCACAAATTCAGATTAGGTCTAGTTATTTGTTTACTTATTAATATATCTTGTTAATTCTCTTATAATAAAATTATAATAATTTTAATTATTTTTATGGCTCAAATTTTATCAAATTATTTATCCATCACATATTAATATTTATTAGCCTATAAAAAATAAATAACTAATTTGACCCAATAAAAGACAAAGTTCAATTAATAACTAGTTTTATTTAACTTTGTATTTATTTGGAAAGTCTTTAGAAATATCTAGAGATGAGGTAAAATTTTGGATATAAATTAATAATTATAATTTTTCTTCTAAAATCTATAAAACTCTAACATTAATTTAATATCACCTGGTTTTTAAAGACATTATAAAAGTTATAATTAAATAGTACTAAACTTTTATAAACTATTTAAATGCCGTGACACCAAACTTTTAATGTTAATTCAATACAACCCCTACGTGTATAGCCGTTAGGTCACAAAGCAAAGAGGCAGAGACTGCGAGAGTTCGCGCCAGCAGTGGTAAGAACAAACGACTGCGGCGGAGTGGAAGAAGTATCCCAGCGGCGGAGGCTTTGATAGGCGGCGAAGATGGCTTTGATTGATACAACGGTTTGTTTTTACTCTTTTCCCGTTAGATGTCCTTGCTACCGCCCCTTCCACATTTATGCCGCTACATCTGTTAAAATTGTTGAAATAAGAAATCATTAATACATTTTAATGAGATTTTGGGAATTTTATTTTCCTTGCAGGAGATTTCTGATGAGATGGAAATAAAAGTGAAGAAGTATCTTAGAGGTGAAGGAGCTAATTTGGAGGTATACTGGTGATTCGATATCTTTTTATGCGACTTTTTTTTAATATTTTTTTTAATGCTAATCAATTATGATATTTTCAGGTTTTACAAGACAAGAAATTGAAGGGGCAGCTTGCGGTTAGGGAAGAATTGTATGGCAAATCTGCTAAAGCTGCTGCCAAAACTGAGAAGGTGACTTTTTTTTTCCTATATGCAATGGTTGTTTTGTATAGTTAGGCCTAGATTGTGTTAATGCTTTTTTCTGCATTGAATGGATCAAGGATGCCATATTTTGTTGCAAAAGGCTTTTTTTTTTCCTTTCCCCTTGAATTTTTGTTAATGTTTATGCAATGAGCTCACTCTTTTATGGTGGTCTATTCCTTCCTTTTATTTCTTTCTTCGGGCGGGAAAAGACAGGTGGTCTCTCTCTCTCTCTCTCTCTCTCTCTTATTGCCCTGCATTCAGCTTAGTGCGTACTATAGTTCCGAATTGTGGTACGAGAACTAAATGCCTTGTGCATTCTACCACAACTAGCATTCTCGTTCCCGATTTTTGTTTTGCGTACCTAGTCGATCATTCCCAATAACCATACTAAATACATAAATCAAGCCTAGGACTCGTAAAGGATAACGCTTCTTTGTAGAAGCTAATTACAATTATGCTCATAAGATCACACAAATTATTAGAAGCATCTAGTTATAAAGAAAATTGAAGCTTTTTTGAATTTCTACTGTAGATAGATTGACGTGTAAACATTTTATGTAGTGGCTTATGCCAACTGAGGGGGGCTATTTGGAAGCTGAAGGTATAGAGAAGACATGGAGGATCAAGCAGGAGTCCATTGCTCGCGAAGTAGATATCTCAAGTTCAAAGAATCAATATGATATCGTCTTACCAGGTACGATCCGCAGTCAAAATGCTTTTATACAGTTTACTTTTAAGTTGCTAATTGTGCATTTCCTAGGTAGCAAGGGCACCTTCGATTGTTTTTATTTTTTAAATTGTTGACAAACTCTTATATTGCAATGATTTTGCTTGTTGTAAACAAAATTTCTCGAGAATTTTCAGAACAAGATGGGATAATGAGAGGGTATATTTAATGGATAATTATGATCTAAGTTTTGCTGAAAACAGGGCAAGCAATGATTTGGAACTTCTTTGGGAAAAAGATGAAAACAAAGAAGATAAATAAATTGTGAATATTATTTGTCACCTTGTGCAAAGAGGAGCATTCAGTTGGATATTTGTTACTGTAATGAATCAGGACAATAGTCAAGAAGAAAGGATAGAATGATTTAGTAGGAGAGAAGTGGGATAAGGAAAAAGGAAAGCAACAACCAACAAAGTGATAATTAATTGATAAACTTTATCTTAAAAGAAGCAAGATATTTGCTATTTACCGCTCAATCTTCACAAAGTAAAGATGTATGATTCATTTAGAAGTTTAACAAAGAAGAGGACTTCCAAGTACTGCTTTATGGAGTACATATAATTCTATGCAACAGCATGAATAATCACATGCGCAGAAATCTACGGAAGAAAAAACTTATAACAGCTATCATATGGGGTAAAAGCAACTCGTAATACAATGAATTAGAAGTAGCAAAAAAAGGGTAAAAGCAACTCATTGCAGTAGGATGAAAAATTGGAAACTAGTTTTATGGGTTATTCTGCTATTACTTGCTACTCCATCCATCCCACTTTAGCTGCTTCTCTTACTTTTTTTTAGCAATCCCTTTGCTTGATTAAGTAATTGAAGTTTGCCCTTACTTGATAAAGTAATTATGGGTACCAAATTGGGTGGGATCCGATGGGATGGTAGTTTTGAAACATCAATTGCATTCTCTGCCTTCACTAAATTGAGTTTAGAAAGAAAGAAAGAAATAAAAGTGTGATGGATGGAATATGTTACAAGTAAAATGATTAGTACTTTATAAAATAATAACTGTAATTAAAGAAAGTAAAAGAATTTTGGGTCAGAATCATATATGGTCTGGAGTGGAGTCTAAAAAATGCTTTAGCTATTGGCTTCTGAAGAGGTTAGTTCTTTCCAATTGTCAATTGTCAAACAATCTTTTTAAAGTACTTGGGATTTATCTAAAGCAATTGCTTATAAAGTTTATTGAATTGCTTGTATGATTTTCTTTTGTTAATTTGCTTTCCAGTTTTAGAGACTGATCGGCATGGTACATTCCATGCCTTCTTCAACTTAATTGCTTGTCAGTTAAAGAAACTGGTCAATGGTCATCTAATTAAATAATTAAAAATTTTAGAGATTGTTTTAGTAATACCATATTGATCTGATGTTTGTGATGCATTGCATGAAATATCCGGAAGACAGATTAATCAAGAAAAGAAAAAATGGAAAAATCTGGAAGAGAGAGAGGGACGGAAGGAACATCTTCAGTGTCATCTTTATCTATGTTGTATATCCTGTAAAAGTTAATTGTTGCCATAAATAATGCTGCAAGGTTTGTGTCTTGCAAGTTGAAGTTTGTTTTTAGATTTCTTAATTTTATTATAGTAGCTGAGCAAGTAACTAAATTGGAACCGAAATCGCACTAAAAACCGTACGAAACGCACCAATTAAAACCGCACCAATGGTTCCGGCGTATGTGACAGTTTTAGGTGGGTTGAATAACCAAATTTACGGGCACCAATGGTTCCGGCGTATGTGACAGTTTTAGGTGGGTTGAATAACCAAATTTACGGTTTTAGTTTGGTTACTAGCCAAAACGGCACGCATAAAATCGAAACCGCACCATGTGTATGTATGTATTATCTCTAGTAAATTCTAAAGTTACTTTTCACTTGAACACACTCAGAGAAAACCCCAGTCTTTCATTGTCATTTTTTCACCATTTGAAAGAAGATGGTTAGAGATTATAGAGTCAAAAATTAAGCAATTGAGTTTTGAAATTTCGAATTTGTTTGATGTGTTATTGGAGGGGCTTATAACTGAGGGGCGTAATTCGTTGGTTTGAGCACTTGATGCATTGGTTAAGGTCAATGCTATAATAGTAATAGTCTAATAGATTATTTTTCAAATTAGGTATAGTTAGAATTATATTCTATAAGTCCTCCCAGCAATATATAATATAGAATTTCATTCTATCTCTAGTATATACTTTTAATTTTTGGGAAACTAGATAAACCTTCTTGCTTGTTATCGAATATATGGTTTCCGTTGTTTTATATAGCATATGTTTTAGTTTTAAAGCATCATTCCTTCATTATAAACTAAAACTATTTTACGTGTCTCACTGTTCTATAATTTGATGGTGAATTTGACATGTTTGGCAGAAGGAACTTTGGTTCTATGCTTGATATAATTCACATTGTCGACTCTGTCACTAAGTTAATTGCTCGATGTAAGTTCTATGTTAAATTTTATTGAAGGCTTAAACTTTTTTGTTGTTTTAATTGGTTTTGGAACCAAAACCGCACCAATTAAAAGCGCACCGCATACTTTAAAACCGCACCGCACCAATCACAAGCGGTTTCATGTGCGGTTTTGAATTTTTCAAACCGCACCTAACCGGTTTCGTGTGCGATTTAAACTTCAAACCGCACTAAACCGCACTATGCTCACCCTATTACTCCTCATGCAAGGTTTATGGTGACCGTATTAGGGAAATAAGGGTTCTGTGTGTCTGAAGTTTCACTAGATAAGTGAATATTGTGTAATGTCTTTTTACCCCTTCTCTAGCATTAAGCTGACCATGCGTTAGTTAATGACATCTCATCTTAGCAATATTATAAACAAACTTGTTCTTTGAGCCGATCCCTACTGAAACAAAAAACACCTCCCACAAGTCTCCTCCGTTCACCAATGATAGTCAGGTCTCCATTACAATCAAAAGTTCTACCATATCACATGAAGTGCTACTTTCTGTTACAACAGATGATACACTCCGTGGTTTGCGAATACCAAGATTTAGGGGCTGATTCCATTTAATTCCCCATAGTAATTGTCCACACATTGAAGTGACATAGTGGAAATATTATGTTGCTGCGTTAATGCGAAATTGCCAAGTACTTGCTTTGATGAACTTGTATACTGTTACCATTTCATGAATCCAAATATCTGATTCCTTTCATGGTTATCTTTCCCTTTCTTCTTTTATTTTTGTAATTATATTTGACTTATACATGCAGAGCTTGGTCCGTACACTCTGGATTATACCTCCAGTGGGAGGTACATGGCATTAGCAGGACGCAAGGGTCATCTGGCTATCATAGACGTAAAAAATATGGGCGTCATTAAAGAATTTCAGGTGTGTAACATCTGAAAGATAATCCTTCTAAGAAATGATTTATGGCATATAATATAAAATATTGGAGTTCTAGTAGTGTTAAGTTTGTGTAATCTTACATCTTTTCGTTTTAATAATTTTGTGTCATCTTATATCTTACAGGATGTTAATGTCATTTTATTCTGCATAGTAGTTTTTTTTTTTTACTGTTTTCCACTTTTCCTGCAATGTTATTTTAGATGATCTATTACCCAAAGAGGGTTTCTAACCTTTAATTGTTTGATTTCTTTTCTGGCCTTTTGTTTCAAGCAGTTAGTCCATATTTTCTAGTCTTAAATATAGTTTCAGGTCAGCTTTGTGGTGGTATTTTGTTTCTATTCATGATTATGGATGATTGCTTGGTTCGATTTTGTGATAAAATCTTGACCAAAATTAGAAGATGTTAGTTTGTGTGTTGGACTAGGAAGGGCCTGCTTTGCAACCTTGAGAGTCTGCCTACTGGTAACTGGTGAGGTGATGTAGGACGGTATAGGAAGAAGGAATAAGAGTATCTATCTCCGCAGAGAACAGTAAAGAAACACACAAAAGTACACAACTTTAATCTCAAATCAATATATTCAATATTTTACTAAATAATAAAGTATTACAATGATTAAATACAAAACCCAATACTTAAGGACTGGACTAAGTAAAAAACCTAATTTAGAAAGGAAACAATTTCCTAACTAAAATCTACTACTATAATAAATTCTTCTAATTGAAATCTACTACTACAATTAAAACTCTCATAATCAAAAGCTATTACTATAATATCCTATTAAATAAATTCATTAATAACACATATCTCTAAATATCAATACAAAATTAATAATAAACTTGTTGAATTTCTTCTTCCGTACCGTATCATTTTCCTCGTCATTGAAAAAAACTCGTCCTCAAATTTTGAAATATCGTAGAATAATAAACCACTGTCCGAGAGATATCTTCTAACAAAACATTCGCATCCGATATTTTAATGTCATTAGCACAATTTTCGGGAATAACAATGACATAATATAAAAATTTTAAGTAGCTAAGGACTCGAATGTATCAACCGGAAAGAGAAAATCAACATGTTTGACCTCAATTTTATCTTTCTTGATGTTTTCGCATTTGGGGTCATACTTAACTTCAATTTCCTCATTGCAAACCATCTCTGAAAGTTGTTCAAAACACTTAATTTCCGGTTTATATTTTTCACAAGCATCAATATGTGTTATCAATTTCATATTGGTTATTGAGACATTTAAGTATTGTGGGACAGTCATCAATTGTTTTGTAAAAATTTACTTTGCAGGTCTCCTTTTGTGAACGCGTCGCTTTAGTTGAACAAACATGATTAGGATGAACATTTTTTGTGCTTGAGCAAAAAATGGACGAACAAAGCATGTGGCTATGATCGGACCATTTAAGTTGCTCGCATATGACCAAAGTTCGATGCTCAAGTTGCTTTATCTTAACACAAAGAAAGTCGGGATTGTTAAACCTGGAAGACATAGTATATATGTAGAGGAGCTGAATTGAAAATTTCAAAAACTTTGGGGGTTAAATTGAAAACTCAAAAACTGTGGGGGCTAAATTGAATATTTCAGAAACTTTAGGGGTTGAATTGAAAGTTTTAAAACTTTGGGGACAGAATTGAAAATTTTAGAAAATTAAGGGGATGATTTGAAAATTTCAGAAACTTGGGAGTACCAAACTGTAATTTGGCAAAAGAAAAAGTCTGATGAACAGTAACGTTGAATATATTTTTTTGGAATAGATTGAGACTACGACGACGACGATTTCTATTGCAGATCGTGCTTTCGTCTCAGAAAAATGTTGTCGATTCTCTAGCGAATTTTGATAATTTGATGTAGGCCAGAAAAACAGGGTAGGAAGTAATTGGCTGATATCGGACGATATCAAGAATTTTGGCTCTTGATACCATTATGATGTAGGACGGGGTAGGAAGAAGGAATAAGAGTACCTATCTCCGCAAACACACGTAAAAGCACACAACTTTAAACTCAAATCAATATATTCAATATTCTACTAAATAATGAAGTATTACAATACTTAAATACAAAACTCAATACTTGAAGACCAAGTAAAAACCCTAATTTAGAAAGAAAACAATCTCCTAACTAAATTCTACTACTATAATAAACTCTTCTAATTGAAATCTACTATTATAATTAAAAATCTCCTAATCAAAAGCTATTACTATAATATCCTACTAAATAATTTCATTAATAACACATTTATCTTTAAATACAAATGCAAAATTAATAATAAACTTATTGAATTTCTTTTTCCGTATCGCATCATAAGGTTTCTCCCGAGTTCCTGCTGGCTGACAGAATAAGGGGATAGAGGGTAGCTTGGGTATCGTAAGAGTGGTTTTATCTAAATCTTATTTTTTAAATCTAGGTTTGTTATATATAGTTCCTTGTACTCAAAATTGATTATCCAACAAAATCAACAGCCCTCTCTCTTTCCTCCTCAACTCTTGACATGTATCCGAATCTGTTTATTTTCAAGTACAAGATTTAGTAAAGAACTTCTACATATGATTTGACAAGTTGAGTCTTAGTTTGATTATTCACACCACCATTTTACTTAAAAACTTTTCCTGAAATAAGGTTTAAAATTTTGCTTATGATGGTGTTTGCAAAGTCAAGTACATTTTCAGTGACCTCCGCTATTAGGATTTTCCAAGTTGTATGACTTGGAGTGCTTTTAAACAATCAGGATTGGAAGTAAAGTCCGTTCCCAAGCATAGTCTCACTACTATATTCATTTACTAACGCTCAACATCTTTTAGGAATGTATCTTTTGTTAACCAGTTGATATCTCTCTGTAATCTCTCTCTCTCTCTCTATAATTCAGTTAAGCAACTTCTTAACCTGAACTTGTTTTACCAACCCAAGTATTAAAGTTGTCATACATAATATTTGCTTTAAACCATCAGTACTTGTGCTTCAGGTGTGATGCAGAGGCTCAAAACATTGTTAAAAAATCCTTATATGTTTGTGTTCATTAATTAATTCTCCCTCCGTTCCAAATTATTTGATCATTATCGACTTTCGAAAGTCAATTTGAGACATTTTCAAACACAAAATTGAGAAAACTCGTTAAAAATTATGAAACAATAAAACTTTCAATGAGTAACACTTTTTAGATAGTTTAAAATTAAAAGATTTTATGCCAATTTTGAGTTTAAAAATCTCTTAAGTCGACTTTAAAAAGTCAACAATATCAAATAATATGAAATGGAGGGAGTATAATTTATTCTGAAGGGTTAAGGAATAACTTTTCCCTCATTTTTTTCCGGGTAAATTATTGATCAGCGAATTTCATGTTTTGATGTGCTTAGAAACTGAAGGGATGGAATTTAGGGTTTCATTGAAGTATTGACGTTAAAAGTACTAATGCATGATTCTTCTAGGTTCGGGAAACAGTTCGTGACGTTGTTTTCTTGCACAACGAACTATTCTTTGCTGCTGCCCAAAAAAAGTAAGGCCTCTTTCGTTCAATGGTAAATATTCGTATGTTGGCTTTTTCTCACAGATCAACTTGTATTGTATGAAAAAGATATAAATTCATGGGTCCCTCATTTGTGTCTTATGGCGTGTTGGAGAAGACAGTATGAAACCATTATTTGTTTCACCTGCAACTAGTTGTGTTATTGTTTTCACCACATACTTTCATTCTTAATGCCAAGCATGGATAGTTTTAGAGGCTGAGATTCTCAAATTAGGAAATGATGGTTTCGTTTCCAATTTCCCCTCTTGACCTCGCACTTCCTCTCTTTTCTGTCTTTCAAAATTGGCTTGACATAATTCCTCTGGTAAATAACAATTTAAAATTCTGCAAGAAGAAAGATTTCAAGTTTCATTGTAGTATGCTTTCCATGTAGATTTGTCGGGATTAAATTCTGCTTCATGACACAGAACTATCAATCCTTGTAGTCATGAAAGAAGAACTATCATGTAAAGTAGTCTGATCCTCATTGAATGATATCCCTAAGAATTTTCCTTGGACAGGTACCCATATATTTACAACCGGGATGGCACAGAACTTCATTGTCTGAAGGTTAGTACATTCATGTGAAGAAGTTTGTCACCTAGCTTGTTGGATACTATCCTTTAATAGTCTGATGATTTTTTTTGTCATTGTCCTTCTTCCAATGGCGAATTCTTGAGGTTGCAGCTTTCTCAGACAGCATTCATACAATGTTAGAGATTCACCAAATATATATCTGCTACGCTTGTTATTCCTGATCTATGTGGGAAAACAATATAGGCATATAGCAAGGGAATTGCTAGAAGGGTTTTGATTCAACAATATAGTAAGGGATAGGTAGGAGGATTTTGGTCCATCTAAATATTAAATTCAGCCAAAATATGCAAGGACTTTTTGTTTTGCATATGTTGGTGCATTGGGCCTTACTGGACTGAATCTTGTTACATTTGCACTTGTTCAATCAGAACCTAACTATTAGTGGGCTGAGTAGCTTAATATTATAATTCAGTCGTGATTGAATTTGTTTTCAGAACCAAGTATCCCTGTCCAAATGTTCAAATTAAATAATGCTGCTAATATTATTATTGACCATCATGTTCTTTCTAATGGGATTCATTCCTGTCAGACAAGAGGTGCTCATTTTCCCTGTTTTCTATAGTAGGACACAATTGAAAGCCAGTCAGAGTCTAAGTGACAAATGGTTTCAAACATAGTCAATTATTTGGTTAGAACCTTCAACACTTCACGAATAGACGGGGTATATTTTCTTTACTGAAATCAATAATGTCCATATCTGAATGATTCACATGCTTTAAACTTTCGAAAATTTTCAAGAACTTTTTAGTTTGCTTATGGCGTGTTCTAGCTGTGTTAGGTTACGGTGGTCGTTTCGGATGTTGGTAACCATCTTTCTTTTGAATTATGGTAATCTTGGTATTGAAAAGGCAGTTGACAAAAATGCTTTAATCTGTTAGTTTTGATGAGCTCTTTCTTCTTGTGTTCCTATATATATGCTACTTTGCAAGGTATTCAGATAATTGCACAAGTAGGCTGAATAATGGAATAATACCGCAGAATTATATTTTTACCTATCTTTGACTATTATGTTCAGTTGGAACATTATACCTCTTATTTGTAGTGGGATTATTAAAACTTAGAAGTACTGTTGATATTCGCTGCTCTAATTTCTAAACACATAGGAGCCTCTCAATTTTGATACTGTTATTTTTCCAGAGAAATCAAAATGCCATTCTAATTTTTTCAGGAACATGGTCCAGTGCTAAAGCTTCAATTTTTGAAGAACCATTTTCTCTTGGCATCGATAAACAAATTTGGGCAGCTACGATATCAGGATGTCACCACGGGGGAGATGGTAGGTAACTATCGAACTGGTCTAGGCAGATGCAATGTTCTGCACGTGAATCCCTTCAATGGTGTGGTCGCTTCAGGCCATTCTGGTGGTACAGTTAGCATGTGGAAGCCTACCAGTGCTGCTCCCCTTGTCAAGATGCTGTGTCATCATGGGCCTGTCACTGCTTTGGCATTTCACCCTAGTGGCCATCTCATGGCAACAGCTGGTATGGATAAGAAGATAAAGCTTTGGGACTTGAGGAAATTCGAGGTTCTCCACGCAGTACCTGGCCATGCCAAGACCTTAAATTTCAGCCAGAAAGGTTTGCTTGCTGCTGCAACTGGCTCTTTTGTACAAATTTTTGGCGATTTTAATGGATCTCACAATTATAGTCGGTACATGAGTCACTCTATGGCAAAAGGTTACCAAATACAGGAAGTATCGTTCCGACCATATGAAGATGTTTTGGGCATAGGACATTCCATGGGTTGGTCTTCTATCCTCATTCCCGGAGCTGGAGAGCCAAACTTTGATTCTTGGGTTGCGAATCCATTTGAGACATCTAAACAACGGAGAGAGAAGGAAGTTCATTCTCTTCTAGACAAACTTCCACCGGAGTCGGTGATGCTGGACCCCACAAAGATCGGTACAGTGAGGCCTACGAGGAAGAAAGTCAAACCAACAAAGAAGGAGCGCGAGGCTGAGATGGAAGCTGCTGTTGCTGCTGCCAAGGGCGTTCATTTGAAGAAGAAGACCAAGGGAAAGAATAAACCAAGTAAGATGCTTAAGAAGAAGCAGGAAGGTATTGATAGAGCCAAGAGGCCTTTCTTGGAGCAACAAATGGAAGAGGAAAAATCTTCTAAAAAGAGGAAGAAAACGAGCGAGGAAAATGAGCTACCAAAATCATTGCAGCGCTTTGCTCGCAAGAAACCTGCAACATGATTGTGATGAGGTGGTGTCCGGTTGGTTAAATGCTATTAATGAAAATAGTACCTCGTAATTCACTATTCTTAAAAATAGGCCTAGGAGACTTTATTTGATCAAACTATTACTCTGGTTTCACATACGACTACATTGATCTTAGTTTTAGATGCATGCAGTAAAAGTTTGTCATATAAAAATTATTTCAGTTATAATTTTTCATCTTTCCGGTGCTATATTTCGGCTTGGGTTGCATTTCATTTTTTTTTAAGGTTTTAGTTGTTCAAGGCTTCTTGTGTTAAAAAATACTCTTGATTTTTACTCCGAAATTTTACTTCCACCTTAAACTATTTTTTTTTTCAAAAGTACCTTTAACGTTATAAAACGTGGCTCAAATATGTCCCACCCGTTAAAAAAATGACAACTAGACAAAAGGATGTTAATTTATTTATAATGTGGCTGTCACGTGGCAAGATTGATGCTTATGTGTAAAAAATGAGTTATTTTATAAATTTTCTTTTATCATTGATGTGAGTTCAAAAGCAAAAATAATACTAATAAATTATAATAAAAATAAATTAATAGTTAAATTAAACAATTAACCGAAAAAAAAAAAAAAAAGTAAATAAACTACCGTCTTCCCCTGCCCTTTCCCCTTTCCCCTTCCCACTTCCCCCCTTCCCCCCTCCCCCCTCCCCTTACCCGACATCCCTTTCCCCCATTCCCTTTAGCATTCCCCTGCCCTTTCCCCTTTCCCTTTCCCACTTCCCCTTCCCCCTTCCCCCCCCCCCCCCCTTCCCCTCCCACCCCCCCTTATCCCTCCCCTTTCCCCCATTCCCTTTAGCAGATATTTCATTCCCCTTTCATGTCATCTTTTATTCATGTTCCTTTCATCCATACTAGATAGCAACAAAAGGAAAAAACAAAAGGAAAAAAAATAGAAAGATTAACACAAAATAAACCATCTGTACCATCGGCAGCGAGTGAAGATGTCGGCGATCTAATCGGCAACAACTGAAGACACCCACGAGCAGATCTGCAAACATACTTTCATTTTCACTGTTCTCCCTCTTGTTATTTTTCATCTTTATTTTCTTTTCTTTTTTCTTTTTCTTTTTGCTTTCGTTTGGGCTTGTTGGTGACAATAAATTTGTTGATTTAGGTGTTAGGGTTTTGCTACAATTTGGGGCCCTTTTAAATTTGATTTATTTGAGTGGTTGATTTTGCTTTATTTCATTTCTCTGCCTTGTTAAAATTGTTGTTATTGTGTTTTGGTTTATCTTATTGTGGGTGATAGTAGTGATGAAAATTTCCGATGGATGATTTCTTTCCATCTTCTGTTCTTTTATTTTTTTGATTTGGGCTATGGTGGTGTTGTGGTGAGTGGTGTTAACAGTGGTGGGTTGTGCTAATGCCTTAGCGATAGTGGTGGGTTGTGCTAACGCCTTGGCGGCGAGTGGATCTCGTGATGGTGGTGGTGGGTCTGTTGATGGCGTGACGGTGCATGGTGGTGGATTGTGATGGATATCTGAATTAATTAGATCCAAAAAAAACTTATTTCACTAAATATTCATGTGATAATTACTTAAAAAAATAAGTCGGGAAAGAAATAATTATTTACATAAAATATAATTATTTAAAAAAATAATTATTTACATGAAATATAGTTATTTAAAAAAGATAGTTCATTCTACCTAATCATTTTTACTTAATAAATTAGTAATAAATAAAACTTAATTAATAAAATATATATAATATATAAATTATAAAATATATCTAAAATATTATTTTTTATATCCATCAGATATCACATTAGTAATTTTTGTTTTAATTATTTGTCAGTCAGTAAATCTTGTCACGTGACAGTCACATCACAAATAAATTAACATCCGTTTGTCTAGCTGTCATTTTTTTAACGGAAGGGGCATATTTGAGACACGTTAGAGGTACTTTTAGAAAAAAATAATAATTTAGGGTGTAAGTATAATTTTGGGGTAAAAGTTAAGGGTATTTTTGGACCTTTACCCTCGATTCTTAGATAGTGTTTTACCTTTTACTTAAAAGTCCTCGTTACCCTAAAGTGGGTGGCGATTCTTACAAGAAGGAAAAGGTGAAATTTTGTATCAAATGTAATCTTGTTTCTTCAAAAAAGGTCCCTTAGTTGTGAACATCTATAATGTTACAAACTGCTATTTGTTTCTTTATTCCTCATATTACTACTTTACTCTATAGCTTGTTTTGTTCTTTTTTTCTTTTTGTTTTTTTTTGTTCTATTTTTTTTGTTATAGAATTATGGAGTTAGCATGGACTTGTTAGACACAAGAAAAAAATATATATACCAAACCCCTCATGGCTCATAAGGCTTTGAGTGCATGAGGTTTTGGAAGGCAAGAATAACATATATATATATATATATATATATATATATATATATATATATATATATATATATATATATAGTCTATTTCTTAAGCTCACCCTTATTGAGCTCACTCCGAGCTCATCTTACCTTTTTTTTTATAAAAAAAAACATAACTAATAAAAAATGTATAATAATTTTTGGAATTAAAAGTTTTAAAAAAAAAAGTGTTTTGGGTGTGATTTGGGTACATATAACAAAACAGTGTTGTACCGACTGTATAACAGTGTTTTGTTATATGTACCCAAATCACATCCAAAACACTTTTTTTTAAAAAACTTTCAATTCTAAAAATTATTATACATTTTTTATTAGTTATGTTTTAAAAAAAAAAAAAAAGGCAGGGTGAGCTCGGGGTGAGCTCAATAAGGGTGAGCTTAAGATCCTTGCTCTCTCTCTCTGTGTATATATATATATATATATATATATATATATATATATATATATATATATATAATTCTCGTTTCAAATTATACAATCAATATTGATTTTTAAAATTAATTTGAGATTTTAAAATTGAAATAATTCATTTAAAATTTAAAAAAATTATAATCTCATGACTAGTAATACTTTTTAGGTAGTTTATGAAACTCATAATTGTATTAACGTTGAAAATATTTAAAATTTATTTTTGAAAAGTTAATATTAATCTTATAATTTGAAATAGAGATAATACTAATTTAATATGACAAATATTTATTTATTAATTCATTTTATATTTCACATACTATCTATGAGAATACTAAAATACTGTTGTTTACAGTAATTGAGCTTAACTGTTGTCAAAATAGAAAATTTTGGCTGCCTTTCAAAGTACAACTATCTCGATTATACTCCGTACATATTGATGATTGATAAAAGGTCCAACAATAAAATAAAATAAAATTGATGGTAAGGATATTGAAAAAAAATTACCTTTCTAACTCATGACTAACATTAGTATAATTGTTACATTAAAGACTGGTCATGGTCATTAAAGACTTGTAATCATCTTACTATCGTAAACTATTTGAAAAATAAAAATAGATGTAACATTATGTCTATCTTTTTTTAAAATATAAGATTTATTTTAACTTTTAAAAATGTGAAGAATTGAATTAAGAATTTTATTATCAATCAAATTAACCAGGTATAAGATTCTTTTTCTAAACATTCGAAATTATGTAATGAATTTAAATTTTAAAAAGACTTAATTACCAAAAAAAACTAATTAATTCTTATTAAGCTATGAGAAAAACAATTAAACTATTTTTTTTTAACACATATAACATTGAAATTTTAAACAATTATCCAAATTTTGAATAAATATTTAAAAACTTTTTTTTGTTTATTTAAAGATAATTTTTTTTTAATTTTTTAATTACTTATCAATAATCAAATTACTTTTATAAGTCTTGATTATTTTTCCATCTTCAGCTTTCCCTCTGTGACCCATCTTCACCTCCGACCAGTGAGCTCCTATAGTCCACCATACAACCGCACACCACCATACCACGCCATCGTCTCATGCGGTCACGCCACCCGCCCCCACACTACCATCTCACGCCACTGCCGTAATTTCTCTTAAGGATTGGCACATTACGATCTTCACTTGCTTGACTTGCAGACTCTACGCTTCCGAGAGCACACTATGATCTCTGAGTTGACTCGGCAAACGTTTGGATAACTCTACGATCTTGAGAGAGGCCCTCCAAAGTAGACACACTACGATTCTTGATGCTCTACGATTCTGCCTTGACTTCTGTAATCTCTTGATCAGCTCGATAGACTACGATTCTGTTGAAGCCTATCTATTACATCTCAAGATATAGATCAACCTAATAGCTTTGATCTTTTCATATATACATTCATTTACAGAATGATGAACATTAAAAACTCAGACCAACCTAACAAATTTGATCTACCACTAATTCTTTGTACATATATTCCTTGAAGGACTTTACATATAATCATGAATATTTACTTTTAACATCAAATTCAAATATACAATTTCCCAACAGACTGTTAACTATTAACTCTGTTTATCTTAATGGGGAACAAACAAATCATATATTCCGCTAAAATTGATTATCAAATTTGACAAAGTATTATGAAAAAGAAAAATTTTAAAATATTTATTCAACCCCCCCTTCTAGATAACTATTGTGCATCTGGGAACTAACAATTGGTATCAGAGCAGGTTCTCTCAATCAGCCTACAAAGCTTGAGTAGATCCAATGGCATATCTGATAAGCGAATCAAAGACTGAAGGAGACAGCAAGCCACCTATATGCAATAAAGATAAATTTGCCAATTGGAAAGTTCGTATGCAAGCATACATGGACTCAATAGATGAAGAGCTATTTGAAACTGTCATAAATGGGCCCTACATTCCAACAAAGCTCGCTCCAACTCCAGAAGATCCAAACAGAGTGCAAATCAAGGTCAAAGCTGAATGGACTGACAACGAAAAGAAAGTTGTTCAACTCGACAAAAAGGCCAAGAACATTCTGTTCTAGTCTTTAGAAGATGATCTGTTTGATAATATGGTCAATAACAAAACTACAAAGGAAGTATGGGAACCATTGCTCATTATGCACGAAGGAACTGAAGAAGTCAGAGAAAACAAACAATCTCTTCTGACTCAACAATACGAAATGTTTGCCCATGTTCCAGGTGAAAATGTCACTTCCACTTATGAATGATTCAATGTTCTGCTCAACTCTCTTCGAGCTTTTGGTAAGATCTATCCAAACAAAGATCTGATCATAAAGTTCATGAGAGCTTTACCTAGCAAGTGGGATGCCAAAACCACTGCTATCAGAGAATTAAAAAATCTCCATGAAATGACTGTTCAACAACTCTATGGCAACCTTCTCACCTATGAGCTGGAGCTGACTCAACGAGCAGAGATTCTATTTGAAGGAAAAAAGAAGGACGAAGGAGATGCTCTCAAAGCAACAGATGCCATCTCCAAAGCTAACACTGAAAATGAGTCTGACACTGAGGAAGATGATGATGAGGATATTGGAATGCTGGTAAGAAGACTCAAGAGGTTCATGCGCAAAGGCAGAAATAGCAAACATAAGAGATTCAACAACAACAACAGCCAGGAGCAGATAAATGACTTATGCTACAACTGCAAGAAGCCTGACCACTTTATTGCAAACTGCAACAAACCTCTTAGAGAAGAACTAAAGAGGAAATCAAATTCAAAGAAAAAATTCAAAGGCAACAAGAGGCTCCAGAAGAAAGACAAAGGTCTTGTGGCCGGAGGATCACGAGTGACTCAGACAACGACACAAATCCTGAGTCTAAAGATGATGAAGATCCTCAAGTAGAAAATCTATGTTTAATGGCCAAACATGCAAAGGATAAGAAAATCCCTGACAATCATGAAGTAAGTATCGATGAGGTATTTGACTTTAACTCTCATGATGTAGATATTGATGATTTAAGAACTGCACTACATGGCATAAAATCTGATCTGCATCAATACATGAAACGGTTCAGAGTTCTGTCTAAAGATTATTCTCTTCTTGAAAAAGAGAAAGAAAAAGTTCAGGAAGAATTGGAAACAACTCTTCTAAGTGCTAACTCTCTCTTCAAATTTGAAGCTGAGAATAAACTCTTAAAACAGACCAATGAACTTAATGCATAAAGAGAGTCAAATCTAACCTCTAAGATTGAGGAACTAGAAAAGACAATCTTAACGTGGAATAGATCCTCTTCATCCATGGATTCCCTGATCTCCATTCAGAGAAGTGCATCCGACATAATAGGTTTAGGTTTTGGGGAATCCACCTCAGAACCACATGTAGAAAAGTCAAAGGAAACTAACATTAGCAGTGCTTCAAATCTCAATAGAAGCATTGCATTTGTGAAATCCTCACAGAAGGAAGAACCAGCCCATCCCTGCTCTTCTAATCCAATCTATGCTACAAGGCATAACGGATCCCATGTTGGCCTAAGATTCAGAAAAGAGAAGAGTAACTTAGTCACTGCTCTCCAACCTCGAAGGATCGTGGAGTCGAGCAAAATTAACTCCCCGAACCAACTAGGTGGGAATAGTAGAGTTAAGTTACACTCTTCACAAATCATGAATCACAAGGACACATTGAAAAGGAAGAATCAGTATAAAGGAAGGACTGCCAGAAATCCACATAAGTTTAAATGGAAAAAGAATCCTCACACACTCACAAGCATGCATCATGCTAGATGTTTTGTATGTGATAAAATTGGTCATAATGCTGCAATATGTTACAATAATCCTATGCATATCAAACCCAAAGCCAAACAGATTTGGGTTCCCAAGGGTACTAACAAGATAGATGTGACACCCCCAAAATAGGTCCACACAACCCATTCTGAGTCGCCAAATACATGGTACAAAAAATAACTACAAACTTCATTATTACAATTGTCGTGCAAAATACGACAACACATATGCTGTGAGTTTTAATACAAATATTGTCTTGTAGATAATATCCAAACTCAAATAAAGTCCTCATTATAATTATTGATACACTATTTTACAAAATAGCGATGACTGCTATAAAAATCGCCTTGAACCATCACTCCACACCCCAACTAGTCCTAGCTATATTCTCGACTCTTGAGAAGAAAAATGAAACAAAAAAGTAAAAAGATGAGTTTAATTAGCCCAGTAAAGAATATTATGACTAAGATAATATAGAAAAAATTATCCTTAGTCCTCAACAGGGAAAAATCTGATAGAATATAATAGACAACAAGTTTTAGATCAACAACTGCAGCAAAAATAATAATCCATTAGAAGAGTCAAGTAGAACATGAAATCTACTATCTTCTATTATTTAAAAGTTCATCATCAATATTTTATCCATGTAACATCATTCGATAAATATTACAATTCAACGAATTATTCATGCACTACGGGCCAAAGTGAACTTTCACCATAAACCTTATCTGTAACATTAAAGGTTATGATTATACCAATACACAATTTCTGATCATAATCATACCAATCAACAGTCTATCTTTGCACTTCGGGCCAAAGATAACTTTCGATATAATATAAACATGAGGATGATGACAATGATATAAAGATTCAATCAAGTGAGATAAAGGATAAATATTAGAGAATTATAATTCAATTTATCCAGAGTTTAAAAATATCCAAATTGTCAACATGATAACTGCTATGTGGAGTAAAATTTAAGAATAATATTCATGTATCAAAAATAATTTGGACAGAAAAGAAATCAATTTTTTTTATCATGAATAGTACCCCAGATGAATAGTACCTGAGTGAATAGTACCCCGTGAATAGTATTTTGTGAATAGTAACCCGACATGAAAATATGGAAATTTATTAAGAAAGTTCAGATCAATATTCCCGTGAAATGATATTAGATGAAGCGCAAAACTTAAGAAATTTCTAATCATTTCAGGAATTATAGAAGCAATACTTACCATAGTAAGTTTAAATTTAGGAATACGAATTAAAATAATATCCCTTTTATAATCTGGAGTATGAAAGAAAATAATATTTCTTACGATTATTACAAAAAAAAATAATATCCTTTACCTCAAAAGAATATCACTTCTGACTGAAATAACAGATATAATACTGAAGAAAACTTGCACTGTATATCAACACTCAAGATATCTAAATATTTATAAAAATACGCTTGATATTATAGAGAAAGAAACTTCTGATTCTGGTGTGATTTTCAATTCTAACCTAAGCACCCTATTTATAGGAAAATGCTTAGAACATCAAAGCAGAAAATTTTAATAAAATAATAATATTTTTTTAAAAAATTCCTACGCACACCACATCACTCTCATCAGCACACACAAGTAGGTCCCACCCACATTAAAAATGTTTTTTTGTGAAAAAATATTTATAACACCAAAAATTAATTATTTCGAAACTTCAATAATTCATAATAAATAGCTCTTTTATAAAAAAAAATACGAATCTTATATCCATTCCATAGGAAATTTAATTCTCTACAACTTTATAGAAGAAAATTTTTCCAAATTCTAAACTAAAAATGACCGAAATCCACATACGGATGATTTTTCACACCAAAATACTAATAAAAACATCAGTACTAATTCCTTCATTTATATTCACATTGAATAAACATTTCCTTATCATATAAATCAGCAATTAATTATTCACAAATAATATTACAGAACTATAATATTGACAACCCGGTCGTTCCCAGGAAAGAGGGGGCTTTCCGATAAGGATTTCTATTTACTAGCGCGCAATTAGGTGACCAAACCCCTTTCCTAGATAGAACTTCCTTAGATATTACCAATAATGCTATCTAATAATATTATTTAAATAATATGAATTATTGATTTGATAATGGAAAATACTATGCAGTGATAATTATTGAATTAACAATAATATAAAAATACTGTGCAATACTGTGTGCTACTGTGCAACAAGGCGTATTATTTTACTTTACCCATCAGGTATTCCAACAGTTTTAACAGTAACCGTTACGTCGTTATTATTAAAAAACTCATTCGTGTCGTTTTTTTTATCCGACAGTTTTCCGTTATGGGGCCCACAAATGGCTGCGCCGTCGTTCGAATATTCCCCGACAACAAGAATATTCTACGACCAAACGAATATTCCCCGACAATAATGAATATTTTATAACCACCTACTTATTTAAAATATTTGTGCATTTTACCCATAACTAACCACATTAATCAAATCAACACCTTATTATTTAAACTAATAATAAAAAGAAATTAAATCTTTATTCATAAAAAGTTGGGGTCTTACAACCTCCTCTCCTTATGAAATTTCGTCCTCGAAATTGATATACTTACTTGGTATGTCAAAAAGGTGAGGATACCTTGTTTTCATATCAGATTCTAACTCCTAGGTCATTTTCTCAATATCGTGATTTCTCCTTAAAACTTTAAATTGAGGTATTACCTTTGAGCGTAGAATATGTTTCTTCTTATCCAAGATTTTAACAAACACCTCCTCATACGTTAAATCTTCTGCTATCTCGTCTGGTTCTATTTTAATAATGTGGTTCGGGTCTTTCACATATTTATGTAGCATAGATATGTGAAACACGTTATGAACATGAGATATACTTGGTGGTAAAGTGAGTCTACAGGCCACAATTCCTACTCGATCGAGGATTTCAAATGGACCAATGAATTGAGGGTTGAGATTTCCTGTAGACACTCGAAATTTTCTGCATACCTGTTACTAACATTGAAGGAGGGCAGAATCGTCTTTCAGAGATAACCCTAGAAGACAGCTCAGTCTAATCCTAGAGACAACCCTGGGATATTTAGTATTACCATCTCGGAGATAACCCCGAGACATCCAGATCAGTCCCAGAAATGACACCGGGAAAGACAACGTCAACCTCGGAGACAACCCCGAGACATGCAGTTGCAGTTCCGGAGATAACCCCGAAAATGCTTGTTTCAAATACATGTAATCAGCTTCAAACACTCTGCAAAGGCCCCGAAGCACTCAATTCCCAAGTCCGGAGATAACCCCGGGAAGTCAGGCACATCTCAGAAACAACACTGAGGACGGTCAACACCTGCAGCAGTCCAATCTCAGAGATAACCCTGAGCAACGACCGCTAAATCAGCTCAAGCTGGAGATAACCTTGGTGAAGGGCAGAACCTTCATTTTGCCATCCTAACCCCACATTACGCCGTCTCAACATTTATACATACATTCTATACAGCAATGTCCTACAAGAACCAAAGAGCGCCAATCCCAAGTGACTACTGCACAAGATAGCACACCGAATAAAATTTGAAGCTTGAAGACCAAGGGCATGGTCCCATCTTCCTGACTTCGTACAACCTCTAATCTCATGTCATTGTGTAGCTCTCGACAACAGCATGCCGAAAAAGGTCTTATACACCTCGATCGGATGCCCAAGTTGAAGTTCTGAAAGTTCGAACGGACATCACGTTGCACGCGTACACGTACTTCGAGACGATGGGACATGCGACTGACGCATGTACACCTGCGGCTTGCCCCTCTATAAATAGAGGGCTTGGGGCAGCCATTTTGCATAGAGAAAAGGCGAGAAAGCCCTGTCTAATTTGCTCTGTACACACTATAAATTGAGTGCTTTCTTATTTTAAAAACTTATGAGCTTATATATTGTTATACTTTTACCGGCGGGAGCCGAGTGTTCATCCCTTTAATGCTATTGAAGTCTTTTTTGGCAGTCCACTGTAAGCCTTCTTACACATTTTAAAGCCTTTCTCCACTACTATGCACACACATTTCTTCACGTTGAGAGTCGTGTAACGTGTGTTTGGCCGAACTTCGGTCCGTGGCTTTTATTTCTTTTTGTATATATATATATATATATTATATTTATATATATGGACTGACATTATCGAGTTATGCCTCAATTAAGCCTGGATTTTACATCCGGAGCGATATATATATATGAACTGTTGTCAAACTCTGTTCGATGAGCCTAGATTTTACATCCGGAGCGTTTATCAGTTTAGCGATTTGTCGCTATATATATATATACACACACACACACATATATATATATATATATATATATATATATATTATATATATATATATATATATTTACATTTCTGTCAGGTCTGGAGTTTACTTCGTGACCTTTTACTGCTTTATTTACATTTCATCCTGTCTGGAGTTTACTTCGTGGCGGTTGATCATTTTTACTGCTTTATTTATATTTTGTCCAGCCTGGAGTTTACTTCGAGGCATTTGATCATTTTATTGCTTTATTTATATTTTTCAATCCCCCATGGAGGTGCTTCGTGGTGATTGATCATGTCTGTTTACATATATTTATAGGTTTTATATATATATATATATATATATATATATATATATATAACTGTTTATATTTTTCATACAAATTGCTACATTATGTGAGCCTAGGAATCATGTGATTACATATTCAGTCTACTGAATCTAGATTTGGTTCCCATGATGAACATTTTCAGCTATACACGGGTTGTAAATTATTTACAGTGTTCGAATTTCCTTAGATGACTCTCATGCCCACAAGGAGTTCGGCACTGCTATGTATATTATTTTCTCGAAGATGCTTCGCATCTCGAAAATAAAAGCAATCAAGCCGAACATAATAAAATGAAAGTATCAAAGGCCTCAATTACTATTGAGCAGAAGGGTTTAAAAAACCTCTTTTTATAAAACATCACTGCTATATCTTATTAAAACTGAATTTTATACAAAATTCAAACCCTATGTATATAGGTGCGAATGAGGCATAACACTACTTCTAAATAACTGTACATTGACTCACACACATACACACATATTCATATAACAGTTTAATTGAGAAGTGACGGTAACCATGACAACACGGATGTCGGGGGGTGCCTAACAGCTTCCCTCCGTATAATCAAGTCCCCGGACCCTAATAAATCTCGGTTTCATAGACCCGTTAAGCAGTGTCACATCACTGGGTCAATGTGCAAATCTTTTCTCGGTTGTGTTGGTACAACCATTTAAAAAACCAACTGGCGACTCTTACAGTCAAATCATCGACATATAAATGTCTGACCTTTTCACAACTTGTTTTTTCTAACAAATCTCACCTAACATGAGAACACCAAAAGACAAGAACAGAAAAGGGACAATTAAAATCTCGACGTCGACATTTCCTCTCTTCATCGACTCTTGTTTCTGAAATAACACATTCTTATACTTTCTTCTTCATATTCATCAGCTCCGGGTCTGTAGCTTGAGCAACCTTAACTTTATCGACTAAAGTCGGTTCTACTCGTATATTTGACATCATCACGTGAGTACTTGGAGTCTTTAACTCTATCTCTATCCTTTCTAAGTCATACAAAATGAGTCTTTGTGTTAACAACATCGCACTCGTACCCGTATATGATCTTCTACTCAACGTGTCAACTACTACGTTTGCTTTTACAGGATGGTATTGAATGGTATAGTCGTAATCTTTCAACAACTCGAGCCAACGTCGTTGTCGCATGTTGAGTTCCTTTTGGGTGAAGAAATATTTGAGGCTTTTGTACTGGGGTCAAGGTCGATACAAAATTCGATTTCACGCTCTGTGGTAGGCCAGAAAGTTCTTCAGGAAATACGTCAAGAAATTCATTAACAACAAAAATATCATTCAAATCTGACGTATATTTGTTTAAATCCATGACATGGGCTAAGAAAGCTTGACATCTGTTTTTCAATAAACGAATGGCTTTATGGCTTGATATGACAGTGATTGATTTTAGTGGTTTGGTTGCTTGAATTCGCATAACAGGTTGGTTAGAAATATGAAAACTAACAACCTTACGAAAACAATCAATTTTGGCATGATGAGTAGTTAACCAATTAATCCCTAAAATCACATCAAATTCAAGTATCTTTAAGGAGATAAGATCAACAGGTAATGTGATGGTGCCAACTTGAATCAAGAAAGATTTATAAACAGTGGATGTAATGAAGGTTTCTCCTAACGGAGTTTCAACAGATAAGTCAAAGTCTAGTTTCTCAGGGGTCAAGTTCAAATGTTGAGTACATGCAGGTGAAATAAAAGAATGGGTAGAATCGGTATCTAATAAGGTATAGACTTCATAAGAGTTTATAATTAGCTTACCCGTGATAATTTCGTTCGGGTTACTTGCTTTTTTGAGAAGTTATGACAAATGCTCTTCCTTAAACCACCGACTTTATTTTGTCCATAGCCGCCTTTGGTGCCACCGTCCCAGCTGGACTTGACTTCGCTACAGGACAAAATCGAGCTATGTGACCGTCTTTTCCACAACTAAAACATACCTTGGAAGGCTGTGAACAGTTTGGACTTATGTGTCCCTCCTCTCCTCATCTGTAGCATTTAACTGGCGGTTTTTCTCCTCCCTTAGAAACTGTTGCTGTTGCTGGTGCTGCTGCCGATGTCTTTCTGTCATTGTTAAATCTTCTCTTATTGAAATTTCCAGTTGAATCATTTCTTCTATTATCTTGGCCATGATTACCACCGAAGTGGTTACCATTTTTGGCATGATAATTTTCTCCACGATGGTTATCATTGTTCTGATGGCCGTTGCCACCAGTATGATTATTATCGTGTTGTTGGTCGTTATCTTTTGGTTGAGCTGACTCATTATAGCACTCCAATAACTGAGCCCTATTCATAACATCTGAATACAAATAAAGTTTGTGAGGAATGAGGTATTGATGAATCTCGGGTTTCAAACCTCGCAAAAATATTCGTGTAATCATTCGCTCCTCATTATCTACCAAATGGGATGCAAACTGGGATAACTCCGTAAACTTAGCCTCGTATTGCGATACCGTCATATTATTTTGTTCCAGCTTGATGAATTCCACCTCCTTCATGTGACAAATACTTTCTGGAAAGTACTTATCGTTGAACAATTCTTGGAACTTCTCCCAAGACATCTTCAGTGCGGACAGATGAGTACGTTTTACAGATTTCCACCAGTAATCTGCCTCTTCACGTAACATAAAGGTGGCAAAGGGAACCTTTTGCTCTTCAGTGCATCCCAAGACATCAAATATCTTGGTAATCTGCTTAATCCATGCCTCTGCCTTAAGTGGCTCTGGCTTTCCTAAAAACTCCGGCAGTCCCAACACCTTGAATTGCTTAGCAGTGACCAGCCGTGAGTTGCCATTGTTTCCACTTGTATTTTGAACAGGAGTCTCTCTCGTCTGGTTTTGCATGAATTGTAGTAAGCTCCTAAACGTCCCATCGTTCATCGTTTGGTCGGTGTTGTTGTTTACATAAGGATTATTGCCTTCCTGATGCACATTATCCTGATTGTTGATTGTCGGTGTCTCAATGGTCGCATGTGCTCCTTTTTTATCTCAAAATTTTCAGATGTCATCTCAAATACTGCCATAAAACAAGGGTTGATTAAAGAAATTCACATGCCACATGTTATCCCTATATTCTGACCGACCAATAACAGATAAACTTAGGTAGAACACAATAGTGAAGGATTTACTCGTCACTCCCTTCCTAGTTCAAACCTCAGATCTCAATCAGAGATTATATCCCTAAGCTCTGATACCAACTTTGACGCCCCCAAAATAGGTTCACACAACCCATTCTGAGTCGCCAAATACATGGTACAGAAAACAACTACAAACTTCATTATTACAATTGTCGTGCAAAATACGACAACATATATGCTGTGAGTTTTAATACAAATATTGTCTTGTAGACAATTTCCAAACTCAAATAAAGTTCTCATTATAATTATTGATACACTATTTTACAAAATAGTGAGGACTGCTAAAAAAAATCGCCTTGAACCATCACTCCACACCCCAACTAGTCCCAGCTATATTCTCGCCTCCTGAGAAGAAAAATGGAACAAAAAGGAAAAAGGATGAGCTCAACTAGCCCAGTAAAGAATATTATAACTAAGATAATGTAGAACAAATTATCCTTAATCCTCAATAGAGAAAAATCTGATAGAATACAATAGACAATAAGTTTTAGATCAACAACTGCAGCGAAAACAACAATCTATTAGAAGAGTCTAGTAGAACATGAAATCTACTATCTTCTATGATTTAAAAGTCCATCATCAATATTTTATCCCTGTAACATCATTCAATAAATATTTCAATTCAACGAATTATCCATGCACTACGGGCCAAGGATATTCGTTAGTATCACTAGTAGTCATGATCATGCCAAACACCTGTCCATCTATGCACTACGGGCCAAAGAGGACTTTCATCACAAACCTTATCTGTAACATTAAAGGTTATGATTATACCAATACATAATTCCTGGTCATAATCATACCAATCAACAGTCCATCTTTGCACTACGGGCCAAAGATAACTTCCGGTACAATATAAGCATGAGGATGATGACAATGATATAAAGATTCAATCAAGTGAGATAAAGGATAAATATTAGAGAATTATAATTCAATTTATCCAAGGTTCAAAAATGTCCAAATTGTCAACATGATAACTACTTTGTGGAGTAAAATTCAAGAATAATATTCATGTATCAAAAATAATTTGGACAGAAAAGAAATCAATTTTTTTGTTATGAATAGTACCCCGGGTGAATAGTACCCAAGTGAATAGTATCCCGTGAATAGTACTTTATGAATAGTAACCTGACATGAAAATATGGAAATTTATCAAGAAAGTTCAGATAAATATTCCTGTAAAATGATATTAGATGAAGCGTAAAACTTAAGAAATTTCTAATCATTTCAGGAATTATAGAAGTAATACTTATCATAGTAAGTTTAAATTTAGGAATACAAATTAAAATAATATCCCTTTCATAATCTGGAGTATGAAAGAAAATAATATTTCTTATGAGTATTGCAAAAAAAAAATAATGTCATTTACCTCAAAAGAATAGCACTTCTGATTGGAATATCGGATATAATACTGAAGAAAACTTGCACTGTATAGCAACACTCAAGATATTTAAATACTCACAAAAATACCCTCAAATATTATAGAGAAAGAAACTTCTGATTCTGGTGTGATTTTCAATTCTAACCTAAGCACCCTATTTATAGAAAAATGCTTAGAAGAACAAAGCAGAAGATTTTAATAAAATTTTAATATTTTAAAAAATATTTCCTACGTATACCGCATCACTTTCATCAGTACACACAAGTGGGTCCCACCCACATTAAAAACTTTTTTTGTGAAAAAAATATTTATAACCCTAAAAATTAATTATTCCGGAACTTCAATAATTCATAAATAAATAGGCCTTTTATCAGCAAAATACAAATCTTATGTCCATTCCATAGGAAATTTAATTATCTACAACTTTGTAAAAGAAAGTTTTTCCAAATTTCGAACTGAAAATGACCGAAATCCACATACGGATGATTTTACACACAAAAATTCTAATAAAAACATCAGTACCAATTCCTTCATTTTTATCCACATTGAATAAATATTTCCTTATCATATAAATTAATAATTAATTATTCACAAATAATAATGCAGTACTACAATATTGACAACTAGGTCATTCCCAGGAAAGAAGGGACTTTTTGATAAGGATTTCTCCTTACTGGCGCGCAATTAGGTGACCAAACTCCTTTCCCAGACATAACTTCCTTAGACATTACCAATAATGCTATCTAATAATATTATTTAAATAATATGAATTATTGATCTGATAATGAGAAATACTGTGCAGTGATAATTATTGAATTAACAATAATTTAAAAATACTGTGCAATACTGTATGCTACTGTGCAACAACGCGTATTACTTTACTTTACCCACCGGGTATTCCAACAGTTTTAACGGTAACCGTTACGCTGTTATTATTAAAAACCTCATTCGTGTCGTTTTTTTCATCCGACAGTTTTTCGTTATGGGGCCCACAAATGGCTGCGCCGTCGTACGAATATTCCCCGACAACAAGAATATTCCACGACCAAACGAATATTCCCCGATAACAATGAATATTTTATAACCATATGCCTATTTAAAATATTTGCGCATTTTATCCATAACTAACCACATTAATCAAATCAACACCTTATTATTTAAACTAATAATAAAAGAAATTAAATCTTTATTCATAAAAAGTTGGGGTCTTACAATAGGATCCATGCAAGTATGGATACCACAATGAGAGCTTAAATCATAATGTCGGAATAGAGCTCCACGATCACAAATTGGTACCTGGACAGTGAATGCTCACGACACATGACTGGGAACAAAGCCCTCATGTCCAACTTCATAGAGAAAGAGGGTCCAACAGTCATCTTTAGAGACAATGGCTCTGGCAAGACAAGAGGTTATGACTCAGCTGGGAATGGTGCAGTATCCTTCAGCAAAGTAGCCTATGTGGAAGGACTAAAGCACAATCTTCTGAGTATAAGCCAGCTCTGTGACAAGGGTCATCAAGTTACCTTTTTTAACAATCAATGTCAAGTCAGAGATCTGAAGACCTCTTCCATAAAGCTGACCAGAACAAGAGAAGGAAACGTCTACACTGTTAATCTTGGTCAACTGAGTTCTGACGAGACAATATTTTTTAACAATAGAAGGCTTTCTCATCTCAACTTCAAAAGCATGTCAAAACTGGCCTCCACGGATCTAGTAACAGGCTTAGCCAAGTTCAATTTTGTCAAAGAAAGGCCATGCAACGCCTATCAACTTGGGAAACAAACTAGAAGCTTTTTAAAAAGCAAAACTATCAACTCAATTGATAAGCCCCTGCAACTACTTCACATGGATCTATTTGGACCAATTCCGACAACGAGCCTTGGAGGGAAGAGATAATCATTGGTCGTAGTGGATGACTACACAAGATTTACATGGGTGTTCTTTCTAAACTCAAAAGATGAAACAAGTTCCCAACTCATCAAGATGTTCAAGCTGGTGATGAACGAGAAAGGGGAGAAAATTAAGGCTATAAGGAGTGATCATGGTAGAGAATTCGACTTCTCTGAGATGGATTAGTTCTGCACAGACAATGACATCAATCACAACTTCTCAGCTCCATGAACTCCACAGCAAAACGGAGTAGCTGAAAGGAAGAACAGAATGTTGATTGAAGCTAGAAGAACTCTACTAGAAGCAACCCGTCTGCCTGAATACTTCTGGGCAGAAGCTGTTAACACTGCATGCTACACTCAGAACAGATCTCTTGTGCACTCTACGTTAAAGAAGACTCCCTACGAGCTATGGAGAGGAAGAAAGCCAAATGTCAGCTACTTCTATGTGTTCGGTTATGCATGTTATATTATCAACAATGGAAAATAGTATCTGACTAAGTTCCAACCCAAGTCAGACGAAGGAATCCTTCTCGGATATGCCACAAACAGTAAGGCTTATAGAGTATTCAATAAAAAGACGTTATGTGTTGAAGTCTCGATTCACATCATCTTCGATGAAACAGACTCAGACAAATTTGTGCCTCAAGACACTACTATCGACGACTCAGACTCTACGAACGAGGTCGTCGAGCTCAACACCATGATCGTAGCCCCAAAAGATGAAATTATCGAGCCTGAAGAAGAGATCGTAGAGAGAACTACGCTAGACAATGAACCTCCACATTAAAAAGTAGAGGTTGATCTTGAAGAATTCAGACAAGAAGGCATCAGGACAGATGTTCCAACAGAAAACAGATGGGAAAGAGATCACACTCAAGACCTAATCATTGGAGATTCAAATGCAAGAGTCAAGACAAGATCTGCCACCCAGAATGAGTGTTTTTATCTAAGCTTTCTGCCACAAATGGAACCCAAGAAGATAAAAGATGTTATGGAAGACTCAAGTTGGATAGAAGCCATGCAAGAGAAACTAAATCAGTTTGAAAGAAGTGAAGTATGAAGATTAGATCCAAGACCAAGAAGCCAACCAGTTATTAGCACCAAGTGGGTCTTCAGAAACAAGATGGATGAAGATGGGGTAATAACAAGGAACAAGGCAAGACTAGTACCCAAAGGTTACTTCCAAGAAGAAGGCATCAACTATGACAAAACCTTCATACCTGTTGCCAGATTATAAACCATCAGGATATTCCTTGCTTTTGCTGACCACATGAAGTTCAAAGTCTTTCAAATGGATGTTAAAAGTGCATTTCTGAATGGTGAACTTCAAGAAGAAGTATATGTGGAGCAACCTCTAGGTTTCATCAATCCAACTTTCTCTGATTATGTCTATAGATTAGACAAAACCATATATGGACTTAAACAAGCACCTAGAGCATGGTATGAAATACTAACTAACTTTCTTATTAAAAATGGCTTCACTAGTGGTAGAGTAGATACAACATTATTCCTTAGAAAGCACAAAAACAAATTCCTATTAGTTCAAATATATATAGATGACATTACTTTGGCTCTACTGATGAAAAACTGTGCAAGAGATTTGCCAAGCTTATGCAGATCAAGTTCAAAATGAGTATGATGGGTGAGCTGAATTTCTTCCTTAGATTACATGTAAAGCAGACTGATGAAGGTATCTTCATTAACCAAGCCAAGTATGTAAGACCCCAAATTATTAATAAATAAAATTTAATTTCCTCTATTTATTATTCTGAAATAGTAAGAGTTGATTTGATTAATGTGGTTAGTTATGGGTAAAATGCGCAAATATTTTAAATAAGCAAGTGGTTATAAAATATTCATTGTTGTCGGAGAATATTTGTTTGGTCGTGGAATATTCTTGTTGTCGGGGAATATTCGTACGACGGCGCAGCCTTGTGTGGGCCCCATAACAGAAAATGATTGGATGAAAAAAACGACAAAAATAAGTTGTTTATAAATAACGGCGTAGTTGTTACCATTAATACTGTTGGAATACCCGGTGGTTAAAACACGGTAATACGCGTAGCACACAGTATTGCACCAATTATTGATTCTTACGTAAGAAGGCACTACTCAATAATTGTTACAGTAATTACTGTTCAATATTGTATTTTAATGATTCAATAATTGCTGCGTTGATATTTTATATTACTGTTGTTTCAATAATTGTCACTACGCAGTATTTTTCATTATCGGAGCAATAATTCATATTATCTGAATAATATTATTAGATAACATTATTGGTAATGTCTAGAAAGTTCTGTCTAAGGAGAGGTTTGGTCATCTAATTGCGCGCCAGTAAGGAAAAATCCTTATTGGAAAGCCCCCTCTTTCCTGGGAACGGCTTGGTTGCCAGTACTGTGGTTCTGTAATATTATTTGTGTATAATTAATTATTAATTTATATGATGAGGAAAATAGTGATTTTATGTGGATATAGATAGAGAAAAATTTTAATGTGACAATTGTTGAAAATTAATATTTTATCTTTTTCTGATAAAATAATTCATTTAAATATATTATTTTAATAATATATTGATGGTGGTATTTTTACAATGAATGTGGGATATATGAGTATATGAGGAGGAAGAGTATTTTTGTGGCATTAAATGATTAACACATGTTTTGTGTGTTGGTGGACATAATTCTTGACCGAAAATTTATTATTGACTATAAAATCGTCCGTTTGTGAATTTCGGTCAATTTCTGTTTGGAATTTGGAAAAACTTTCTTCTGCAAAGTTGTAGAGAATTGAATTTTCTATAAAAACTCGCGAGATTCGAATTTTCTAATAAAAGGGCTATTTATTATGAATTATTGAAGTTCTGAAGTTCCGAAATAATTGATTTTTGGAAGTTTTATTTATTATTTTGAAGAAAAACATTTTTTGGCATTTAAGTGGGCTAACATGTGATATAAATGGGCTGAGATCAGATGTCTAGAGGTGGGCTAAGGAAAATTTGATAAATGTATTATTATTATATTAAATTTTCTGCTTTGGTGTTCTAAGCATTTTCCTATAAATAGGGTGCTTAGGTTAGAATTGAAAATCACACCAGAAACACAAGTTTCTCTCTATTTCTCTCTCTATATCGAGCGTATTCTTGTGAGTATTTGATACTTTGAGTGTTGCTATACGGTGCAAGTTTCCTTCAGCACTATATCTAGTATTCCAGTCAGAAGTACCGTCTTTCCGAGGTAAGGGATGTTATTTCTTCTTAAATGATATTATTTTCTTCAATATCATTATGCCGAAGTATTGATCTAAACTTTTTATCAAATTTAGAACTTTTCATGTCGAGGTTACTATTCATGAGTTACTATTCATGAGTTACTATTCACGAGTTACTATTCACGAGTTACTATTCACCGAAAAATGAAATTTCCTTCTTTTCGTCCAAATATCTATTCTGGATACTAGCTTTGATTGTATCCATATTTTGATCATTCTTGAATTTTACTTCACTATGATAAGGTATTTTTGGACATGGATAAATTGAAATACGAATCCTTAATATTTATTATTTTGTTTCACTGGATTCGTTTTCTTTAAAATATTTTTCATCATCCTCAGTCTTAAATGATGATATAACTGAATATCTTTGGCCTGTAGTGCAAAGATGAATAATTTCTGATGAATATCTTTGGCCCGTAGTGCAAAGATGAACAGGTGTTGAGGTGAACATGACCAACTGATGGATATCTTTGGCCTGTAGTGCAAAGATGACTATTTGATTCAAGATATTTATTGATTGATGTTACAGGGATAAAATGTTGATGACTGACTTTTAAATTCATAGATAATCGTAAATTTCATTCTCTACGTAACTTCTCTATGAATTATTATTTTCCGCTGCGAATATTGAATTAAAACTTGTTGTCTATTGTATTCTATTAAATTTTTCCCTGTTGAAGACTAACGATAATTTGTTGTATATTATCTTAGTCATAATATTCTTTACTGGGCTAGTTGAGCTCACCCTTTTCCTTGTTGTTCCATTTTCTTCTCAAGAGGCGAGAATGTAGCAGGTACTAGTCGGGGTATGGAATGAAGGTTCTAGGAAGTTGTTTTAGTAGTCCTCACCATTTTTTTGTAAAATATTATTCCAATAATTGTAATGAGGACTTATTTGAGTGTGGATATTATCTAGATGACAATATTTGTATTTACACTCACAGTTTTTATGTTGTATTAATAAAGTTATAGTTTTTTCTGTACCATGTTATTGACGACTCAGAATAGGTGTTGTATACCTGTTTTGGGGGCGTCACAGTTGGTATCAGAGCTTAGAGATATGATCTCTGGCGGAGATCGGGAAATAAAACTAGGAGGGGAGAGACGAGTAAATCCTTCGCTAGTGTGTCCTACCTAAGCTTATTTGTTGGTCGGTCATAATATAGGGATATTATGTGATTTGTTAATTTGTTAAATTAACCCTTGTTTTATGGCAGTATTTGAGAATGTCGACTGAGAATGTTAACAGTGGAGTAAATGAAACCGTGGAGACACCTGTACTCACCAACGATGAGAACGTGCAACAGGCTGGCAATGTTCCTCCTGTGAACAACACCACTGAACAGACGGTGAACGATGAGATGTTTAGAAGCTTTTTGCGATTCATGCAAAACCAGACGAAGGAGATTCCTGTTCAAAATATAGGAAGAAACAATGGCAACGCACAGCTGGTCACAGCCAAGCAGTTTAATGAGTTGGGACCACCAGAATTCTGGGGAAAGCCGGATCCGATTAAGGCGGAGACATGGTTCAAGCAAATTACCAAGATATTTGATGTCTTGGGATGCACGGAGGAACAGAAGGTTCCATTTGCCACCTTTATGTTCTGTGGCGAGGCAGACTACTGGTGGGAATCTGTGAAGCGTACCCATCCAGCCGCACTCAGCATGTCTTGGGAGATATTTTAGAAGCTATTCAATGACAAGTACTTTCCTGAAAGTATTCGTCATATGAAGGAGGTAGAGTTTATTAGACTGGAGCAGAATAACATGACGGTGTCCCAGTACGAGGCGAAGTTTGCGGAGTTGTCCAGGTTTGCACCTCATTTGGTGGAGAATGAGGAACGTATGACGCGGATGTTTCTGAGAGGTTTGAAACCCGACATACGTCAATATCTCATTTCTCATAAATTTTCTCTCTATTCAGATGTTGTCAACAGGGCTCAATTATTAGAGCGAGATAACGAGTACGGTCAACCGAGGGACCACAACCAGGATCATATCGGTGACAACAGTCATCAGAATAATGATAACCAGCGGAGAAAGAAAAATACAGACAAGAACGACAACCACTCTGGTGGTAATCGTGGCTATGAAAATAGAAGAAGCGAGTCGGGAGGAGATTTTAAAAAGAGGAGATTCAACAATGACAATACGAAGACGTCAGCACCAGCAGCAACTGGTTCCAAGGGAGGAGAACGACCACCGGTCATATGCTATAAATGTGGAAAAGAGGGACATATCAGCCCAAACTGTCCACAACAGTTCAAGGTATGCTATAACTGTGGAAAGGAAGGACATATCGCTCAAGATTGTACGATAGCGAAACCAAGTTCAGCGGGGACGGTGACTCAAAAGGCTGCCCCAGAAAAGTCAAAGTCAACGGTTCCTGGAAGAGCGTTTGTCGTGACTGGTCAACATACGAGGAACCCAAACGAGGTGATCACGGGTAAGCTAATCATAAATTCATGTGAAGTTTATACCTTACTAGATACCGGTGCTACCCATTCATTTATTTCTCCTGCTTGTGCTCAACGTTTAAACTTGACTCCGGAGAAATTAGACTTTGATTTATCTGTGGAGACTCCGTTAGGGGAAACTTTCATCACATCCACTGTTTATAAATCTTGTTTGATCCAAGTTGGTACCATCACCTTACCTGTTGACCTTATCTCTTTAAAGATACTTGCATTTGACGTGATTTTAGGAATTGATTGGTTAACTACTCATCATGCCAAAATTGATTGTTTTCGTAAGGTGATTAGTTTTCATATTCTTAATCAACCTGTTGTTCGAATTCAAGCAACAAAGCCATTAAAATCAATCACTGTCATATCAAGTCATAAAGCTATTCGTTTATTGAAAAACGGATGTCAAGCTTTCTTAGCCCATGTTATGGATTTGAATAAAGACACGTCAAATTTGAATAATATTCCCGTTGTTAGTAACTTTCCTGACGTATTTCCTGAAGAACTTCCCGGTCTACCCCCAGAACGTGAAGTTGAATTCTTCATTGATCTTGAACCTGGTACAAAGCCCATTTCTAAAACCCCATATCGAATGGCTCCTATTGAACTTCAGGAGTTAAAAGTCCAACTACAAGAGTTGTTGGACATCGGTTTCATTCGTCCTAGTACATCTCCTTGGGGTGCTCCTGTTTTATTTGTAAAGAAGAAAGACGGGAGTATGCGACTTTGTATCGATTACCGAGAATTAAACCATGTCACCATCAAGAATAGGTATCCGCTACCTCGTATTGATGACCTGTTTGACCAGTTACAAGGAGCACAATTCTTTTCAAAAATCGATCTTCGTTCTGGATATCATCAGCTGAAGGTTAAAACTGAGGATATTCCGAAGACTGCCTTTAGAACTCGGTACGGGCATTATGAATTCTTAGTCATGTCTTTTGGATTGACTAATGCTCCTGCGGCTTTCATGGATATGATGTACCGAGTATTCAAAGATTATTTGGATTAGTTCGTTGTTGTCTTTATTGATGACATCCTCATATATTCCAAAAGTCGTGAAGATCATGAGCACCATTTGAAGCTGGTACTCCAAAGGTTGCGTGAAAACAAGTTATATGCTAAGTTGAAGAAATGCGAGTTCTGGCTTGAGGAAGTAGCATTCCTAGGGCACGTGGTGTCAAAACATGGAGTATCTGTGGACCCGGCGAAGATTGAAGCAATACAAAGCTGGGAGCAACCGAAGACGGTGACCGATGTACGTAGCTTTCTAGGCTTAGCTGGTTATTATCGGAGATTCGTAGAAGGGTTTTCTCGAATCGCTACCCCGTTAACTCAGCTGACTCGGAAGGATATCAAATCCGTATGGAACGAAGAATGCGAGAAGAGTTTCCAAGAGCTTAAGAGGAGACTCATTTCGGCACCTGTTCTGACAATACCATCTGGTTCGGATGGATTTGTTATCTACAGCGATGCTTCAGGCAAAGGGTTAGGATGTGTTCTCATGCAACGTGGGAAAGTCATAGCCTATGCCTCGCGACAACTTAAAGAATATGAGAGGAATTATCCTACTCACGATCTAGAGTTGGCAGCAGTCGTTTTCGCACTAAAGATCTGGAGGCACTATCTATATGGGGAGAAGGTGGAGATATATTCAGACCATAAAAGCCTCAAATATTTCTTCACTCAAAAAGAACTCAACATGCGGCAACGACGTTGGCTCGAGCTGTTGAAAGATTACGACCACACTATTCAATACCATCCTGGAAAAGCAAACGTGGTAGCTGACGCGTTGAGTAGAAGATCATATGCAGGAACGAGTGCGATGATGTCAAGTATATGCGTAGAACCAACTTTAATCGATAAAGTTAAAGTTGCTCAAGCTACAGACCCGGAGCTGATGCGTATGAAGAAGAAAGTGCAAGAAGGTGCTATTCCAGAAGCAAGAATCGATGAAGAAGGAATACTTCGAGTCCACTCCAGACTTTGTGTTCCTAACGATTCTGATTTAAAGTACAAGATCATGATGGAGGCACACAATACACCATTTGCAATCCATCCTGGAAGTACTAAAATGTATCGTGATCTTTGACATACATTTTGGTGGAGCAATATGAAGAGAGAGATTGCAAAGTTTATCTCGATGTGTTTAACTTGTCAACGTGTAAAGGCGGAGCATCAAGTACCAAAGGGTCCATTGCAACCACTTGAGATTCCGAAATGGAAGTGGGAACACATTACCATGGATTTTGGGTCGGGTCCCACGGTTTCTCAAGGTATAAATGCTATTTGGGTTATAGTTGATAGATTAACCAAGTCTGCTCATTTCTTGCCGATACGGGAGACTTATTCCCTTGAACATCTTGCTAGTATGTACGTGAATGAGATTGTAAGGTTGCATGGCATGCCAGTATCCATAGTTTCGGATCGTGACCCAAGATTCACTTCAAGATTTTGGGTTAGCTTGCAAAAAGCTATGGGCACGGATTTACGGTTCAGTTCGGCATACCATCCTCAAACGGACGGGCAATCAGAGAGGACTATTCAAACTCTTGAAGATTTATTAAGACTTTGTGTCCTAGATTTCAAAGGAAGTTGGGATAAGTACCTACCATTGGTGGAATTCTCCTACAACAACAGTTATCAGGCAAGTATAGGTGTGGCTCCCTTTGAAGCATTGTATGGACGAAAGTGTCGCTCTCCAGTATATTGGGATAAGGTGGGAGAAGCAACGTTGTTGGGACCAGAGTTGGTACGAATGACTACAGAGAAGATCCAAACGATTCGACAACGTATACAAACGGCACAAGATCGACAAAAGAGTTATGTGGATCTTCATCGAAAGGACGTGGAATTTGACATTGGGGATCATGTATTATTACGTGTAGCTCCATGGAAAGGAGTTACAAATTTGGGAAGAGAGGAAAGCTCAATCCACAATTTATTGGTCCATTTCAGATTCTTGACCGAGTAGGAAATGTGGCCTATAGACTTGCGTTACCTCCAAGTATGTCTCGTGTTCATAATGTTTTTCATATATCTGTGCTTCGTAAATATGTGAAAGACCCGAACCATGTTATTGAGTTAGAACCGGACGAGATAGTTGAAGACTTAACGTACGAGGAGGTACCTGTCAAGATCATGGATAATAAGGAGCATGTCCTACGCACGAAGGTCATACCACAAGTTAAAGTTTTGTGGAGAAACCATGCTATTGAGGAAATGACCTGGAAGTTGGAAACGGAAATGAAAGCGAGGTATCCTCATCTTTTCGAAACACCAGGTACGTATGTCAATTTCGAGGACGAAATTTCATAAGGAGGGGAGGTTGTAAGACCCCAAATTATTAATAAATAAAATTTAATTTCCTCTATTTATTATTCTGAAATAGTAAGAGTTGATTTGATTAATGTGGTTAGTTATGGGTAAAATGCGCAAATATTTTAAATAAGCAAGTGGTTCTAAAATATTCATTGTTGTCGGAGAATATTTGTTTGGTCGTGGAATATTCTTGTTGTCGGGGAATATTCGTACGACGGCGCAGCCTTGTGTGGGCCCCATAACAGAAAACGATTGGATGAAGAAAACGACAAAAATAAGTTGTTTATAAATAACGGCGTAGTTGTTACCATTAATACTGTTGGAATACCCGGTGGTTAAAACACGGTAATACGCGTAGCACACGGTATTGCACCAATTATTGATTCTTACGTAAGAAGGCACTACTCAATAATTGTTACAGTAATTACTGTTCAATATTGTATTTTAATGATTCAATAATTGCTGCGTTGATATTTTATATTACTGTTGTTTTAATAATTGTCACTACGCAGTATTTTTCATTATCGGAGCAATAATTCATATTATCTGAATAATATTATTAGATAACATTATTGGTAATATCTAGAAAGTTCTGTCTAAGGAGAGGTTTGGTCATCTAATTGCGCGCCAGTAAGGAGAAATCCTTATTGGAAAGCCCCCTCTTTCTTGGGAACGGCCTGGTTGCCAGTACTGTGGTTCTGTAATATTATTTGTGTATAATTAATTATTGATTTATATGATGAGGAAAATAGTGATTTTATGTGGATATAGATAGAGAAAAATTTTAATGTGACAATTGTTAAAAATTAATATTTTATCTTTTTCTAATAAAATAATTCATTTAAATATATTATTTTAATAATATATTGATGGTGGTATTTTTACAATGAATGTGGGATATATGAGTATATGAGGAGGAAGAGTATTTTTGTGGCATTAAATGATTAACACATGTTTTGTGTGTTGGTGGACATAATTCTTGACCGAAAATTTATTATTGACTATAAAATCGCCCGTTTGTGAATTTCGGTCAATTTTTGTTTGGAATTTGGAAAAACTTTCTTCTGCAAAGTTGTAGAGAATTGAATTTCCTATAAAAACTCGCGGGGTTCGAATTTTCTGATAAAAGGGCTATTTATTATGAATTATTGAAGTTCTGAAGTTCCGAAATAATTGATTTTTGGAAGTTTTATTTATTATTTTGAAGAAAAACGTTTTTTGGCATTTAAGTGGGCTAACATGTGATATAAATGGGCTAAGATCAGATGTCTAGAGGTGGTCTAAGGAAAATTTAATAAATATATTATTATTATATTAAATTTTCTGCTTTGGTGTTCTAAGCATTTTCCTATAAATAGGGTGCTTAGGTTAGAATTGAAAATCACACCAGAAACACAAGTTTCTCTCTATTTCTCTCTCTATATCGAGCGTATTCTTGTGAGTATTTGATACTTTGAGTGTTGCTATACGGTGCAAGTTTCCTTCAGCACTATATCTAGTATTCTAGTCAGAAGTACCGTCTTTCCGAGGTAAGGGATGTTATTTCTTCTTAAATGATATTATTTTCTTCAATATCATTATGCCGAAGTATTGATCTGAACTTTTTATCAAATTTGGAACTTTTCATGTCGGGGTTACTATTCATGAGTTACTATTCACGAGTTACTATTCACCGAAAAATAAAATTTTCTTCTTTTTGTCCAAATATCTATTCTGGATACTAGCTTTGATTGTATCCATGTTTTGATCATTCTTGAATTTTACTTCACTATGATAAGGTATTTTTGGACATAGATAAATTGAAATACGAATCCTTAATATTTGTTATTTTGCTTCACTGGATTCGTTTTCTTTAAAATATTTTTCATCATCCTCAGTCTTAAATGATGATATAACTGAATATCTTTGGCCTGTAGTGCAAAGATGAATAATTTCTGATGAATATCTTTGGCCCGTAGTGCAAAGATGAACAGGTGTTGAGGTGAACATGACCAACTGATGGATATCTTTGGCCTGTAGTGCAAAGATGACTATTTGATTCAAGATATTTATTGATTGATGTTACAGGGATAAAATGTTGATGATGAGCTTTTAAATTCATAGATAATCGTAGATTTCATTCTCTACGTAACTTCTCTATGAATTATTATTTTCCGCTGCGAATATTGAATTAAAACTTGTTGTCTATTGTATTCTATTAAATTTTTCCCTGTTGAAGACTAACGATAATTTGTTGTATATTATCTTAGTCATAATATTCTTTACTGGGCTAGTTGAGCTCACCCTTTTCCTTGTTGTTCCATTTTCTTCTCAGGAGGCGAGAATGTAGCAGGTACTAGTCGGGGTATGGAATGAAGGTTCTAGGAAGTTGTTTTAGTAGTCCTCACCATTTTTTTTTGTAAAATATTGTTCCAATAATTGTAATGAGGACTTATTTGAGTGTGGATATTGTCTAGATGACAATATTTGTATTTACACTCACAGTTTTTATGTTGTATTAATAAAGTTGTAGTTATTTCTGTACCATGTTATTGACGACTCAGAATAGGTGTTGTATACCTGTTTTGGGGGCGTCACAAAGTACATTAAAGACTTACTTAAAAAGTATGGCATGGAATCAGCCTCTCCCATGAAAACACCAATTGCTCCGGTAACTAAGCTTGACAAAGATAAAAAAAGTAAAAGTATTGACTTTACTCAATATAGAGGTATGATAGGCTCTCTTCTATATCTAACTGCCAGTAGACCAGACATAATGTTTGCAACATGTATATGTGCTAGATTTTAAGCAAATCCTAAGGAATCACACTTAACTGCTGTAAAAAGAATTTTCAGGTATCTCAAAGGCACACCTCACTTGGGACTCTGGTATCCCAAGGAGTCCTTCTTTGAACTGACAGGATATACAGATGCTGATTTTGTAGGCTACAAGATCGATAGAAAAAGTACTTGTGACGCCCCCAAAATATGTATACATCACCTATTCTGAGTCGCCAATACATGGTACAGAATACAAATACAATCTTTAATATATACAAGAGAGCTGTGAGTTTTAATACAAATACTGTTTTCTAGACAATATCCACTCTCAGAATAAGTCCTCATTACATTTATTGTCACACTATTTCATAGAATAGTGAGGACTACTAATGCTATCATCTGGACCGTCACTCAGTTCCCCGACTCATCCCAGCTATATTCTCATTTTCTGAAGAGAACAGTGAAAGAAAGGGTGAGCTCAACTAGCCCAGTAAGAAATATTATGACTAAGATAATGCAAAATAAATTATCATTAGTCTTTAACAATGTTAAACTGATAAAATACAATAGACATCAAGTTTAATTGCAGCAGATCAAGCAATCCATTAAAAGAGTCAAGTAGAGAATAAAATCTACTATCTTTTATGATTTAAAAGGTTTTTCATGACTTTTATCGCCGAGACTCAGCTTAATAAATAATCCACATCATCCCTGCACTACGGTCAAGGATATTCATTAGTATCACAACCACAAATTATCCATGCATCACAGCCAAGGATATTCATGTATTCATTAATGGTCATGATCATGCTAACAACTGTCCATCAATGCACTACCAACCAATGAGGACTTTTACCACATTATTTGTAACATTACGGTCATGATTATACCGAAAAATCCCTGGTCATAATCATACCAAGTCCATCTATGCACTACAGGCCACAACTGACTTTCAACAAAATATAAACATGAGGATGATGAAAATGATATAAGAATTCAATAAAACAGGTTCAAGAATTAATTTATCCAGGAACCAACAACGTCCAAATTGTCAACATGATACTGCTTTGTAGAGTAAAATTTAAGAATGCTCAAAAGAATATTTTTATGAAAAGATACTGGATGAAGCACAAATATCAAAGATATTCCACTAATTTCATGGAGTATAAAAGCCAAAACTTTAACCAACTGAATATAATAAAGAATAGAATAACAAAAGAATTCACCAAGCATGCGATAGACTGCACAGACAGGTTATTCCAACAGAAAAATAAATAATGGAACCAGGTTCGGCGTAAAATGCACAAACAAAATATTTCAACAGAATAATAAAGACGGAACCAGGTCCGACATAAAACGCACAGACAGGATATTCCAACAGAATAATAAATAATAGAATAATAGAAGTTCTCTTCATGAATATAAAAGAAATAATATTCCTTACGAGTACAACAAATAATATCCCTTACCGTAAAAGAAACTTGATATCGGAGTAGTGAAGTAGCAGAATACTTTTCTTCTCTCTCTCTATAATTTCTCACTCTAGAGTTTCAGTGAATTTATAAGAAAATAATGAAGGAATGAGTTTCTATTTATAGAAAAATAGACTGCATAGTAACTAACTCATGAACGGTCTAGATTGATTTACTTTAATCTGACGGTCCATATTTAAAGCAAAATCTTTTAAATAAAATATAATATATTCTATTTATAATCTAATAAAACGAATAACTTTATAAAAAATTTTACTACGCAAACACTATGCAAGCACTATGCAAATACTATGCATAATAAAATATAATATATTCTAATTATTGTCTAATAAAACAGATAACTTTATAAAAGTATTATGTTTTATATAAAAAGATTTTACTATTAGCCTAATAAAACGAATAACTTTATACAAGTATTCTGTTTTATATAAATTTTTTTTCTGTTTTATTACATTAATAATACCAATAAAACAAAACTGAGTGACTTATCACGTAAGCATCAATAATCAATACCGTGTGCTACTATGCAACCACGCGTATTACTGTTCTTTTACTACCGAGTTGTTCAACAGTATTAATGGTAAAACTTCTGCCTTTATTTTCAATAAAATATTTTTGTCGTTTTCTCAATCCGATAATAATTCTGTTGTAGGGTCCACCAATGATTGTGTTGTCGTACGAATATTCCTTGTTAAAACGAATATTCTCCGACCAATCGAATATTATATAACAACTTGCGTACTTTGCAAAATTTATAAATATTATCCACAAGTATAACATTATATCAAATCCACACCATAATATTCAAAAAAAAAATATTTCGAGAAATTTAAATCTTTATTCATAAAATCTGGGGTCTCACAATCTCCCCTCCTTATGAAATTTAGCCCTCGAAATTTACGTACGCACTTGATATGCCAAAGAGGTGAGGATACCTTGACTTTATTTCAGATTCTAACTCTTGAGGTATAACCTTGAATACCTTTATCATCGAAAACATTGCACGTTGCATACGTGCATGCCCGACGTCTTTCGATTGCCTCTGAAAATATAATAGTCCGAAAGATAACCATTTTTACCTTTTATAACGATCTTAAATTAAATAACTTAAAGAACAAACATTGTAGGTCTATTCGTCCTCGCTCCGGATCATCTTGAATCACCTCAATCGGAGTTCGTATGAAAAAGTTATGCCCAATTTACTAAAGGACGTCCAAACAGATTTTGGCTTAACACTAGACCAGCGCCTAGGTGCCAAATATTGGCCTTGGGAAAGCGCCTAGGCGCCCAAGAACAGATTCCAAGCACCGAGTCTAGTGCCTAGGTGCTCGACCTTTGGCACTTAACTCCAATTTTTCAGATTTTGCAACTTTTGACACATATACTTCAAATCTTCATAACTTCTTCATCCGTTATCGGAATTAGTCCGTTTTTGAGGCTATGGAAAGCTTGTAACATGCTCTACAAAACTCCCATGATTTCATAATTTCTCAGATTCATTAATTATTCTAAAATTTGGCTCCAAAGTCCCCCAAGACTAAGTTTTTTTCTAACAACGATACGTGAAAAACGTTATGAACATGCGACATACTTGGCGGTAAAATGAGTCTATAAGTCACATTTCCTACTTGATCGAGGATTTCAAATGGGTCAATTAAATCGAGGGTTGAGATAACGCCTTCTTGAACCTTCTTCTTCACATTCATCAGCTCTGAGTATGTAGCTTGAGCGGCTTTAACTTTATCTATTAAAGTCGATTCTAATCGTATATTCGTTATCTTCACGTGGGTCCTTAGAGTCTTTAACTCTATCTTCATCATTTGTAAGTTATACAAAATGGGTCTTTGTGTTAACAACATCTCACTCGCATACGATCTTCTACTTAACTTGTCAGCTACCACTTTCGTTCTTCCACGATGATATTGAATGGTATGGTCATAATCTTCAACAGCTCGAGCCAACGTCTTTGGTGCATGATACGTTCGCTTTAGTTGAAGAAATATTTAAGGGTTTAAGAAATGGGTTTTGTACTGGGGTCAATATAAAATTTGATTTCACGCTCTGGGGTAGGCTAAGAAGTCTTCAAGAATACGTTAGGAACTTTATTAATAATAGAAATATCGTTCAAAACTGTGACCCTCATCCAAGACTTGGATAGCACGTCACATTGATACCTATCAACTTGCCATCATCATTCACGAGGTCGCCTACAGAAAGTCTGGCTTCGGTGCATTCCACACAAAAAAGTCAACAACGAAAGGACCGGGCTCTTTACTTATGGCTTGATATGACAATGACTGACTTTAGTGGTTTGGTTGCTTGAATTCGCATAACAGGTTGGTTAGGAGTATGAAAGCTAACAACCTTACGAAAAGTATGATGAGTAGTTAACCAATCATTTCCAAAAATTACATCAAATACAAGTATTTTCAAAGAGATAAGATCGACAGGTAAAGTGAAAGTGTTGATCTGAACAAGATTTATAAATAGTGGAGGTAACGAAGGTTTCTCCCAACTGAGTTTAAACAGATATATCAAAGTCTAACTTCTCCGGAGTTAACTTCAAATATTGAACACAACTAGGTGAAATAAAAGAGTGAGTAGAACCGGTATCTAACACGGTATAGATTTCACAATAGTTTATGACTAACATACCCGTGATAATTTTATTCAGGTTCCTTGTCACGAAAAAAAATGCTCTCTCTTAAACTACCGGCTTTGACTTTTCTGGGACGACCTTTGGTGCCTTCATCTTAGCTGAACTTGTCTTTGATGAACGATAAAATTGGGCTAAGTGACCTTCTCTTCCATAATTATAACATGCTTTAGATGGCATCGTGCAGTTTCGACTGATGTGTCTCTCCCCTCCGCATTTGAAGCATATGATAGGTGGTCGTTCTCCTTCCTTAACAATGGGTGCTAGTGCTGATGTCTTTCCATCATTGTTGAATGTCCTCTTCTTGAAATGTCCATTCTTATTATTTTGACCATGATTACCACCGAAGTGGTTACCATTTCTGGCATGTTAATTCCCTCCATATTTATTGTCACCGCTTTGATGACTGTTATCACCGGCATTATCATTTTACCGGCTGCTCTCTTTTGGATGCGTTGACTCGTTATCGCGCTCAACTAATTGAGCCCTATTTATAATATCTGAATACAAACACAGTTTATGAGAAATAAGATATTGACGTATCTCCGGCTTCAAACCTCTTAAAAACATCTGCGTCATTCTCTCTTCATTATCAACCAAGTGGGACGTAAATCGGGACAACTCGACAAACTTGGCTTCGTACTGCGACACGGTCATGTTGTTTTGCTCCAACTTGATAAATTCCACCTCCTTCATGTGACGAATGCTTTCGAGAAAGTACTTGTCATTGAATAGCTCTTGGAACTTCTCCCAAGACATCTTAAGTGCGTCAGGCTGGGTACATTTTATAGATTTCCACCAGTGATCTGCTTCTTCACGCAACATAAAGGTGGCAAAGGGAACCTTTTGCTCCTCGGAGCATCCCAAGACATCAAATATCTTGGTGATCTGCTTTAACCACGTCTCCGCCTTAAGTGGTTCTGGCTTTCCCAAAAACTCTGGTAGTCCCAGCTCCTTGAATTGATTAGCTGTGACCAACCGTGGGTTGCCATTGTTTCCTCCTACATTATGAACAGGAGCGGCCTTTGCCTGATATTGCATGAATTCTAAAATACTCCTAAACGTACCGTCGTTCGTCAATTGATCAGTGTTGTTGTTTACATGAGGATTATTGTCTTCCTGTTGCACATTGTCCTGATTATTGATCTGTGGAGACTCAACGGTCTCCTGTGCTCCATTGCTTATCTCAACATTTTCAGATACCATTTTCAAATACTGCAACAAAACAAGGGTTAATTAACATATCACATATTATCCCTATACTCTGACCGACCAATTAAATACCAAATAAACTTCTTAGGTAGGTCATACTAGCGAAAGAATTTCCCCGTCTCTCCCCTCCTAGTTCTTGCCTCACATCTCAACCAGGAATCATATCCCTAAGCTCTGATACCAACTGTGACGCCCCCAAAATAGGTATACATCACCTATTCTGAGTCGCCAATACATGGTACAGAATACAAATACAATCTTTAATATATAACAAGAGAGCTGTGAGTTTTAATACAAATACTATTTTCTAGACATTATCCACTCTCATAATAAGTCCTCATTACATTTATTGTCACACTATTTCATAGAATAGTGAGGACTACTAATTCTATCATCTGGACCATCACTCCGTTCCCCGACTTGTCCCAGCTATATTCTCATTTCCTGAAAAGAACAGTGAAAGAAAGGGTGAGCTCAACTAGCCCAGTAAGAAATATTATGACTAAGATAATGCAAAATAAATTATCATTAGTCTTCAACAATGTTAAACTGATAAAATATAATAGACATCAAGTTTAACTGCAGCGGATCAAGCAATCCATTAAAAGAGTCAAGTAGAGAATAAAATCTACTATCTTTAATGATTTAAAAGGTTTTTCATGACTTTTATCGCTGAGACTCAGCTTAATAAATAATCCACATCATCCCTGCACTACGGCCAAGGATATTCATTAGTATCACACCCACAAATTATCCATACATCACAGCCAAGGATATTCGTATATTCATCAATGGTCATGATCATGCCAACAACTGTCTATCAATGCACTACCGGCCAATGAGGACTTTTACCACATCATTTGTAACATTACGGTCATGATTACACCGAATAATCCCGGGTCATAATCATACCAAGTCCATCTATGCACTACAGGTCACAGATGACTTTCAACAAAATATAAACATGAGGATGATGACAATGATATAAGAATTCAATAAAACAGGTTCAAGAATTAATTTATCCAGGAACCAATAACGTCTAAATTGTCAACATGATACTGCTTTGTAGAGTAAAATTTAAGAATGCTCAAAAGAATATTTCCATAAAAAGATACTGGATGAAGCACAAATATCAAGGATATTCCACTAATTTCGTGGAGTATAAAAGCCAAAACTTTAACTAACTGAATATAATAAAGAATGGAATAACAAAAAAATTCACCAAGCATGCGATAGACCGCACAGACAGGTTATTCCAACAGAAAAATAAATAATGGAACCAGGTCCGAGGTAAAACGCACAGACAGGATATACCAACAGAATAATAAAGACGGAACCAAGTCCGGCGTAAAACGCACAGACAGGATATTCCAACAGAATAATAAATAATGGAATAATAGAAGTTCTCTTCATGAATACAAAAGAAATAATACTTCTTACGAGTACAACAAATAATATCTTTTACCGTAAAAAAATCTTGATATCGGAGTAGTGAAGTAGCAGAATACTTTTCTTCTCTCTCTCTATAATTTCTCTCTCTAGAGTTTCAGTGAATTCGTAAGAAAATAATGAAGGAATGAGCTTCTATTTATAAAAAAATGGACTGCATAGTAACTAACTCATGAACGATCTAGATTGATTTACTTTAATCTGACGGTCCATATTTAAAGCAAAATCTTTTAAATAAAATATAATATATTCTATTTATAATATAATAAAATGAATAACTTTATAAAAGATTTTACTATGCAAATACTATGCAGACAGTATGCAAATACTATGCATAATAAAATATAATATATTCTAATTATTGTCTAATAAAATAGATAACTTTATAAAAGTATTCTGTTTTATATAAAAAGATTTTACTATTAGCCTAATAAAACGAATAACTTTATAAAAGTATTCTGTTTTATATAAAAAGCTTTTCTGTTTTATTACATTAATAATACCAATAAAACAAAACTGAGTGACTTATCACGTAAGAATCAATAATCAATACCGTGTGCTACTATGCAACCACGCGTATTACTGTACTTTTACTACTAAGTAGTTCAACAGTATTAATGGTAAAACTTCCGCCATTATTTTTAATAAAATATTTTTGTCGTTTTCTCAATCCGATAATAATTCTGTTATGGGATCCACCAATGATTGTGTCGTCGTATGAATATTCCCTGTTAAAACGAATATTCCCCGACCAATCGAGTATTATATAACAACTTGCGTACTTTGCAAAATTTATAAATATTACCCACAACTATAACATTATATCAAATCCACACCATAATATTCAAAAAAAATATTTCGAGAAATTTAAATCTTTATTCATAAAATCCGGGGTCTCACAGTACTAGTGGAAGTTGTCAGTTGCTAGGAAACAAACTTGTGTCTTGGTTCAACAAGAAGCAAAACTCAATATCTACTTCAACAGCAGAAGCTGAATACATTGTTGCTGGTAGTTGCTGTGCTCAAATCTTATGGATGAAAAATCAGCTAGCAGACTATGGGTTTGATTTCAAATCTATACATGTTCATTGTGATAACACAAGTGCCATAACAATAACACATAATCCTGTCATGCATTCTAGGACTAAGCATATAGAAATAAGATATCATTTTATTATGGACCATGTTCAAAATGGAACTACATCTTTACAATACATCCCTACTGAAAATCAACTTGCTAATGTCTTTACAAAGCCTCTAGATGAATCCAGATTTAATAAATTGACAAGTGAGTTAGGCATGCTAAATCTGCAACCATAAACTCTATGCTCTAGTTTGTGCTAACCATGCAGATAAAAATGCTATGTTTAAAATCGTAGAGATAACTAAAGAGGAACCACGATCGTAGAGCAGCCTGGACATAACAGAGAAGCATCCTGTGATGACATCATTTCTATCAAATCCAAGCAACCCCTCTGATAAGCGCCTCATGGGAAACCAGACCCTTAGTTCAGTCTAAGAGGTTGGCCTTTCCTGAGCTACCTTAACCCAGAAGAGCTACCTTAACCCAGAAGGAATGCTATGTCAAAGCTCATCACAAGGACCAGGGCAAACAATGATCGTAGAGAAGAGTCAACAATGAACTCTACCATCTCAAGGCAACCTCGACGATCGTAGTCCTCCCAAAGGATACACTAGATTAGGGGGAGCTAAGGGCAGATCGGTATTTTTAACACTATTCAAGATCGTGGAGCCCGACAGAACTCGACACATGCCCCACTATGTAGATCGTGTGGAGAGAAGTTACAAGTACAATTTGTAAAGGCTTTTTGAAAATTCACCTTAGAATTTCAAAAAGCTCATTCCTCTCTCTCTCTCTCTATCAGCAGAAACCCTAGCTTTCAGAACGATCAACCAACCTCAGTTCGAGAAAATCAATGGCTATTTCCAATGTTATATCTGGTTACCAACTCTGCTTTGACGAATTCAAGACAACTGACCCTCAGTTTCATAAGATTCTGTCTCTTCTGAAGAAAGCTGGTCTTGAAGAAGCTTTGAGCACCAACACATGGATATACCCAAAGCTGGTGAAAGAGTTCTACAATAATGGAGTTTTCGAGAATGACATCATCACTACAAGGGTCAAGGGGGAACAAATTAAACTCAAAACTGAAGATACAAACCTAGCCCTAGGTTTTAAATCAAAAGGACTCGTATCTATGGATGTCATCAACTTTCATAAAGGTCTGAAAAAGATGCACCACACAAAGTTTCAGAACGTCAAGGGGTACAAGAAGAAAGACTTTCCCCAGAAGTATGAATTTCTGGTTGACATTGTTGGGAAGTGCATATACTGTAAAAGCTCTGACCACGACTTTGTAAATGAAGTTCAACTAAAGCTCATGACAACAATCTGCTTCAGGATTAAACTCAACTATGGGGCCCTACTTATCGATTGGATTGGGAAGTGAATACTCAGCTCAAAGAAATCAAAGAGCTCTAGAAAAATGCTCTATGGGAGGTTCATAAGCATAATCCTGCAATCGGCTCTAGGTAACAAAATTGGGGACAAGGAAGGGGAATCCATCAATCCCAACAGAAAAATGACCCAGCAGCTATTTCAAGATTGGAAAAGAAACCTTGCAGAAAATGTCAGAATGATGTTTGGATCAAATGAAAGGACTGGTGAAGCAAAAGTATCTTGGCTACTAGGAAACATGTCAGTTGTGAAGGAATCTAATGAAGAAGAAGAAATTAATCAAGAGGAACCCATCGCTTTGATCAGAAAAAGCAAGGGTAAGAGGAAAATAAAAGGTCAAACAACAGAAGAGCCTCAAGGCTCAACCACTGATGCACCCTAAGAGAGTTCGAGCACTGAAACTCTGAAGAAAATGAAGAGGAAAAAGTAGCAGTCTGAGGAGGAAGAAGATAGAGCCACCATCTCTCAGCTACTTAAGAAGGGAAAACGCAGCCACAAAATAAAGAAGTCTTCACTCCATTCGATCGTAGAGTCACTACCGATCGTAAAGTACAGACTTATCATCACTCCAAAAGTTGATGCTACAATAGAGTCTTAGCCAGAACCAACCGTCAGAACTGAAGCTAAAGAAAGCACCGAGGTTGAAGCTCAGCCCAGAAAAACAAGAAGAAAGCTTGTCAAAAAAATATGTTCTTGAAAATGAGAAAGTCTTGAAGGAAGAAGAAAGGAAAACAACTACAGTAAAGGAGCTTCCTGAAGTTCCTGCACTAGAGAATGCTCCAGCTAAGGGGGAGTTGCCTGAAGTTCAAATAAATGATCAGATTGAGGGGGAGTATCTCTAAGTTTTTATGTAAGAAAAAGCTACAGCTGAGGGGGAGATACAAGAGGAAAGGGAAATCGAAGGTATAAAAACTATAGAGGTAGAAAGGGTGAAGATCAGACAAGGTATGAGGAGATGTTTGAAGTAGTGGAAATTTCAAATGAAGAAAATGAAGATCGAGAAAAAGAAGAGGATGATGAAGTTGAGATTATTGTAGTGGGCTGGGATGGATATAGGAGAGCCAACTACAATCAACTGTTCTCCTACTTACCTATGATGCCCTATTACAGAGCCCAAATTCTCAACTCCTGGGATCACATGTTCTGGACTTTCAAAGCTTATCCAGTAATCTCTGTGCTTGCTCATGGACTCCTAGGCAACCTCACGTTTGCTCAGAAGCTAATCACTAACCATCATTCTTCAGAAACTGGGCATGAGGTACAATCAATTCCCATCTCTTTCAGAGTTCGTCACTGTCCTTCATCAACCTTTAACCAATTCTACGAATTGCCAAGATGGTTGGAAGTGATACTTCATCCACTAAACCAATTTCAAGCTACAGAATCCCAACATTCTGTAACTGATGAACCAAATATGCCTAATTTTATATTGATTTAGTCTCCCACCATCTCTTACTCTACGATTATCTATCATACTTAAATCGTTGTCACCTACTCAACCAGAACCAACGTCACCTCCTCCTATAAATCAAACTCACATGCCTGAACCTCCTTCAGATATTCCTTCCTCATCAACCAATAATTATTTTGATCTTGACCTTGCTCTCTACAGTCTGCAAAATCAAAATACTAGGGCCTCTCCTCCAAACTCTCAGCAAATTCTTGAGCTTCTCTCAGATCTTCCTACCAAAATTGAGCTATCCAATACATCACAGAAAGTGACCAAGGATATTCAAGAAGATCTTGAAACTCACACTGAGGTTGTTCATATGAGGCTGAACCATTTGATAGATGCTGCCAACACCCTTCCCAATAATTTGAGCTCTGAGCTCACAAATTAGCTCAGGGTGATCATCAAGGAAATGACTCACAACATTAATGAAAGGGATCAGATTAACTTTTAGGCTACTAGGAAACAGTTCTCCTTATGCAGAAGACTCAGGAATCTCAAAATAAACTTGTGATGGAAAGTCTCTCAAGTCTACGAACCTCAATGAAAGAATTCTAAGAATTTTTAATAAGTCAGATGCAACAAACAGACCCTGTCTTGGCTATTCTACAAAAGAACAGGTCTCGAACTGATTCTCTGGTTCAAGAAAACCATGAAGACATTGCTCAATCTAGAAATCAGCTCCACGAACTTGTCCAAAGCATGAATTGTCTATCTGAAGACATTCAAACCCTTGATGCTGACATAAAGTGGGAGAATAAAGGGGAAGGAGAGAAAGGAAAAGGCAGAGGGAAACTCATTGCTCAATCATCAAAGAGCCCTCCCTCAAGAAAGTCTCGCCAGCTGACTTCACAATCTGAATAGCAGCAGCACCAACAAATTCTCATGGCACAACCGCTAAGGAGTCAAGGGCCATCTCTTAGCTCACAAGGGATAACCACTACTGGCCTACACATGCTAATTGGAGATCCTGCCTTTATGAATAGACATGATCATGGAAAATGGCCGAGTCAAAGCGAGATGGAAGATATTACATGGAGAGATGAAGTCAGCAGGAGAAGAAGAGCTGTAGAGCATGCCAATCCTCCAAGGAGCAAAAGGCAGAAGAAATAGAGATAAGTTGAAATTTATTTCTTATTGATGTAACAAAGCTTTAGTGTAATATCTATCTTTACAAACATCAATAAATTCATGCTTATTTTCTAGAGATTTCAGCTGCTCACTGAAACACTAAGTCATATTTACTTTCTAGCAATTGCATCTAGAAATTGATGATCATTATACAAATCTCCTTGGTTATGTCAACATCAAATAGGTGGAGATTGTTGGGAAATTACATATTTAAATTTGATGTTGAAAGTAAATAATCATGCTTATATGTTAAGTCCTTCAAGAAATACATGTGCAAGGACTTAGTAATAGATCAAAATTATTAGGTTTGATCTGTTCTTTATCTTTATCATTCTATAAGTGAATGTATAGAAGAAAAGATCAAAGCTATTAGGTTGATCTAATTTTTGAGATGTAATAGATAGGCTTCAATAGAATCGTAGTCTGTCAAGCCACCCAAGAGATTGTAGAAGCCAAGGCAGAATCGTAGAGCATCAAGAATCGTAGTCTGTCTGCTTTAAAGGGCCTCTCGCAGAATTGTAGAGCGGTCCAAACATCTGCCGAGCAAACTCAAGAATCGTAGTGTGCTCTCGAAATCGTAGAGTCTGTAAATCAATCAAGCAAAGATCGTAGTCTACCAGTGCTTAAGAAAAATCGTAGTGTTCTCCTCTATCAGTCTGGATCAAGCTTATATGGCAAGACACCACGATCATGATCGTAGTGCATCATCTGTCTGCATCAGAAGCATCAAGCTTTGTCCATTTGTTTAAGAATAAATTATAACAAATGTGGAATGGATTATAGACGTTGAAACTCTCGGAAATCCCAATGACCCAACACTCATCCTTAGTATATAACAAAGAAACGTAATGAAGAAGCTAAGGAAAGTACTACAGGTCAGCTGAAAACACCTTTTCAGGTGTTAGGTGAGATAGTAATTTGCTGTATCAGCGGGCCAGACGGCTAAACAGAAGATTTGTAGAAAGTCACCATCAGTGCTCAGAAATGTCAAATACAATTAATGCTTCAATGGATGACTTCAAACGGATACATTTCAAAGGCACCTTATATACAAATCAGATGCAAATACAAGATGCAAGCAAGAAAACAACGAAAAACTGAAGAACACTCAACGCTCAACTCTACGATCTGAAAAGAAAGCTTGCTCAACTACTCAATTCTTTCAAACACAAGCTTAATGGCAACTGAGTAGCACCATTCAAGAACTTAACTATCATTAAATGAAGTAAGAAGTTCCAAGTCTGCTGGACTTGAAGAGTTCTAAGTGAACTAAGAAGCTCCAAGACTGCTGGTCTTGAAGGAATATGTGAGATTTAAATATTATAAAGACATCCTTAGTGAATTTCCTACTCTAGGAGTAGAAGAGTGGATTAGGAGCCTTGAGTGCTCTGAACCACTTAAATTCTCGGTGTCTTTTATATTCATACTTTAACTGTAATACTTGTTATAATTGCCTGTTAACTATTAACTCTATTTATCTTAAAGGGGAACAAACAAATCATATATTCTGATAAAATTGATTAACAAATATGACAAAGTATTTTGAAATTTTTTTTTTAAAATATCTATTCAACCCCCCACTCTAGATAACTATTGTGCCTCTAGGAACTAATATATTTGATTTTATTAAAAAAACAATTAAAAGGTGAATAGAGAAGGACGAGGACAGAGCAAGGGGGAAGGGGACGGGGACGGAACAAGGGGAACGGGGATGCAGGGAAAGGGGGACAGAGACGGGGACAGACGGACGACAAACGGATTCTTTGGTTGGGGGCCGGCGGGGACCATGCCCGAGAGAGTAAGAGATGGGATAAGGAAGAGGGGAGGGGAGGGGAGGGGAGGGGAGGATCAACAGTGAAGGGGGAAGAAATAGAGAGGAGGAGATAGGGTCTTTTTCTTGTTATGTGTTCTTTTAAAGGTTTTTGTTCTTTTAAATTCCGTTTGGACTAAAGATAACTATTTAACATATTTTAAATTAGTCTTAAATATAAATTATTATCTTAAACTATTAACTTTTTTTCACTTCAATGATTGACCTTTTAATTTTTAAAATCAAGGCATTAAGCTCTTTTTTTCCCATTTTAGTTCAATTAGAATGCCACGACAGAAATTAATGAAGTGGTTATGACAGAAGGCATTGCAGTCCTGATGTGTCAAAAACATAATTTTCAATTATCTTATGTTGTCATTTTAATGTAAGGTAAGAAGGCAAAAATGTCATAATCATATTAAAAGCAAAACAACAATAAGTATTAAAAGTAAAACAATAATAAATAAAACAAGCAACATTCATCACGTATAAAAAAGGGAAAAAAAAGCTTTTAATAGAAATCAAATGCAAGATCTAAACCAATGATCAAAACCCAGAATATAGAAACCCTTTCTACGACTCCTCATCATCAAAAAGCCCTTCTTCTTCAATCATGTCGACTTTTTTCCTCCAGGCGCCTTTCCGTCCATTAAATTCGACGTCATTTGGCAAAATCTTACGAGAACCAGGCTTAAGCGAGCTGAAAAATTGGGTAGATGACAATTCACGAGAGTGGTGGCGAACGGAGGACTGAGAGTGCAACGGAGATGCCATAGGACAGATGTGACGCCCCCTAAATAGGTCCATACAATCCATTTCGAGTCGCCAAATACATGGTACAAAATTTAAATACAAACTTCATTTATACAATTATTAACTATCGTGTAAAATACAACAAAATATAAGCTGTGAGTTTTAATACAAATATTGCCTCATAGACAATATTCAAACTCAAATAAAGTTCTCATTACAATTAATATCACATTATTTTATAGAATAGTGAGGACTACTATAGCAACCATCTTGGACCATCACTTCATTCCCCAACTAGTCCCAACTATATTCTCATTTCCTGAAGAGAACAATGAAAGAAAAGGGTGAGCTCAACTAGCCCAGTAAAGAATATTTTGACTAAGATAATGCAGAATAAATTATCCTTAGTCCTCAACAGAGAGAAATCTGATAGAGTACAATAGACAACAAGTTTTAGATCAACAACTACAACGGAAATAACAATTCATTAGAAGAGTCAAGTAGAGTATGATGTCTACTATCTTCTATGATTTAAAAGTCCATCATCAATATTTTATTCCTGCAACACCAATCAATAATTATTTTTAATCAACGAATTATCTATGCACTACGGACCAAAGATAGTCGTTAACAACACCAGTTGTCATGATCATACTATACACCTGTCCATCTATGTACTACGGGCCAAAGAGGACTTTCACCACAAACCTTTATCTGTAACATTAAAGGTCATGATTATACCAATACAAAATTCCTGGTCATAATCATACCAATCAACAGTCCATCTTTGCACTACGGGCTAAAAGTGACTTTCAACACAATATAAGCATGAGGATGATGACAATGATATAAAGAATCAATCAAGTGAGATCAAGGATAAACATTAGAGATTTATAATTCAATTTATCCAGAGTTCAAGAAAGTCCAAATTGTCAACATAATCACCAATTGTGGAGTAAAATTCAAAAATGATATTTATGTATTAAAAATAATTTGAACATAAAAGAAACTAATTTTATCGTGAATAGTACCCCCTGAATATTACCCCGAGTGAATAGTACTTCGTGAATAGTACCCCGGGTGAATAGTACTCTGTGAATAATACCCCGAATAAAAATATTAAAATTTAATAAGAAGGTTCAGACAAATATTTCAGGCAAAACTCAAGGATATTCTATTAATTTTAAGGATTATAGAAGCAATACTTATCAAAGTAAGTGTAGATTTAGGAATATGAAACGAAATAATATCACTTACATACTATAGAGTATGGAAGAAAATAATATTCTTTACGAATATTGAATGAAAATAATATCCCTTACCATAGTAGGAGACTAAATCTGACTGGTATAACGAAGATATTCTTGAGAAAATCTTACACTATTAGTAACACTCAAAGTATTCTTATACTAGAAAGAAATACGCACAATATTATAGAAGAAGAATTCTCTAATTCTGATATAATTTTTATTTCTTAACTAAGCAACCTATTTATAGGAGAATGATAGGGCACTATTTAAATATAATCACGGACGCACAATAAAAAATTTCACGGGCAAAGTTCACAGACGAATTTGGCGAAAATTTAATTTTACTATTCATCACTTTGCAATAAAATATTCTAATAAAACAAAAATTTTATATAAAATATAATATATTCTAATTATAATCTAATAAAACAAATAACTTTATATACATTATAAAAAGTATTCTATTTTATATAAAAAGTTTTCTGTTTTATTACTATTATAATAATAATAAAACAAAACTGAGATAACTTTCTACCGTCCGGTTTGACAAATTTGCACATAGGGGTCCATGTAATAATAAGCCAAATTTACAACAAACGCTTCATAAATATCTACCACAAATCACTTATCTTTAATAAACACATTTTTAATCTTTCAACAATTATTCATCATTAATATTATAACTTACAATATTGACAACCAGATTATTCTCATGAAAGAGGGGGCTTTTCGATAAGGATTTTTCCTTATTGGCGTGCAATTAAATAACCTAACCCCTTTCCTCGACATAACTTTTTAGACATTGTTAATAATACAAATAATAATATGAATAATTGTGTCGTCTCAATTATTGATTTAATAATATAAAATATTATACAGATAATACTGTGACAATAATTGAATCAATAATATGAGATACTATGCAGCAACTACTATTGTAATAATTGAATAAAACTGAGTGACTTCTTACGTAAACATCAATAATCAGACATACTGTGCAATACCGCGTGCTATTATGTAACAACGCGTATTACTGTACTTTTATCACCGGGTATCTCAACAGTTTAACGATAAAAGTCTTGCCGTTATTTTATGAAATGGTTATTTTTGTCAGTTTCTATATCCGACAGTTATTTCGTTGTGGGGTCCACCAATGATTGCGCCGTCGTACGAATATTCCCCGATAAAAAGAATATATCTCGACCAACTGAATATTTTATGACAACTTGCTTTTTTTGTAAAATTTACACATATCACCCATAACTATAACATTATATCAAATCAACACCTTATTATTTAAAATAACATTTAGAAAAAAATTAAATCTTTATTCATAAAAAGTTGGGGTCTTACAACCTCCACTCCTTATGAAATTTTATCCTCGAAATTGGTGTATGTACCTGGTATGTCGAAAAGGTGAGGATACCTTATTTTTATTTCAGATTCTAACTCCCAGGTCATTTTCTCAATATCATGATTTTTCCATAAAACTTTGACTTGAGGTAAAACCTTTGAGCGCAAAATTTGCTCCTTCTTATCCAAGATCTTGACAGGTACCTCCTCATACGTTAAATCTTCTGCTATTTCATCTGATTCTAATTTAATAATATGGTTTGGGTCTTCCACATATTTACGTAACATAGATATGTGAAAAACGTTATGAGCACGAGACATACTTGGTGGTAAGGCGAGTTTATAGGCCACAATTCCTACTTGGTCGAGGATTTCAAATGGACCAATAAATTGAGGGTTTGAATTTTTCTCATTTCGTCAATTCTTGTTTATGCTATAACACCTTTTTGTACTTTTTTTTTCATATTTATCAGCTCCGAATCTGTAGCTTGAGCAACTTTAACTTTATCGATTAAAGTCGGTTCTACTCGTATATTTGCCATCTTCACGTGAGTCCTTGAAGTCCTTAACTCTATCTGTAAGACCTCAAATTTTATGAAATAAAAGTATTCAATTTTTTTTTATAATTATTATTCTATTTAGTAAATGGTTAAATTGATAAAAGGTTAAAGTTAAGGGTGATATGTGAAAATTTTACAAAGTAAGCAAGTTGATATAAAATATTCGTTGTGTCGGGGAATATTCGTTTGGTCGGAAAATATTCTTTTTATCGGGAAATATCCGTACGACGACACAATCATTGGTGGACCCCACAACAGAATAATTATCGGATATAGAAAACGACATAAATAACCTTTTTATAAAAATAACGACAAAATTTTTACCGTTAACTGTTGAAATAACGATGATAAAAGAACAGTAATACGCATGATTGCATAGTAGCACACGGTATTGTATAGTGTCTCTGATTATTGATGCTTACGTAAGAAGTCACTCAGTTCATTTAATAATTGCCATAGTAGTTGCTGCATATTATCTCATATTATTGATTCAATTATTGTCATAGTATCATCTGCATAATATTTTATATTATTAAATCAATAATTGAGACAACACATTTATTCATATTATTATTTACATTATTGACAATGTCTAAAAAGTTTTATCGAGGAAAGGGGTTAGGTCATCTAATTACGCGCCAATAAGGAGAAATCTTTATCGGCCCCCTCTTTCCTGGGAATTATCTGTTTGTTAATGTTGTGAGTTATAATATTAATGATAAATAATTGTTGAAATATTAAAAATATGTTTATTGAAGATATGTGAATTACAAAAGTTAAAGGGAAATAATGTAAACTTGGAAAACTTTAGGGGTACCAAAGAGTAATAAGTAAATCAATCTGGACCGTCGGTGGTGCTTTTAATAGTAAATCAATCTGGACCGTAGGTGGTGGTTTTAATAGTAAATCAAACTGTACCGCAGGTGGTGGTTTTAATAGTAAATCAAACTGGACCGCAAGTGGTGGTTTTAATATATAGTATATCAATCTGGACCGCAGGTGGTGGTTTTAATAGTAAATCAATCTCGACCGTCGGTTGTAGTTTTAATAATAAATCAATATGGACAATCAGTTTTAATAGTAAATCAATCTAGACCGTCCGTGTATCAGTTACTATTTAGTCCATTCTCCTATAAATAGAAGCTTAATTCTTCTTTCATTCTCACCAATTCACTAAGACTCACAAGAGAAGCTGTAGAGAGAGAAAATATAGAGAGAAAGAAGAAGAGTATTCTGCTACATCACTATTGTAATATCCAGTATTCTACTAAGGTAAGGGGTATTATTTCTTTCGTATTCATAAGGAATATTATTTTTCGTATTCATCCTTTAATATGTGGGAATAACCTGTCTACGCGGATTACGTACCGCATAACAGGTGAAAATTCATTTGTAGTTTCGTATGTTATTTCTTTTCATATTCTTAAATCTAAACTTACTATGGTAAGTATTGCTTTTATAATTCCTGAAATTAGTGGAATATCCTTGCGTTTTGCACTTCATCTAGTATCGTTTCATTGGAATATTAGTCTGAACTTTCTTATTAAATTTCCATAATTTCACCCGGGATACTATTTACGGGTTACTATTCACTCGGGTACTATTTACTCGGGTACTATTCACTCGAGTATTATTCACTCGAGAATTTAGGGTACTTTTCATGATGGGTTACTATTCATTTGTTACTATTCACTTGGGTACTATTCACTCGAGTATTATTCACTCAAGGATTCAGAGTACTTTGTATGACAGGTTACTATTCACGGGTTACTATTTACTTGGGTATTATTCACTCGGGGATTCGAGATACTTTTCATGATGGGGTACTATTCACTCGGGTACTATTCACTCAAGGTACTATTCACTCAAGGTACTATTCATGGGGTACTATTCAGGATAAAAGTGATTTCTTTTTTGTCCAAATTATTTTTGATACATGAATATCATTTTTGAATTTTACTCCACAATTAATTATCATGTTTATAATTTGGATATTTTTGAACTCTGGATAAATTGATTTATAAATCTCTAATATTTATCCTTGATCTCACTTAATTAATTCCTTATGTCATTGTCATCATCCTCATGCTTATGTTGTGGTAAAAGTCATCTTTGGCTCGTAGTGCATAGATAGACTGTTGATTGGTTTGATTATGACCATGAATTTTATATTTGTATAATCATAACATGTAATGTTATAGACAAATGATGTGGTGAAAGTCCTCTTTAACCCGAAGTGCATAGATGGATAGTTGTTTGACATGATCATGACCACTGGTGATACTAACAAATATCCTTGGCCTGTAGTGCATGGATAATTTGTTGATGTGATACTAACGAATATCTTTAGCCCGTAGTGCATGGATAATTCGATGATGTGAAATGTTTATTGATTGGTATTACAGGGATAAAAGATTAATGATGGATTTTTAAATTATAGAAGATAGTAGACATCATTCTCTACTTGACTCTTCTAATGGATTACTATTTCTGTTGCAGTTGTTGATCTAAAACTTGTTGTCTATTGTATTCTATCAGATTTTTCCCTGTTGAGGACTAAGGATAATTTGTTCTACATTATCTTAGTCATAATATTTTTTACTGGGCTAGTTGATCTCACCATTTTCCTTTTGGTTCCATTGTTCTTCTCAGGAGACGAGAATGTAGCTGGGGACTAGTCGGGGAGTGAAGTAATGGTCCAAGATGGTTCTTAGTAGTCCTCACTATTTTATAAAATAGTGTGATAATAATTGTTATGAGGACTTTATTTGAGTTTGGATATTGTCGTACACGACAATATCTGTATTGAAATTCACAGCGTATGTTTTGTCGTATTTTACACGATTGTATTAATGAAGTTGTATTTGATTTCTTTACCATATATTTGGCGACTCAAAATGAGTTGTATGGACCTATTCTGGGGGCGTCACAGTTGGTATCAGAGCTTAGGGATATGATCTCTGGAGGAGATCTGAGGTTAGAACTAGGAGGGAAGAGACGAGTAAAACCTTCGCTAGTGTATCCTACCTAAGCTTATTTGTTATTTAAATTGGTCGGTCAGAATATAGGGATAATATGTGGCATGTCAGTTAACCCTTATTTTGTGGCAGTATTTGAGAATGACATCTGAAAATTTTGAGATAAGCAATGGAGCACATGCGACCATTGAGGCACCGCCAATCAACAACCAGGATAATGTGAATCAAGAAGGTAATAATCCTCCTGTAAACAATAACACCGACCAAATGATGAATGATGGGACATTTAGGAGCTTCCTATAATTCATGCAACACTAAACGAGAGAGACTCCTGTTCAAAATGCAAGGGGAAACAATGGTAACTCACGGTTGGTCACTACTATGCAGTTAAAGGAGTTAGGACCACCAAAGTTTTTGGAAAAGCCAAAGCCACTTAAGGCAGAGGCATGGATTAAGAAAATTACCAAGATATTTGATGTCTTGGGATGCACGGAAGAGCAAAAGGTTCCCTTCGTCACCTTTATGTTGCGTGAAGAGGCAGATTATTGGTGGAAATTTATAAAACGCACTCATCTTTCTGCACTTAAGATGTCTTGGGAGAAGTTCCAAGAATTGTTCAACAATAAGTACTTTCCAAAAAGTATTCATCACATGAAGGAGGCGGAATTCATCAAGCTGGAGCAGAATAATATGACCGTATCGCAATACGAGGCAAAGTTTACGGAGTTATCTCGGTTTGCATCCCATTTGGTAGATAATAAGGAGTGTATGATGCAAATGTTTCTCCGAGGTTTGAAGCCCGAAATTATTCAATACCTTATTTCTCACAAACTTTGTTTATATTCAGATGTTGTAAATAGGGCTCAGTTATTGGAGCGCGATAATGAGTCAGTCCAACCAAAAGATAGCAGCCGACAAAATGATAGTGTTCATAATAGTGGCAACAGTCATCGAAGCGGTGATAACAAATGTGGAGGAAATCATTATGCCAGAAATGGTAACCACTTCGGCGGTAATCATGGCCAAGATAATAGGAGAGGTGAACTAAGTGGGAATAACTTTAAGAAGAGAAGATTCAACAATGATGGAAAGACATCGACAACAACACCAACAATCATTTCCAAGAAAGGAGAACGACCACCGGTCGTATGCTACAAATGCGGACAAGAGGGACACATCAGTCCAAAATGTACGCAGCAACCCAAAGTGTGTTTCAATTGCAGAAAGAAATGTCATTTAGCTCGATTTTGTCATACAACGAAATTAAGTTCAGCTGGGACAGTGACACTAAAGGCTGTCCCGAACAAGTTAAAGTCGGTAGTTTAAGGGAGAGCGTTTGTCGTAACTTCCCAAAAAGCGTGAAACCCAAACGAAGTTATTACGGGTAAGCTAATCATAAACTCTTGCGAAGTCTATACCTTATTAGATACCGGTTCTACCCATTCTTTTATTTCACCTGCTTGTGCTCAACGTTTGAACTTGACTCTAGAGAAATTAGACTTTGACTTATTGATTGAAACTCCGTTGGGAGAAACCTTCGTTACATCCACCATTTATAAATCTTATTTGATTCAAATCTACACTTTCACATTACCTGTTGATCTCATCTCTTTGAAAATGCTTACATTTTATGTGATTTTAGGAATCGATTGGTTAACTACTCATCATGTTAAAATTGATTTTTTTCGTAAGGTTGTTAGCTTTTATATTTCTAACCAACCTATCATGCGAATTCAAGCAACCAAACCACTAAAGTCAATCATTGTCATCCCTAGCCATAAAGTCATCCGTTTATTGAAAAACGGATGTCAAGCTTTCTTAGCCCATGTCACAGATTTTAAACAAAAATACGTCAGATTTGAATGATATTTCTATTGTTAATAAATTTCCTGACGTATTTCCTGAAGAAATTTTTTTTTGGCTTACCCCTAGAGCGTGAAATCAAATTTTATATTGACCTTGAACCCGGTATAAAACCCATTTCCAAAACCTCTTATCGAATGACTCCTATTGAACTTCAGGAGTTAAAAACCTAACTACAAGGGTTGGTAACCGAGCCTCTATTTGGTGACTTCCTTTGTGGAATGCACCGAAGCCAGACTCTTCGTAGGGGATGCCATCTTTATACGTTGACAAGCTGATAGGTATCAATATGAGGTGCTATCCAAGTAAAGGGATGAGAGTCTTAGTTGGATTTGTTATCTACAGCGATGCTTCAGACGGAGGTTTAGGATGTGTTCTCATGCAACATGGGAAAGTCATAGCCTATGCCTCTCGATAACTCAAAGAATATGAGAAGAATTATCCTACTCATGATCTAGAGTTGGTAGTAGTCGTTTTCTCATTAAAGATCTGGAGATACTACCTGTATGGGGAGAAAGTGGAGATTTACATAGGCCATAAGAGCCTTAAATATTTCTTCACTCAAAACGAACTTAGCATGCGCCAAAGACGTTGGCTTGAGCTGTTGAAAGATTACGACCATACCATCCTAGAAAAGCGAACGTGGTAGCTGACACGTTAAGTAGAAGATCATATGCAGGTAAAAGTGCGATATTGTTAACAAAAAGACCCATTTCTTATGACTACAAAGGATGAAAATAGAGTTAAAGACTCCAAGGACCCACGTGATGATGTCGAATATACGCGTAGAACCAGCTTTAATCGATAAAGTTAAAGCTACTCAAGCTACAAACCTAGAGCTGATGTGTATGAAGAAGAAAGTACAAGAAGGTGCTATTCTAGAAGCAAGAATCGATGAATAGAGGAAATCTCAACCCTCAATTTATTGTTCTATTTGAAATCCTCGATCGAGTAGGAGCTGTGACCTATAGACTCGCTTTACCACCAAGTATGTCTCGTGTTCATAACGTTTTTCATATATCTATGTTACGTAAATATGTGGAAGACCCAAACCATATTATTAAATTAGAAATAGACGAGATAGCCGGAGATTTAACGTATGAATAGGTACCTGTTAAAGTCTTGAATAAGAAGGAACATATTCTACGCTCAAAGGTTATACCTCAAGTCAAAGTTTTATGGAGAAACTAGGATATTGAGAAAATGACTTGGGAGTTAGAATCTGAAATAAAAACAAGATATCCTCACCTCTTCGACATACCAGGTACGTACATCAATTTCAAGGACGAAATTTTATAAGGAGGGGAGATTGCAAGACCCCGAATTTTATGAAATGAAAGTATTCAATTTTCTTATAATTATTATTCTATTTAGTAAATGATTAAATTAATAAAAGGTTAAAGTTAAGGGTGCTATGTGAAAATTTTACAAAGTAAGCAAGCTGATATAAAATATTCGTTATGTCGGGGAATATTCATTTGGTCGGGAAATATTCTTTTTATCGGAGAATATCCGTACGACGACACAATCATTGGTAGACCCCTCAACGGAATAACTGTCGGATATAGAAAGCGACATAAATAACATTTTTATAAAAATAACAGCAAAACTTTTACCGTTAACTTTTGAAATACCGGTGATAAAAGAACAGTAATACACGTGGTTACACAGTAGCACACAGTATTGAACAGTATCTCTGATTATTGATGCTTACGTTAGAAGTCTCTCAGTTCATTTAATAATTACCACAGTAGTTGCTGCATAGTATCTCATATTATTGATTCAATTATTGTCACAATATCATATGTACAATATTTTATATTATTAAATCAATAATTGAGACAACACATTTATTCATATTATTATTTACATTATTGACAATGTCTAGAAAGTTCTGTCAAGGAAAGGGGTTAGGTCATCTAATTGCGCGTCAATAAGGAGAAATCTTTATCGGAAAGCCCCCTCTTTTCTGGGAATGATCTTGTTGTTAATATTGTGAGTTATAATATTAATGATGAATAATTGTTAAAATATTAAAAATGTGTTTATTGAAGATAAGTGAATTACAAAAGTTAAAGGGGAATAATGCAAACTTGGAAAACTTTAGGGGGTACCAAAATGTAATAAGTAAATTAATCTGGATCGTCGGTGGTGGTTTTAATAGTAAATCAATCTGAACCGTCGGTGGTAGTTTTAATAGTAAATCAAACTGGACCGCAGGTGGTGGTTTTAATAGTAAATCAATCTCGACCGTCGGTAGTGGTTTTAATAGTAAATCAATATGGACCATCGGTTGTGGTTTTAATAGTAAATCAATATGGACAATCAGTTTTAATAGTAAATCAATATGGACCGTCCGTGTATCAGTTACTATTTAGTCCATTCTCCTATAAATAGAAGCTTAATTCTTCTTTCATTCTCACCAATTCACTAAGACTTACAAGAGAAGCTGTAGAGAGAGAAAATATAGAGAGAAAGAAGAAGAGTATTTTGCTACATCACTATTGTAATATCCAGTCTTCTACTAAGGTAAGGGGTATTATTTCTTTCGTATTTATAAGGAATATTATTTTTCGTATTCATCCTTTAATATGTGGGAATAACCTGTCTACGCGGATTACGTATCACATGACAGGTGAAAATTCATTTGCAGTTTCGTATGTTATTTCTTTTCATATTCTTAAATCTAAACTTACTATGGTAAGTATTACTTCTATAATTCCTGAAATTAGTAGAATATTCTTGAGTTTTGCGCTTCATCTAGTATCGTTTCATTGAAATATCGGTCTGAACTTTCTTATTAAATTTTCATAATTTCACTCGGGGTACTATTCATGGGTTACTATTCACTCGGGTACTATTCACTTGGGTATTATTCACTCACAGATTTGGGATACTTTTTATGACGGGTTACTATTCATTTATTACTATTCATGAGATACTATTCACTCAAATATTATTCACTCGAGAATTCAGAGTACTTTGCATGACGGGTTACTATTCACTCAGGAATTCGGGGTACTTTGCATGATGGGGTACTATTTATTTGGTACTATTCACTCGGGTACTATTCACGAGAAAAGTGATTTCTTTTTTGTTCAAATTATTTTTTATACATGAATATCATTTTTGAATTTTACTCCTAATTAATTATCATGTTGACAATTTAGACATTCTTGAACTTTGGATAAATTGAATTATAAATCTCTAATATTTATCTTTGATCTCATTTGATTAATTCCTTAAATTATTGTCATCATCCTCATGCTTATGTTATGGTAAAAGTCATCTTTGGCCCGTAGTGTATAGACAGGCTGTTGAACATGAGCACCCCAAGGAGATGTACTAGGACGAATGAAACCGATGTCTAACAGTTTCTACAATTGAGTTTTTAACTCCTGAAGTTCAATAAGAGCCATTCGATATGGAGTTTTGGAAATGAGTTTTGTACCGGGTTCAAAGTCAATATAAAATTTGATTTCACGCTCTGGGGGTAGGCTAGGAAGTTCTTCAGGAAATACGTCACGAAATTTATTAACAATAGAAATATCATTCAAATCTGACGTATTTTTATTTAAATCCGTGACATGGGCTAAGAAAGATTGACATCCGTATTTCAATAAACGAATGACTTTATGTCTTGATATGACAGTGATTGACTTTGGTAGTTTGGTTGCTTGAATTCACATAATAGGTTGGTTAGAAATATGAAAACTAAAAATCTTAGGAAAACAATCAATTTTAGCATGATGAGTAGTTAACCAATCAATCCCTAAATCACATCAAATACAAGTATTTTCAAAGAGATGAGATCAACAGGTAATGTGAAGTGTCGATTTGAGTCAAATAAGATTTATAAATGGTGGATATAATTAAGGTTTCTCCCAACGGAGTTTCAACAGATAAGTCAAAGTCTAATTTCTCAGGAGTCAAGTTCAAACGCTAAGCACAATTAGGTGAAATAAAAGAGTGGTAGAACTGGTATCGAATAAGGTATAGACTTCACATGAGTTTATGATTAGCTTACATGTGATAACTTCGTTCGGGTTCCTTGCTTTTTAGGAAGTCACGACAAACGCTCTCCCTTGAACCACCGACTTTGACTTGTCCGGGACAGCCTTTGGTGTCATCATTACCGCTAGAATTGACTTCGTTATAGGGCATATTCCACCCTCAACTACTTCGTCGTGCTCCTGATCCATGATTTGAATCATTAATCTTTGATCCATATCAAATTGGGGTTGACCACTCTGTACAGGGTAATTCAAAACTCGATGTTGGGTTCTCCCAATTGCTGTCCAAAAAGAGAAATACATATCATCTATTTTAGCCTTCTTAGATCGAACTTCTCTTTCTACAATATCAACGCATTGTGCGGCTTTAACCCATGCATCCTCCATTCTCACTCGTTCAGTTGTTTCTTCTTTCGGATGATCTTTGACATTTGCATTCTTAGATTTTAGCTCTATTATCACATACTCTGCCAAAGAGAGCTTTTGTTCAAGCATCACATATTGGGCACAAAATCTTGAATTGTTGAATTCCTTTGTTCCACGACTGCCTGCCGTTCTTCACCCTGTTCTTCTAACTCACGAATACGATCTTCTAGTTCTATATTTCGATCATAAAATTCTCCTAATAAATCGTCCTCTGGTTCCTCTTCTTCCTCACTCTCAGTTGCTACCTCTGCGACTAGCTCAGGTATAACTATTAATTCTTCACTCATCACATGGATATCTCTAATTTCTTCTTCACCTAACATCCTACAATCAAGTTTAATAACTTAATTAGTACTCCCCAATAAAAATCTTTGTTTTAACGAGATATTATACTTCAATATTTATTCTTTAAATGAATCTCCTCGATTCATCACTTAAAACTCTATATGAGTTCATCCCTATATCCCTATATTCCGACCGACCACAAATTAACGAAATTGACATGCCACAAATTATCCCTATATTCCGACCGACCAATTAAATAACAAATAAGCTTATGTAGGACACACTAGCAAAGGTTTTACTCATCTTTCCCCTCCTAGTTCTAACCTCACATCTCCGCCAGAGATCATATCCCTAAGCTCTGATACCAACTGTGACTCATATCCCAAACTTGGATAGCACTTCACATTGATACCTATCAGCTTGCCATCATTATTCACGGCGTCCCTTATAGAGAGTCTGGCTTCGGTGCATCCCACACACAAGGGAGTCACCAGCGAGAGGCTCGGGGCTCTGTACTTATAGCTCTGATACCAACTGTGACGCCCCCAAAATAGGTCCATACAACCCATTCTGAGTCACCAAATACATGGTACAGAATTTAAATACAAACTTCACTTAAACAATTATTAACTGTCGTGTAAAATATCACAAAACATAAGTTGTGAGTTTTAATATAAATATTATCTAGTAGACAATATCCAAACTCAAATAAAGTCCTCATTACAATTATTATCACACAATTTTATAGAATAATGAGGACCACTATAGCAATCATCTTGGACCATCACTCTATTCCCCGACTAGTCCCAGCTATATTCTCATTTCTCGGAGAGAACAATGAAAGAAAAGGGTGAGCTCAACTAGCCCAGTAAAGAATATTATGACTAAGATAATGCAGAATAAATTATCCTTAGTCCTCAACAGAGAGAAATCTGATAGAATACAATAGACAACAAGTTTTAGATCAACAATTGTAGCGGAAATTGTAAGACCTCGAATTTTATGAAATAAAATGTTAGGAATATGCATGTGAATGTTATTCCTTTATTCTTATAATTTGATGATGAAGATGATGAAGTTAATGAATGAATATGAAAGCATGTCTGCATTGATAAAATTTGTAAAATCCTTAATAGATGATAGACAATATGAACAAGGTCTTAGATTGATATGATTAAAATTGTTAGGTTAATCTGTTCTTAATGTTTATCATTCTGTAAATGAATGTATAGAAGAAAAGATCAAAGCTGTTAGGTTGATCTATTTTGGAGTGTAATAGATAGGCATGCCTGATCGTAGGGCTTTACTAAAGTCATTTAAGTCTGCCAAGAAAACAAAGCAGAATTGTAGACGATCGAGCCAGTCGAGAGATTGCAGAAGACAAGACCGAATCATAGAGTATCAAAGAAGTTGCTTCAAAATCGTAGTTTATCTTGAAAGCCATACTCAGAATCGTGGAGTTGGTCCGAGCATCTGCCCAGCCAAGTCAAGAATCATAGTCTGCACTCAGAAACGTAGAAGATGTCTACTGAACACCTATCGAGCTAGAATTGTAGAATTGACTCTGAATCGTGAAGTCTACATGTCATCACCTATCAGAATCACAGTTTGCAGAACCAGAGCCAAAGTCATAGTCAGCCAGATGCTTACATAGCTAAGGCATAATCGTGGAGCACTCTACGATTCTCTTCAGAAGAAAACTTGAAGTATATGCATAGATCGTTTTCTCTGGTAAGAAAAGTCAAGTTTAAGAATGCAGTCTACTTGAAGAATATCAGAAAGCATTCTCTGAATGATCTGCAAGCAAGTAGAAGATCAAAGGACCAACTCTATCAGCAAGGCTAATTGAGAAGTGAAAATCCATTCAGAAGGAATATCCTACAAGTGCTAATTAGAAGACTACGATCGTAGTGCTTACCAAAGAGAAGAAGAGATTGATAAAGGAAATACGAAGATAATGGTAAATGTTGACTTGTTTCGGTGTTAACAAAACAGACACACACGTGTAAATAAAGACGGTCAACAAGTAATATAGAGTAAGTCAAGTATCATTTCAATGGAGAAAAGTAATTATCTCTAATCTATCATGCAACAACTTTGTAGCTATTTCTGGCTACTTAAACGAGTGAGTAAGAAGTGATTTAAAAATTAAAATAATTATCAACTAAAAATAACTAATTAACAAGTGAATGGATTCAAATTGGAAAGATATGGGATCCTAATGTCACTTAATGCATCATTCAGATTATACACCTCTTATTAAGCCTGATTAATTACTACGGATTGCTAGTCGAGAGCACGAAGGTAAAACATGGCTATTTTTCGATATACCATGCCCATATCACATAAAATTCACAAAATAGATAGAAATCATATAAACATCAATATTACTTAACTCACTATATTTCTATGTGACTTATAAGTAATATTAATTGAATTGCAAGCTCTCTCAAATGACTACACATGATAAGCCGGTATATGTCTATCCGAATTACGAATCATAAAATCTATCACATGAAAATTTTATGAACATATACTAACATAGCCAAATCTGAACTTGTACTTCCTATTTCAATTCCATACAAAATATTAAGGTAGATGGTGATCAAGCATCTAAGCAATAAACACAACCATGCTAGGCAATCCAAATATAATTAATCAAGTACAACAAAGAGGCATATAGATCTGAACTAAACAATAAGCTCCATTAGAATCCCATAATGGTGATTAGTTCATTTTTAAATCAATAACCATTATGGTATTTGATCCAAGCATTGAGATAATACAATGAAAGCAAAGAGAGTTAAGAGAAAAGGAAATTACAAATCTAATTAATCTCTATCCAAAGTAAACCTCCAAGCTCAGTTCAAATCCACAATCAAACCAAAATAGAACTTCTAATAATCAAAAGCTACTAAGATCTAAAGAGAGAAGCCAAAATAGTAGACTATAGGTAAGAACTCTCTCTAGCTCTTCAAAATCCTAAAATGGAAATTAAAACTGATTGAATGTATGTCTCGTAACTAGCAAATACACCATTTTAAGGAAAACACGTTGTAACAGCTTTTAAGTGAAAAGTCAAACTGTGTTGAGTCTTGACTGGTGCGGTCGCACCACCCCATAAGCATTCTAGGGTGCGGGCGCGTTTAGCTGCCTTCTGGATTCTTCCTGGTGCGGGCGCGCAGATTTTTTTCTTAATGCTGGTGCAGTCGCCACAAATAAGCTCAATAAAGGCGAAGATTCCATATGCTATACTTCCAAGGAAGAAAATTAAGGTTTTAAGTTAAGAAATTTGAGCATAAATGAACCAACAACCAATCCAACACTTAAATATAAGCTAAAGTTCAACAAAAAGGTTTATTCTACTTTTATTCACTCACGAGGGTGATTTTGGCACTTTCCCGTGGTTATAGTTTTATATTTTTTCCATGGCTGTGCAATGTCTTATTCCCTTAGGCTTTTCAATGCTACCTTAGCGAGTTTTCAACCAACGACTCCCAAATCGTACAGGTCTTAGGGCGCTAGGTGTAGAGACATCCCCTTGGACGTACTTACTCAAAATAGCAAAGGCCACAAAATGAGACTAGCCACGATTTTTATTCACCATTTTTTTTTATAAATATAGCATGCATACCTCACAATGGCCATAAGTACAACTATTGGAGTAGAGCAAACTTCATGCCAACATTTTTCCTTGATCATTTGCACCAATTGCCCATCTTGTGCCTCTAGCTTGAACCCTCTTTCTCGAACAACTGATGTCGCTACAATACGGTAATACTCTATCTGTGCATCCAGGCTGCCAAATTTAGAAAATTCCACATTGCCACCACTTTGGCTACTTGCAGAGGATGACTCAGGAGTGCGAGAACGAGCACGCTTTGGTCCCATTGTTACTATTGAAGAAAATTCAGAAGGAATATACTGATGGACAAAAACTGTATTCTCACAAATAATGAACAACCCCCAAACTTGTCGTTTTCACGCTCCCCTAAAGGAACCCTAGTTTTATTAGTGGAAGACTTGGACATGGTTAGGTAACTGATGCGAAGAATGCGTAATGAGTTGAGATAATGGATTGATGAGTTACGAATTTGAATTTGAAATGGGTTGAAGAGAAAAGAGTCGTGTGCTTCTAGAGAGGAAAGGATATGCACGTTGTGAATGTAACTAGTATAACAAATGGGAAAAAACACGTCTTTAAACACTTAAAAATTTTCTGCCTCTGGTGTCGCGAGCGGTCGTACGTGTTTTGAATGGGAATATGGCGCGGGCGCGCGATTGGCCTTGCTGCACAGACATATGGCGCGGACGCGCCATTTTACACTACTTTTATTGCACGGTCGCGCTGCCCTGCATCCTGCTATTCCAATCTGCATCTCAAATATACCAAATCAGCTACGAATCATCTCCAATACACCTGTTCAATAAACAAATATCATTATTAGATAACAAGCCTCCAAAATCAAAATATGAACTAATGATTATGCATACATGACTATCTTAACACAATACTTTTTCTGTTACTCATACGTCTCATCATACGCTCATTCAGCTCCCATAATACTAATTTCACACTAGATATGCTATAACAACTAATCATGAAAATGAAATATTAAATACAATCTAAAGTAGAATTAAATAAGAGGTAGAGATAGAAGTAATGGGGTGCCTCCCATCAAGCGCTAAGTTATAGTCAATTAGCTTGACTATCTCTGATTCAATCACATTGAAGAAAAAATGGTGGTGACTTTCTGCCTATCCACCTCTCCACCAAAATAATGCTTTAGCCGCTGTCCATTCACTTTAAACGGCTTATCTGGGAATTTGTCGAATACCTCTACTGCACCATGTGGAAAAACTGTCTTCACTGTAAATGGCCCGGACCACCTTGATTTAAGCTTCCCAGGGAAGAGTTAAAGTCTTGAATTAAACAATAAAACTCTTTGTCCCGGCTCGAATACTCTCTCCATAATCTTGCTATCATGCCATTTCTTCACCTTTTCTTTATATAGCTTAGAGTTTTCATACGCCTGCAGTCTGAATTCATCCAACTCATTGAGTTGGAGTAGGCATTTTTCACCGGCAGCCTTTAAATCAAAATTGAACTTCCTAATTGGCCAATATGCCTTATGCTCAAGCTCCATAGGAAGGTGACTAGCCTTTTCATAAACCAGCTAAAAATGTGACATGCCCAACAGAGTCTTATAGGCAGTCCTATATGCCCATACATCATCATCAAGTTTTAATGACTAATCCTTTCTTGTGGGGTTCATAACTTTCTCCAAAATTCTCTTGACATCACGATTTGAAACCTCTGCTTGGCCATTAGTTTGAGGATGATAAGCTGTAGCAATGCGATGATTTACCCCATACTTAGCCAATAGAGCTGCCTTCATCACTAATGATAGCCCTTGGAGTCCCAAACCTTGTAAAAATACTCTTTTGTAAAAATCTTAGGATCACTTTGGCATCATTAGTTGGAAGAGCTGCCACTTCCACCCACTTTGAAACATAGTCGACTGCTAACAAGATGTATAAATTTCCACATGAAGAAATAAAAGGGCCCATGAAATCTATCCCCCAAACATCAAAAATTTCCACCTCGAGGATTGTGTTCAATGGCATTTCATTCCTTTTCGAAATATTCCCAACTCTTTGACATCTGTCACATCTCTGAACAAAACTGTAAGCATCTTTAAAAATAGTCGGCCAGTAGAATCCTGCTTGTAACACTCGGGCCGCTGTCCTCTCTCCACCGTAGTGACCGCCATATAATAAAGAATGGCAATCCTGCAAAATCCCCTCTATTTCACTATATAGGATACATCTCCTTATCATCTGATCATCACATTGTTTGAACAAATATGGTTCATCCCATATAAACCACTTCATGTCATGCAACCACTAAATCAGAAGGGACCATCCTACTCACCAAGTAATTTGTATAGCCTGCAAACCATGGCATTTCCCCTTTCACCACAAATAACTGTTCATCTAGAAAGGACTCATTAATCATAGTATTGTCATATATCTCCCTTCCCAAATTTTCCAGTCGAGATAAGTGGTCCGCCACTTGGTTCTCAGTTCCCTTTCTGCCCTTAATCTCCAAATCAAATTCCTGCAACAGAAGTATCCACCTGATCAAACGAGGCTTTGCATCCTTCTTTGCCACCAAATATCGAATTGCCGCATGATCCATGTACACTATCACCCTTGTCCCAATCAGATAAGCTCGAAACTTGTCAAAAGCATACACAACTGCCATTAATTCTTTCTCTGTGGTGGTATAGTTCAATTGAGCATCAGTAAGGGTCTTGCTCGCATAATAGATCACATAAAAAATCTTTTCCCTTCTTTGACCCAAAATAGCCCCCACAACATAATTATTGGCATCACACATCAACTTGAATGGTAGGTCCCAATTCGGTGCTGTAATTACTGGTGTTGAAGTTAACCTTTTCTTCAAATGCTCAAATGTAGACACGTAATCCTCATCAAACTTGAACTGTGCATCCTTCTCCAATAAGCTGCAAAGTGGCTTTGTTATCTTGGAGAAATCTTTAATGAATCTGTGATAGAAGCCTGCATGTCCCAAAAAACTTCAAACACCTTTTACTGAAGTTGGTGGCTGCAAATTCTCAATAGTCTCTAATATGACTCTGTCCACCTCAAGTCCCTTCTTCGACACCTTATGTTCCAGAATTATTCCTTCTTGTATGGCACTTTTTCCAATTCAACACCAAGTTTGTCACAACACATCTTCTCAATACCATCACTAAATTTTCTAAGCACAAATCAAAAGAATCTCTGAATACTGAGAAATCATCCATAAATACCTCCACATTATGCTCCACCATATCTGAAAAGATAGCCATCATACATCTCTGAAAAGTGGCTGGAGCATTACATAGACCAAAGGACATCCTTCTGAAAGTGAAAGTACCAAACGAATATGTAAAGGTTGTCTTTTCTTGGTCTTCTGGAGCTACAAAAATCTGATTGTAGCCTGAATAACAGTTAAGAAGGCAATAAAACTCATAACCCGCTAGTCTATCCAACATCTGATCGATAAACGGTAGTGGGAAGTGATCTTTCCTTGTAGCTTTGTTAAGTCTGCGGTAGTCCATGCAGACTCTCCACCCCGTCATTGCTCTTGTCGAAATCAACTCATTGTTTTCATTAAAAACTACGGTCATACCACCCTTCTTCGGTACACACTGTACCGAGCTCACTCATGAACTATTTGAAATCAGATATATGATACCTGCATCCAGCCATTTCAACACTTCCTTCTTGACCACTTCCTTCATGATTGGATTAAGTCTTCTTTGCTGTTCCACTGAAGGCTTGCTATCATCTTCCAGTAGGATCTTGTGCATAAAGAAAGATGGGCTGATCCCTTTTATATCTGCTATAGTCCACCCAATTGCTGACATGAATTCTCTAAGAACTCTTAGCAGTTTTTTTTCTTGAAAAGATGTTAGTGCAGAAGAAATAATCACAGGTAATTTTGAATTTTCATTTAAAAACGCATACCTCAAATGATTTGGAAGTGGTTTCAACTCAAGTTCTAGAGGTGTCTCAAGAGATGGCTTCAATTTTATTGATGACACTCCAGCTTTCTTTAATGGCTCAATAGGAGTCTTAAACTTCCTGAATTGTGGATTTGTGTTAAGTATATAAATAATTTCTTCAATCTCCTCATCATCTATTTCTGAATTTCCTACAATAGTATTTCTCAAAGGTTCATGATTCACCAAATTCTCTACTTCATCATTTAATACCTTTTCCATCAAATCAACCTTGAAACATTCCTCATCATCTGTCAAAAATTTCATTGCATTAAATACGTTGAAAGTAACTTCCTGATCATGCACTCGCATTGTTAGTTCCCCTTTTTGAACGTCTATCAAGGTTCTTCCTGTAGCTAGGAATGGTCTTCCAAGGATGATTGGTATACTTCTATCCTCTTCATAGTCTAATATGATGAAATCAGCAAAAAAGATGAATTTATCCACTTTAACCAATACATCTTCCACAATCCCCCGGGGATAAGTGATAGACCTATCAGCTAGCTGTAAAGAAATATTTGTCGGCCTTGGAGCGACAATCCCAACTGATTAAACACTGACAACGACATCAAATTGATACTTGCCTCAAGATCACACAAGCATTTACTAAAGCTCATCTTTCCAATTATACATGGTATCGTGAAGCTGCCCGGATCCTTCAGCTTTGGAGGTAATTTGCATTGAAGCACTGCACTGTATTCTTCCGTCAAGGCTACTATTTCAAACTCTTCTAACCTCTTCTTCCTTGACAATATGCCCTTCATAAACTTTACATAACTAGGCATCTGTTCCAATGCCTCAGCGAAGGGTATATTGATTTGCAGCTTTTTAAATACCTCTAAAAACTTACTAAACTGCTTGTCTTCCCTTTGCTTATGTAATCTATGTGGATACGAAACAGGAGGGTGAACTACTGATATCTTATTCACGGGCTTCTCAAAAGAACCTTCTTTATTCTTCTCCTATTGCTGCTATTCTGAACCTTCATTATTCAAACCTTCCTCGAAAATATTTTCATGACCGTGCGGCCGCGCGATTTCCCCTTGTAAAAGTGGCGCAAGCGCGCCATGCTGATTTCCTGCAATTTGTTTCCTAGACCTAAGTGTAATTGCTTGACATTGTTCCTTCCCTTCCCTTCTTGGATTGGCCTCTGTTGTACTTGGCAATGAACCCTGAGGCCTGTTGTTAAGCATGCTAGCCATTTGACCCATTTGAGTTTCCAAGTTTTTGATAGCCACTGCTTGGCTTTTGATCATCACCTCAGTATTTGCCATATACTTCATCATCATCTCCTCCATCTATGACTTCTTCTCGTGCTGAGGTGCAGGTGGTGGATGATGTTGTTGTTGCTGAGAAAATCCAGGTGGGTAGGGTGGTCTTAGTGCAAACTGTTGCTGAGATGGTTGTGCATGAAATTGATTTTGTGGTTGAAATTGACTTTGTTGACTATTTTGATTGTTGGACCAACTGAAATTTGGATGGTTGCTGTTGTTGGAGTTGTATGTATTCTGAAATTGACCATGTTTCTTTTGGTAGTTGCTCATATACTATATAGACTCTGAACTGATAGCACATTAGTCAGTTGCATGTGACCCTGCACAAATCTCAAACACAAAAGCAATTGTCTTTGCCTTGGTTTCCGTCAAAGAGTCAATCTTCTTTGCCATGGATGCCATCTGTGCTAATAATTGAGTGATAACATCCACCTCTAACATGCAACTTTGGGCTGTGGCATTCTGGCTGTAGTATTTTGGAAATCATTCGCTGCCATCGTCTCAATAAGATTATAGGCCTCTTCATAGCTCTTCGCCCATAAAGCTCCTCTTGCAGCTGCATCTACAATTGGCCTCGACTGCCATCCCAATCCATTATAAAACGTATTAATTACCATCCAATCTGGTATACCATGGTGTGGACACTTCCTTAGCATCTCCTTGTATCTTTCCCAAGTTTCATGTAGAGATTCACCCTACTGCTGCTCGAACTGGGAAATTGATGTCCTCATCTTAGTAGTCTTAGCCATTGGGAAAAATTTGGCTAAGAATTTTTGTGCTAGGTTCTCCCATGTTGTGATTGATCCTGAAGGTAAAGAGTGAAGCCAACTTCTTGCTTTGCCCCGTAACGAAAATGGAAATAGTTTAAATCTGATTGCATCCTCTGTCATCCTGTTGTACCTGAAGGTGTCACATATTTCAATGAAACTCAATAGATGCTCATTCGGGTCATCTGTAGCAGCACCCCCAAACTGTATCGAATTCTGCACCATTTGAATAGTGCCTAGCTTTATCTCTAAAGTGTTGGCTGCTATAGCTGGCCTGACTATACTTGACTGTAATCCATTAATGTTCGGTATCGAATAATCTCTCAATGCCCTGTGCTCCTCTCTTTGCTCTTTTCTTTGTTCTGCTGCTGCCATATTAGATGTTGTGGTCTCTAACTCTACTTGTATATTTCTACGCGCTCTCGATTTCCAACCTCTCCCGTTAATGTTGTACTGTGCAGGTGTCAACTCAGAATTGGATGACCGAGTGTGCATAAAATATATACAAGTACCTGAAACAAAAACAAAAACAAAAATAGAAATAAGATAAGATTAGAATTGTCTAAGTCATACAAATTTAGCTTAAAATTGATGATAATAATAAAATTAAACGCCTCTCCTAGGCAACGGCGCTAAAAACTTGTTGCCTCCTTTTTAGTTTTAACAAAAGGACTCTAACTCATGCAAGCATACATGGGTTAACAAGTAGTACAGAGTAAAAAAAGTATCGATCCACGAAGAAAGGTTTTAAATCTTAATTATCATACATCAACTATTTCACTATTTCTATATGCTTAAACGAATAATTCACAATTGTAAGTAATTCTATACTTAATTAATAATTAAAAACACAATACTAATTTAATGTAATTAAATTTGGAAAGATTGGGAATCTAACTTCATTTAATACTTCATCTAACTATTACCATCATGTAAAATTTATATATTCATCATGGAAAATTAGCTAAGAGCACAAAAGTAGACATAACCATTTTTCAATGACTTATGACCTATTTACATATCCTCCACATATGATAGAAATCATGTAATCAACACTATTACCAAAATTACTATATCTCTATGTGAAATTGCAACAATAATGAATTAAAGCACATGCTCTTACATTACTACACATGGTGAAACAATATATTTCTATCCGGTTCACAAATTACAAAACTAAACAACTCAACCTCATAAACGTATGCTATTATGATTATATCCACACTTATATTTCATTTTTCAAATCCATCTAAGTATATAAGATAAATGGTGATCAATCATTCATTCACTACGCTCAATCATAATAGATAATCCGATGATAAATATGCAATCAAATAATCAGGCATGTAAGTATAGACTACATATCAAAATCCATTAGAATCCCATAATGGAGTTTAGTTCATTTCTGAACCAAAAGCCATTATGGGATTGAAGTAACACATAGGATTAAGTAACACAAATGAGAGATGAAAGAGAAACGAATAAACGCAATTGCAGAATCTGTTCCAATGTGTTGTTCCAAATCACCAATAATCTCCAGGAAATAATACTACACTTTATTTAATAATCTAGAATAAGAGAAAAGCAATTGTACTGATCATGATCAGTGCTCCAAGCTCTCTCTAGAATAGTTAATACGTAAGAACCCTATCAATAATATGAAAAACTGATAAAAACTGACTTTTTCCACGTCTCTGGCACCAGCCAGTATTGTTCAGATAAGATCAAGCGCTCAAAATTCAAATTAAAAATAAGTCAACAAACAGACTGCAAAGGACTTGCGCGGCCGCGCGAGATCCTAGTACAAAACGGGAACGGGCGCGGGCGCGCGATGAGTATGTCTGCCGAAGCTGTGGCGCGGGCGCATGAATTTCCTTCTTATTTTCGGCACGGCCGCGCGTAGGTGCTATATTGTCTAACTTCAAGGGGCGCGGGCGCGCGTTGTAAAGCTTAATTAGCAGCACAGCCGCGCGGCTGCTGCTTGCTGTCTTCTGCAGTTGCTCCTTGCTTTGTTGTTTGTTCTTCATCTTTCCTTTTCTGCATAACGCTCATCACTACTTTAGTTCCTTATCTACACATGTTCCTTTTGCCATGCCTTTGCTAGCCTCATACCACCTTGCCAATGCCAAACTATGCCATTTCCTACATTTCCATACCATAGGAGTTCTAATTACAAGTATTGCAAAATAAACATAAAATGCAGCTAAAACAAAGTAAAAACTACTTGAAATAAGAAAAATTCTAGTGAGTTGGCATCCAATAAGTAGGTATAAAACCTACTTATCACATACCTAATGTGTTCCCCAAACTTGACTCTTTGTGTCTTTATAGTCATTACTCATTTGCAACAAAATTCTATCATTAAAAATAAATTTTTTTCCCCAAAAGACAAGCATGTGCTAATCTAACCAACAAGAAAATAATAATAATGTCGTGCCATCCGGTAACATTAAAGCAACATGCATAGACTACATCCTATATGAAATTATAACTAAGCTTAAGTTATCAACTGAGTTCAAAAATCTATCACATTTCCATATCATCATCGGCCGTCCTGGAATTCAACAGACTAAAAACATGGGATTATGCTATGCAATGCAACTAAACATATACTAAATAGACAAAACAAAAGAAAACTGAAAAAATTTCATGCAAAATTTAACTAATAAATACTAAACATGCAATTAAAACTATATGCAGACATGTAATTAATTACTAACTATGCCCTAATACCCCCAAACTTAAAATTTTCATTGTCCTCAATAAAGGTAAAGGGTAAGGAAACTCCCCTATGTATCGGCATGGCTATCCAACCCGGGTGGGAATCTAGCGACAGATATGGCATGGCTGAACCGAACACAGGCCACTTCACAAGTGTCCCTTGCTGAGCAAAAGCTTCAGCTAAGGCATGAGATAGTCGATTCGCAAAATCTGCGAAGTTACCATGTAAAGCGTCCATTTTCCTTTCCAATCGCCTCAATCGACCATCATGACTCTCTATAGCGGCAGTAGAAGAACCAGCTGGCACTGCTGGCTATGGTGAAGGCACTGCTAAAGGAGTGGGTAGTACAAATCCTTTGCCACGTGGGTGTGCTGTGCCACCAGTCTAATCTTTAAATTTATTAATAGTGGCGTGAGTGATGTCCTGGCTTGGCATCTGGACCTGTTCGTCCTCCTAATCAACTCCAACCTTGGTGCATAGATGTGTTACAACTGATGCGTGTGGAATACTACCAGTGGTGCTGCCCCGCATATATCACAACATGTTTTGATGGAGGAGATGTCCAACATCGATGTACTTCCTAGTAATGATTCCCCACAAAATGATGGCCCTTTCAGTTGGAATGTCATGCTGGTGTGTGGAGGGCATCAAATTGGCGCATATGAAAAGATTCCAAGCGTTTGCATATTGGTTCAGTGCCGAGTTGGGAAAATTAGTGGGTGTATTTGTGCCCTGCTTATAGTTCCACCGCGTGCCCGGCACGCACAAGTCAGTGATCACCCTGTCTAAATCAGTCTCAAACTGCTATGTCTCTACCTAGTTTACTCGGTCAGTCGGAGGATTGGGCCAGTGAAACACCTCACGAATTGCCTCCGGATGATAATCGACTTGAAATCCCCTGACGAATGAGATGCCACTTTGTGTCTCCATGGCATTTGTATAAAATTCCCAAACTATGGCCATCGGAGCAAGCACAGGTCTTGCAATAACCCCAAGCCAACATCTTTCTCTGATCATTTCCATTATTTGGCCATCCTCCTTGTCAGGTTTCAGCCCCCGCTCCTTCGCAAATGTCTTTATTGCAATCCTATAGCACTTAGTTTGTGCCAAAAGGCTGACGAATTTGGTCAAGTCCACAGTATCCTCATCCGCTGTTGGAAGATGATTCCAGGGTACGTGATCGACCTCTTCTAGGAGCAATGAGTTCTGTCAGAAAATCCCCTCGCAAACCCTAACTATTGTACGTTGAACTCCCAAACTGGCCTCTGAGAATGCCCTGTACAAACCCTAGAGAACTCAAACTCAACCCCCAAACTTAATTGATTTGCAGAACTTGTTGGTGTAAATAGAGACGAAAATCTTATGTATGCTATGAGTGGGCAATTTACAGAAATCAATTTGAAGAGGAGAGGTTGTAGTGTAGTAAGAGAAGGAGTTTGAATATGCTTTCTGTGAATATTCGACCGAGGGAAATAATATATACTGAGTGAGTCAAAAATTTTTTACGACTTTAAAACTGTCCGGATCCAGGCTCTGGCGCGGGCACACCACTTTTGACTGTGGATAAGGCGCAGGCGCTCGGCCTATCTGCATAATGAGGACTGGCGCGGGTGCGCCAAATTTGGCTGTGGTTAAGGCACGGTCGCGCTGCCCTGAGCCTAGCAATGATTTTTTATTCGCAGCAGTGAAGGACAAGTAACAAACTGACATGCATTTTCTTTCCTGCACAAATAGCATTGAAAAATGAGATATACTGATTCCAATATCAAAATTGAACTATGTAAAATGCATGTATGTTGGTATCCTCAAAAATGCTATATATGTGAATCCTACCAAAAAGATATATGTAATGTGTAATATCCGAGATTTTTATGTAATTTAATAGTTATCAATAAACGAACTCATGTAAAACTTTGGTGTGACTTCATTTATTAGATGCATATGTGGTATACGTATATGTGATATTTTAAGATATGTGATGAGATGTATTTAAATGGTTGGCTTAGTTTTATTTAACTATTTGATTTAATAATGGAATTAATTCTATTAATTTTGTGGGATGGCTTATAAGCATGAGTTTGAGTTCAGAGCGGAATTTAGAAATGCGGACTGCGTATTTGAGTCCGGAACGTCGAAAGTAGTCAGAATAGACTGTAACCACGAAAATGTGTCACAGTTGACTTTTTGGTCAAAGTCAACCGGTTGACTTTTTCAAAGAAAAAGTTAACTATGAATTTTGGAGATGATTTTGACAAAACGGATAGTTCCACGACGTTTGGAACGTCGACTTTAGTAGGAATCGATATAAGTATCGAACACGTTTGGTTACGAAAGGCAAAAGGGTCAAAATGGATTATTAATTGATTACATGAGTAAAATAATATTTTTATTAAATAGTTGCAGCAGTTGGGGGGTCCACTAGACCATCAAATGGGGACATGGAGGGAGCATGCACGTGTATTGCAATATGTTGAGGGAGAGGGAGTTACACTCCTTAATAAACCTAGACTTTTCCATTTCTCTAACCCCCACTCCATACTAAATTGTTTTGATATTATATACTTATGATGTATAACTGATCATGGAGAGTTGATGACCATGGTAAATCAAAAGACTATAACCTCTATATATGCAATTCATCTAAACTTATTCTTTTTTTTCCTAAAAGTTCCACCCAAGAGAGCAAATAGATAGTGAGAATGAGGGTGTGAGAGTTTGTGAGAATTCTAAAGTTTTCATAGGGGATTAATCAAGCAAGGAGAATCATTAGAAGTATTCAAATAAGAAGAATTCATCAAGGAGGTAAGTCTTGTAGTCTCTTTTTATGTTTTTGAGAAACTAGTAGAAAAGTGCATGAATAATCATGGGAAATGCTTTTTTTGAGGTTGTAATGCCATGCTAATGTTGGTTTCTGTTATGTGATGGTTAAGAATGAAAAATTCTGGTATATTACATGTTCCAAAAGCGTAGAAATTCAAGGAATTCATGTATGCATGCTAAGTGTTTGACATTATGCCTCTTAGATGTTAATTTGTTCAAATCATGTTAATTTCATGAAGTTGATTGTTGGGTTACGTGCATATATGTTAGTATATGAGTTCTGGACAGTAGGAGCCTTTTCATTGCATGCTAGAATCGAAAACATGGATTTTTGTAGAATTGAACTAAACTGAAATTTGTGACTTTTCGGGTTTTGTGGAGCCTTGGATTCATGGTTTATATGACTCGATTAGCGTATGTAATAATTTTATAAAATAGTATGTAGTATGAATTCTAATCTGTCCAAATTTCATTAGAATCAGAGTTATAATGAGCAAGTTATGAAAATCGTAAGTAAGCATGTTCATAACAAAATCTGTAGAAAATCTAGAATTTCCAGATTTTTTCTAAGTATAGAACCAGTGCTGGCACGCTTTTCTATGCAGTTGGTTTGTAGTCTTAGCATGCTAGTTTCATGAATGATATATTTTTGTAAAATACCTTACTGTATGAAGTTTATTGTGTCCAAGTATCATGGTCATATCATCTGTAGATTAGTGGGAATAAAATCGCAAAAAGTGGCTAAAAGAAACGAAAATTTGATGTCTTTCTTGGGACTATTTTGGATCAGTCTGTCTGGGGGCATTTTCGTCCACTCTTTTGTACTTTAAAAATTCTGACAAAATTTGGAGTGTTAATTTAAGAAGATATAAAGGTCCTGTAAAAATTTGAGAATTTGTGGCCGTACGGTTTGAGAGTTATGGATTTTACGGCTAAGGACACTATTTAAAAAGATACCCGAATAACTCTCTATGTATAAGTCCAAATATTATGAAAATTTTACTGGAAGTACATGTATATAACAGGAGCTAACCCTGAAAATTTCAGAATTGTTAGAGCTAATCTCGATTTATGAAAAATCTAAGAATATTTGGCTATTTTAGACTATTTAAAAATAGTAGCTGAATTTTAAAAATTCTGGGAAAAATATATGTTCAATGTGGAACTATGTTCTGCAAAATCCCAGAAAGGAAATATTTTTGGGACTGATTTGGTATTTTTTACATAAATGGTGTTATATGAATAAATGAGTTTAATTAAATATGTGATGTCAAAAATATGAAAAATAAGGTTTTCCGATTTGAGACCCTTAAGCATGTTTTATGTAGATTTTTGATGGAGGTTTGGGTCTGAAAAATGTCAAAAATTTATTTTTCCCAAATTCTTTTATTGAAATACGTGGCCTATACGAAGCAACATGTTATGTAATTGAATTGTATTTGAATACGTGCGAGTTTAATCATCTTATTAAAATTAAAGAAAACCATTACACTTCGAAGTGGTATTCGAGAACCTAATTGCTTAACGTGACACATGTGAATAGGTTATGTGACGGGCTAGTAGATAGTGGTAAATTGTAGAAGACGTATCAGGCAAGTTCTTACCCTATTTTTCATTATGAGTTTATTCAACTCTTATTCTGTTGATTGCAGTGAGGGTAAGTTCGGGCTTGTGATTAATTAATCATTCGTGCAAGCTCCTTTATTGTAAAGTTCTATAACTTCAATTGTTTTGCGAAACATTATTGATGATTATTCAGTTCCTAGTGCAACTGCTATGCTTTAAAGTTCTTATTCCCTTAATGAACTATATTCAAGTATGCTTTCTAGCTTTCGTTCCAGCTAGATGTTATTGATGCAAACATAGTTTATTGTTTAAATAATTCAAATCCTTTGAAGCTATTTAATGTCTACTATTCCAAACTTCTTTGGCGCGGTCTCGCATGATTACTAAGATGAACAACCCGAATAAACGGGCAAACAGATGTCGGGCAAATAGTCTCATTTATGCTTATGCAGTTAAACTTTATCCTTGTACACAATGTAGGGTACGATAGGCTGATCACTTGAAGTACTTGTAGAGACCGTTTGCAATCTATTTGATTGTTAAACCGTCTGATGGTTTTCGATGAAACAAAGTAATGTTCAGGGTATCTAACACCCCTTAGTATGCTATTGAGAATTCTAAAACTCTTATCTTGATATTCCTGTTTAAGTCTTGATAATTATTTCAACTGTTGAGAAATATTCATGCAAATGCTTTTACCCCTAACGTATGTTTTCAAACTACTTTATATACTTGCTGGGCAATTTGTGCTCTTTCTTGCTTAAACCTTTCAGTTAGAGCTGAGAACGCTGAGGGCTCGAGCAAGGACAAGGGAATGTCTAAGATGAGATGATGAGAGTTATTTATGTAATAAGTTATATTTTTGCATATGGTGTAATGTAGCGATAAACGCTAAGTTTAAGTTTCAGTTTATTTAAGGTTGTAAAGACTTGGGCTTTTTTTTGAATGGGTATGTAATAGTTATTATTATTATTATTATCTATGAAGTTTATATAGTTAGATGATGGTGTATGATGTATCGTGAGCACCATATCCTATGTTTGATGTTACACGGATTTCGGGGCGTCACAGGTTGTTATCAAAGCAATAGGTTATAAATCTTAGGTGGGGAACCTTAGACTATAACCTTAGGGAAGTTAGTGGAGAAAATAAGGAGATGAACTCACGTAGAGTTCCAGGGGTTGTGTCAAATCTATTTTTCTAAAAACAAAAACATCTATTTTGAACTACTAACCGAGTTATTTTGTCTTGTTTGAAGGATGTCAGGAGAAGAGGAGGTTAGAGATATTCACGTTGTGAGCGAGCAACTGGTGATGGCTGTACCTGAGCCTATAGCTAAAGCAGCAGCTGAGTCAAACCTAGAGGAGTATCCTGAAGAGGAAGAGGAGCTCGAGGAGGACTCCGAGGAAACTACTGGGGATGGTCTACTGGACGAGTTGATGGATAGGATTACGGAATTGGACGACAAGGTCTGTAAGAATCCCGAATTTTCAAAAAATATTAAAATAAGAATTTAGTAGATTAAATTCTTAAAGCATGAGAAGGGTTCGAATAAGAATATATATATATATATATATATATATATATATATATATATATATGTATGTATGTATGTATTGTGTTACATAAGGTAATATGAGCTATGTAATAAGTGATGGTGTGCTTAATAAATATATATCATTATTATATAAATGAATTAGTAAAGAAGATGGATATAAATTTATCTATCGATATTAAATAATTTATGTGAAATTATTTTAGCATAGTAAGTGGGTGACATTAAATATTTGTGATAATCACCAATTTCTTGAGTATATGTACGAGTAAGTATCAAGTCTAAGGCAGTGCAACCGTACCCTTTAATGGTGGATGCATAGGAGCTGAGCTAAACGATTCCTTCAGAGAGCGGAGGTATATACGAATTAGTTGTTAGGTTTGTAATATTCATGAACGTAATCATATTGCACAAAATAAGCAGAAACGTGATAAAATAGAGTTTTAAAATTTTACAAACCATATACCCGGATCATCCTTTATGCATAATTATTAATTAAATGAAAATATGAAGAACAAGAATCATACCCTTGAAGATTCGAGCTTCCTCAAGTACAAGTTCACCTCCAATATTTTTCGCGTTCAACTTGAATCCACCGGGTTTGGTTCTTTCCTTTGATCAACGTTAGCCACCCAAGTGTTTGGCCTCTAAAGGTGATCCACCAAGGAAGAAGAAATATTCAAGAAGAAGGGTGTTTGGCAAAACCCTAGTTTTTCTGTCTCTCATAGTACTCTCCCAACTATTAGAATTACGTCTGTTGTAAAAAAGTCAACCACAACTACTCTCCCATAATAAGACTCCTCTTATTTATAGATGTAGGAAACCCTCTTTAACAATTAAGGGATTAGGTTTTATTTTAATTAATTAAACTCATTTAATTAATTAGGCTCCCAATCTTATTAGGAATAATTAATTAAACTCTTTTAATTAATTAGCCTCCTAATCTTATTAGGATATATGAGAGTACTTTTATTAATTAATTTCCAAACTCGTTTAGGAATTAAATAATAATAATAGTAATAGTAATAATAAAACTCCTCTTATTAATTTATATTTAATATTTCAAAAATATTAAATAATAAATATTAAGCTATTTAATTTATTCTACCACCATATATTAAATTAAATATACTTAACTTATTATTACGATTATGCCAATAACTTCTTAAATAATTATTCTTCCTTTTATGGTGTGACCCTTTAGGCTCTCCATATTAAACCGGTTGTGAATAAATCAATTAGAACAATTCTAATCTTATTTAAATAAATAAATTAAACTATTAATTTATTTAAATAAATAATATTTATTCTACAATAGGGATAAGCCTCCCTAGCGATTAACGACTTTCCAGATAATATAGATTTTAACATTAATCATAAAAGAACCTTTGAGTAAATAGTTACCGTACAATTCAATCCTTCCACCATACAATGTCCCAATTAAATATAAGACATGGAATTACTGTCAAGTCTTATTTTATTTAATTATATGTATTTCGATTCTTAAATGCACAACTCCAAATAATGCAAATTAGAAACTCCTTTCTAATTTTATTATGCCTTGGCCAAGGACTATTGGGTTGTCATTTATCGAATTACATAGGATATTTCTCTTCTTTTACTAGAAGTGGTAGATTCTTTATTGATTATACATTTTCTCCGTATACAACTTATTATACCAAAGCATACCCTTTGATATACCCTAAGGGTCTTAAAGAATAAGTCAAAGTATAATTCATCATACACAAGATATTATGATGACCTTAAGTCCAATGATCACTTGTACTACTATCACTACAGGAATTCCTATTGACAGACAAGTAAAACTCCATTAGGTATTCCTTAGCGAGCCACGTTCAGTGAACTTATTCTTTAATAAGCACCTTCATAATTACTTTAGTGTCTCCACACAAATGATCATGAGATCAATCATCCTCATCCAATGAGCAAGCAACGTATGTACCAATCTATTCGGATTCACTAATCCCCAATTTAGTAATCCAACGATTGGGAACTATTTTAGTTTTAAGGTTTCTAAGAATTTAGATCTCATTAGAATGATCATCATCATTATTCTAAAAACATTGCTTAAAACTATGGGTTTATCACATATTATAAAGCACCATCATGTAGATAATTAAAAGCCTTTAATAAATTAATACTTTTTATTAATAAATGAATAAGATTGTTACAAAGTATATGCTTTATCATCAAACACGATTGGCTTGTGTGCATACTACTTTCAATCTCCCACTTGCACTAAAGCCAATCGCTATGGTATCTCATACCCTTCTTCTCTAAGTGACGATTATCTTATTGTTGGATAAGCTTTAGTTAATGGATATGTAATATTATTCTTGAGAGTCCACTATCTCTATAGTGATTTTTCATCTTTCAATGATTCTTATAATCAAATGAAAGTGCCACAACACATGTTTAGATCCAAGATGAGACTTAGGAACTATTCCTAGTTCTGTAATGAACTTTTCATCCAAACAATCAACTTGTAGCTTCATTTAAAGCTATATACCTCGTCTTTATTACTTAAACAACAACTTTTTGCTGCTTGGAACCTTTTCAATTCACTGCACCACTGTTCAAGGTAACCCTTTACCTTAAAGTGGATTTTATGTCGTCTTGGTCTGTCAAAACTTGAGTCTGTTAAGCCCTCTAGTTTTAATTTAGACTCACCATAAATTTTAATCACATCCCTCTAGTTTTAATTTAGACTCACCATAAATTTTAATCACATCCTTAGTGCTGGTTAACTACTTTAAGATATTTTTCACTGTCTTACAGTGATCTTACCCAGAATATGATCGATCAAATTCAGGTCTCGTATATTTCATTGCATACATGATAGTTATTCATGCGATCTCTCTTTTATGAGTCTATGGGGACTATTAAGAGAGATACACTACATGACTCATCAACATGAGACAACTCTTAGAGTTTGTCATGCTAAATGACTTTAGCATCAAATGAATATACGTTCCTCGGGTTAAGTCGAGCATCCTCTTGAATCTATCTATATAGATTTGTATCTCCAATTAAGATACTCTTTCCAAATCATTCATGGAGGAATGTTTAGACAACTTTATCTTTACTGATTGTAGCATTAGTATGTCATTCCATATCCGTAGTATATCAACATATAATATTAAAAATGTCACAGCGCTCCCACTGACCCTTTTGTACACACTAGGTTCATTCTTATTTGTGATAAAATCAAACTTTGTTGATTTGTTTCATCAAAACGAATGTTCCATAATTAAGAAACTTGCTTTAATTCATTTCTCTGAGTGTCTACAACTCTTACCTCATCGTATGTAACTAGATCATCATCTTCTATGATGTGTACCTCATCATCAACATCTATGATGAATCCATACCTCCTAGGTATCTTCGGTACTATTCCAGATTTACAATTCGGTTGTGGTACAATAGGTCTATCTACAGGTTCCTCTTATTTGACTTATAGTATTTTATGGTTCTTGAACTCTTCTAGATGTATTATCCTCCCACTAGCCCTTTCAATGATAAATATCTTTATCTTAGAAGGCATCATGTTTCGCAATAAACACTTTTTTCTAAGTAGGATTATAGAACATATACCCTAAACTTACTTTAGGATGTTCCACAAATATGTACTTGTTAAATTTTGTCCCAAGCTTATCCTTTGAAACCTTTTTCACATAAGCTGGACAACCCCTTATCTTAACATACTTAAGATTAGGAATCCTCCTTGTCCATAACTCTTATAGAGTCTTGGTGCCGGATTTTGAGGTTACCTTTTCGTAGATATGCAGCCATTTCTAGGACATGACCCTAGAAGGATACTGGAATGTCGGTAAAATTATTCTGGACCGCACCATGTCCAACAAGGTACGATTTTTCCTTTTAGATAATCAATCAATTATTGCGTATCAGAAGGCGTCCATTATGAGAAAACCATTTGAGATGATCTAAAACCTTATTGCACAAGTATTTATTCCTTGATCTGATCAAAGAATCTTAAAACTTTGCCAATTTATTTCACTTCTTAATTCTTTGAACCTTTCAAATAATTCACACATGTATTTCAGCAAATACACACATTCATATCTTTGAATGATCATCTCCTTTTCTTATACTAGTTTGTTCAATTTGCAAAATTATTTTCACGTAAGTTAAGTATATAAAATTCATTAAGTAATATTTCAGTTCTATACAAAACATTATTATCATAAATAGAATAACAATTGTTCTTAAATATAATAACAAAGATTTTATTGTCCAACAACAAAATATAAATAATATTTCTAACAAGATCTGGAATACAATAATAACTTATTGACTTAATAGATTTGTCCGTAGGCATTGCTAAACTATAAGTTTCTATAGCTAATGTAGCAACCTTTGTTTCATTTCCCACACACAGGATTACTTATTTTTGTTTAGCTTTCTACTTCTGCTTGGTCCCTTCATAAATCTATGTTTATGATAACCAAAGTCGGTATCCAATACCCAAGTAGAACCTTGACTTAAAGAAAAATTTATTTCAATCATGAACAAAAACTATATTTGTAACCGAAGCTTCACTAAGCTTCTTTTGGTTAGCCTCTGCAAGATTCTTCTTGCAGTTTCTTTTCCAGTGTTCAGGCTTATTACAGTGGAAGCAAACTCCTTTGCTATCCGTATAAGTTTTGTTCTTATTATCCTTTGTTTTTTTTCTTCTATTTACCTTCTGAGAATCGTTCTTCTTTTTAGAAGATCATTTGGCCCCTACCACTAAGACTTGGTCTTTCTTGGTTGGAAAGTGACTCTCAATATTTTTTAACATGTTAAGCAAATCAGCGAATCTGATATCTAGCTTGTTCATATGAAAAATTTACAACAATTGTGAAAGGAGTCCGGGAGTGAGTGCAAGATCAAATCTTGGCTCAACTCTCCATCCATGACAAAACCTGTTGTCCTAATTGATCAATCAAATTGATAATGTTAAGGACTTTTATCTGTACCGTAGTGTGACGCCCCCAAAATAGGTATAAATCACCCATTCTGAGTCACCAAATACATGGTACAGAAATAACTACAACATCATTACAACAATTATCGTGCAAAATACTACAACACATAAATTGTGAGTTTAAATACAAATATTGTCTTCTAGACAATATTCACACTCAAATAAGTCCTCATTACAATTATTGAAACACTATTTTACACAAATAGTGAGGACTGCTAACACCACTGACTAGAAACATCACTCCACACCCCGACTAGTTCCCGCTATATTCTCGCCTCCTGAGAAAAATGGAACAAAAAGGAAAGGGTGAGCTCAACTAGCCTAGTAAAGAATATTATGACTAAGATAATATACAACAAATTATCATTAGTCTTCAACAGGGAAAAATCTGATAAAATATAATAGACAACAAGTTTTAGATCAACAACTGCAGCGGAAACAACAATCCATTAGAAGAGTTAAGTAGAGAATAAATTCTACTATCTTCTAAGATTTAAAAGTCCATCATCAATATTTTATCCCTGTAACATCAATCAATATACATCTTGAATCAAATATTCATCTTTGCACTACAGGCCAAATATATTCATTTGTATCACCAGTTGGTCATGTTCATCTAAACACCTGTTCATCTTTGTACTACATGCCAAAGATATTCATCAGTTAATCATTCATCTTTGCACTACAGGTTAAAGATATTCAGTAATATCATCATTTAGGACTGAGGATGATGAAAAATATCTTAAAAAAAACGAATCCAGTGAGACAAAAGGACAAATATTAAGAATTTGTACTACAGTTTATCCAAGTTCAAAAAATCTCCATAATAAACCATAGTGGAGTAAAATTCAAGAATGAAGATCAAAACATGGATACAATCAAAGATAGTAACCATAATTGACATCTTGGACAAAGAAGAGAAAATTTTATTTTTTGGTGAATAGTGCCGTATACGTGAATAGTGTCGTATACGTGAATAGTAATCCCGACACAAAAAGGTAGAAATTCTATAATAAAATTTATATCAATATTTCAGCATAAAGATATTGAAGAAAATAACATCCCTTACCTCAAAAGAACAGTATTTCTGATCAGAATATCGGATGTAAAGCCTAAGGAAACTTGCACTGAATAGCAACTCTCAAAGTATCTAAATACTCACAAAATACGCTCGATAATATAGAGAGAGAGAACACTTGTTTCTGGTGTGATTTTCAATTCTAACTAAGCATCCTATTTATAGAAAAATGCTAGAACGCCAAAGGAGACTAAATTAATAATAATATTATTTTTCTTCCTTCTACGCATGCCATTTTGGAAAGCCATCAGCCCATCACATTTGAAAAAAATTTCCAGCACATGTTTTCATAAAAAACAAAAGTGGGTCCCACCCATAATTTTAATAAAAATATTTAATTTCTGAAACTTCAATAATTCATAATAAATAGCCCTTTTATCAGAAAAATTCAAATCTCATGTCCTTTCCATAGGAAATTTAATTCTCTACAACTTTGTAGCTTTAATTTTTTCCAAATTCCAAACGAAAAATGTCTGAAATCCACATACGAATAATTTTTAATACCTTCATTCCGACAAAATACTGATAAAATATCTCAGCATTAATTCCTTCATTTATAACTACATAAATATATCCACATAAAATAAATATTTTCTTATCATATAAATTAATAATTAATTATTCATAAATAATATTACAGAATCACAATTATGACAACCAGGTCGTTCCCAGGAAAGACGGGACTTTCCAATACGTATTTTTTTTTACTGGCGCACAATTAGGTGACCAAACCTCTCCTTAGACAGAACTTCCTTAGACATTGCCAATAATGTTATCTAATAATATTATTCAAATAATATGAATTATTGATCTGATAATGAAGATATAGTGCAGTGACAATTATTAAAACAACAATAATATAAAATATCAACGTAGCAATTATTGAATCAATAAAATCAAATATTGAAGAGTAATTACTGTAACAATTATTGAGTAGTGCCTTCTTACGTAAGGATCAATAATTCAACAATACTGCGCAATACCGTGTGCTACTGTGCAACCACACGTATTACTGTATTTTAACCACGGGGTATTCCAACAGTGTTAATGGTAACTACTATGCTGTTATTTGTAAAAACTCAAACTTATCATTTTTTTATCTGACCATTTTCCGTTATGGGGCCCACAAATGGCTGCGCCATCGTACGAATATTCCCCGACAGCAAGAATATTTCACGACCAAACGAATATTCCCCGACAACAATGAATATTTTATAACCACTTGTTTATTTTGCAAAATTTGCACATTTCACCCATAACCAAAGCATTATATCAAATTAACACCTTATTATTCAAACTAATAATTAGAGGAAATTCGATTTTATTTATGAATAAGTTGGGGTCTTACAACCTCCCCTCCTTATGAAATTTCGTCCTCGAAATTGACGTACGTACTTGGTGTTTTGAAAAGGTGAGGATACCTCACTTTCATTTCTGATTCCAACTCCCAAGTCATTTCTTCAATAGCATGGTTCCTCCACAAAACCTTAACTTGTGGTATAACCTTGGTGCGTAAGACATGCTTTTTTCTATCCAAGATCTTAACAGGTACCTCCTCGTATGTTAAATCTTCAGCTATCTCGTCTGGTTCTAACTCAATAATGTGGTTTGGGTCTTTCATATATTTACGAAGCACATATATGTGAAAAAAATTATGAACACGAGACATGCTTGGAGGTAATGCGAGTCTATAGGCCACATTTCCTATTCGGTCAAGAATCTCAAATGGACCTACAAATCGTGGATTGAGCTTTCCTCTCTTTTCAAATCTTGTAACTCCCTTCCATGAAGCAACACGTAACAATACATGATCCCCAATATTAAATTCCACGTCCTTTCGATGAAGATCCGCATAACTCTTTTGTCGATCTTGTGAGGTTTGAATACGTTGCCGAATTATTTGGATCTTTTCCGTAGTTATGCGTACCAATTCTGGTCCCAACAATGTTGCCTCACCCACGTCGTCCCAGCATACTGGAGAACGACATTTTCATCCATACAACGCCTCGAATGGAGCCATGTCTATACTTGCTTGATAACTGTTGTTGTAGGAGAATTCCACCAATGGTAGGTACTTATCCCAACTTCCTTTGAAATCTAGGACACAGAGTCTTAATAGATCTTCAAGAGTTTGAATAGTACTTTCTGATTGCCCGTCCGTTTGAGGATGGTATGCCGAACTGAATCGTAAATCCGTGCCCATAGCTTTTTGCAAGCTAACCCAAAATCGTGAAGTGAATCTTGGGTCACGATTCGAAACTATGGATACTGGCATGCCATGCAATCTCATAATCTCATTCACGTACATACGAGCAAGATGTTCAAGGGAATTAGTCTCTCGTATCGGCAAGAAATGAGCAGACTTGGTTAATCTATCAATAATAACCCAAATCGCATCTATACTTTGAGAAACCTTGGGAAGACCCATAATGAAATCCATAATAATGTGTTCCCACTTCTATTTTGGAATCTCAAGTGTTTACAATGGACCCTTTGACACTTGATGCTCCGCCTTTACACGTTGACAAGTTAAACACCTCGAGATAAACTCCGCGATCTCTCTCTTCATATTGCTCCACCAAAATGTATGTCGAAGATCATGATACATTTTGGTATTCCCAGGATGGATTGTAAATGGTGTGTTGTGTGCCTCCATCATGATTCTATGCTTCAAGTCAAAATTGTTAGAAACACAAAATTTGGAGTTGACTCAAAGTATTCCTTCTTCATCGATTCTTGCTTCTAAAATAACACCTTCTTGCACTTTCTTCTTCATACGCATCAGCTCCAGGTCCGTAGCTTGAGCAGCTTTAACTTTATCAATTAAAGTCGATTCTACTCGTATATTTGATATCATCACGTGGGCATTTGGAGCCTTTACCTCTATCTCCATCCTTTGCAAGTTATACAAAATGGGCCTTTGTGTTGACAATATCGTACTTGTACCCGCATATGATCTTCTACTCAATGTGTTAGCTACTACGTTCACTTTTCTAGGATGGTATTGGATGGTATGATCGTAATCTTTTAACAGCTCAAGCCAACGTCGTTGCCGCATGTTGAGTTCCTTTTGGGTGAAGAAATATTTAAGGCTTTTATGATCCGTATAAATCTCCACTTTCTCCCCATACAGGTAGTGTCTCCAGATCTTCAACGCGAAAACAACTGCTGCCAACTCCAGATCATGACTAGGATAATTTCTCTCATATTCTTTAAGTTATTGCGAGACATAGGCTATGACTTTTCCATGTTGCATGAGAACACATTCTAACCCTTTGCCTGAAGCATCGCTGTAGATAACAAATTCATCCGAACTAGATGGTATTGTCAGAACAGGTGCCAAAATGAGTCTCCTCTTGAGCTCTTGGAAACTCTTCTCGCATTCCTCTCTCCAACCAAATTTTGTATCTTTCCGAGTCAGCTGAGTTAACGAAGTAGCGATTCGAGAAAATTCTTCCACAAATCTCCGATAATAACCAGCTAAGCCCAGAAAACTACGTACTTCGGTCACCGATTTCGGTTGCTCCCAACTTTGTATGGCTTAAATCTTCGCCGGGTCAACAGATACTCTATGTTTTGACACCACATACCCAAGGAATGCTACTTCCTCAAGCCAAAACTCGTATTTCTTCAGCTTGGCATATAGCTTGTTATTACGAAGCCTTTGGAGTACTAGCTTCAAATGGTGCTCATGATCTTCACGGCTTTTGGAATAGATGAGGATGTCATCAATAAAGACAACAACGAACTGATCCAAATATTCCTTGAACACACGGTTCATCATATCCATGAAAGCAGCAGGAGCATTAGTCAATCCAAAAGACATGACTAAGAATTCATAATGCCCGTACCGAGTTCTGAAGGCAGTCTTCAGAATATCTGCAGTTTTAATCTTCAGCTGATGATATCCCAAACGAAGATCGATCTTTGAAAAGAATTGTGCTCCTTGCAACAGGTCGAACAGGTCATCAATGCGAGGTAGTGGATACCTATTCTTGATGGTAACATGGTTTAATTCCTGGTAGTCAATACAAAGTCGCATACTCCCGTCTTTCTTCTTTACAAATAAAACAGGAGCACCCCAAGGAGATGTACTAGGACGAATGAAATCAATGTCCAACAACTCCTGTAGTTGGACCTTTAACTCCTGAAGTTTAATAGGAGCCATTCGATATGGAGTTTAAGAAATGGGCTTTGTACCAGGTTCAAGGTCAATAAAGAATTTAACTTCACGTTCTGGGGGTAGACCGAGAAGTTCTTCAGGAAATACGTCAAGAAATTCACTAACAATAGAAATATTATTCAAATCTGACGTGTTTTTGTTCAAGTCTGTGACATGGGCTAAGAAAGCTTGACATCCATTTTTTAATAAATGAATGGCTTTATGGCTTGATATGACAGTGATTGACTTTAGTGGTTTAGTTGCTTGAATTCGTATAACATGTTGGTTAGGAATATGAAAACTAATAACCTTATGAAAACAATCAATTTTGACATGATGAATAGTTAACCAATCAATCCCTAAAATCACATCAAATGCAAGTATTTTCAAAGAAATAAGATCGACAGGTAATGTGAAAGTGCCAACTTGGATCAAACAAGATTTATAAATAGTGGATGTAATGAAAGTTTCTCCTAACAGAGTCTCCACAGATAAGTCAAAGTCCAATTTTCCTGGAGTCAAGTTCAAACGTTGAGCATAAGTAGGAGAGATAAAAGAATGGGTAGAACTGGTATCTAATAAAGTATAAACTTCGTAAGAGTTTATGATTAGTTTACCCGTGATCACCTCGTTCGGGTTTCTCGCGTTTTGACCAGTCACGACAAATGCTCTTCCAGGAACCGCTGATTTTGACTTGTCCGGAACAGCTTTTGGAGTCACCATCCCCGTTGGACTTGGTTTTGATACAGAACAATCTCGAGCTATATAACCTTCTTTTCCATAGTTATAACATACCTTGAACTGTTGTGGGCAGTTTGGGATGATGTGTCCCTCTTTCCCGCATTTGTAACATACGACCGGTGGTCGTTCTCCTCCCCTAGAAACAGTTGATGTTGGTGCTGACGTTTTCACGTTGTCATTATTGTATCTTATCTTCTTAAAATCTCCTCCCGACTCGCTTCGTCTATTATCATGGCCACGATTACCACCAGAGTGGTTACCACTTTTGTCCGAATATTTTCCTCCCCGCTGGTTTTTATTGCTCCGATGACTGCTGCCACCGGTATGACCCTGGTTGTGGTCCGTCGGTTAAACATACTCATTATCTCGCACTAATAATTGAGCCCTGTTTACAACATTTGAATATAAATAAAATTTATGAGAGATTAGATATTGCCAAATCTCGAGTTTTAGACCTCTCAGAAACATCCCTGTCATTCGTTCCTTATTCTTTACCAAATGAGGTGCAAACCTGGATAACTCTGCGAACTTCACCTCGTACTGAGACACAGTCATGTTATTTTGTTCTAGTCTGATAAACTCTACCTCTTTCATATGACGAATACTTTCAAGAAATTACTTATCATTGAATAATTTCTGAAATGTTTCCCAAGACAAGTTGAGTGCTGCAGGCTTGGTACGCTTCACAGATTCCCACCAGTAATCTGCCTCACCACGGAACATAAAGGTGGCAAATGGAACCTTCTGTTCCTCTGTGCATACCAAGACATCAAATATCTTGGTAATTTGCTTGACCCACATTTCTACCTTGATCGGATCCGGCTTTCCCCAGAATTCTGGTGGTCCCAACTCTTTGAACTGCTTGGCTGTGACAAGCCGTGCGTTGCTATCATTTTCACCCGTATTTTGTACACGAGTCTCCCTCGTCTGATTTTACATGAACTGTAAAAAGCTTCTAAACATTCCATCATTCATCATTTGTTCGGTAGTGTTGTTTACAGGAGGAATATTGCCTTCCTGTTGCACGTTCTCCTGGTTTGTGATTAAAGGTGTTTTCACGGTCTTATACACTCTATTGTTAACATTCTCAGCTACCATTCTTAAATACTGCCATAAAATAAGGGTTAATTAAAAAAATTAACATATCACATAATATCTCTATATTATGACTGACCAACAAATAAGCTTAGGTAGGACACACTAGTGAAGGATTTACTTGTCTCTCCCCTCCTAGTTCTATTCCCCGATCTCCGTCAGAGACCATATCCCTAAGCTCTGATACCAACTGTGACGCCCCAAAAATAGGTATACATCACCCATTCTGAGTCGCCAAATACATGGTACAGAAACAAATATAACATCATTACAACAATTGTCGTGCAAAATACGACAACACATAAACTGTGAGTTTAAATACAAATATTATCTTCTAGACAATATTCACACTCAAATAAGTCCTCATTACAATTATTGAAATACTATTTTACAAAATAGTGAGGACTACTAACACCACTGACTAAAAACATCACTCCACACCCCGACTAGTTCCCGCTACATTCTCGCCTCCTGGGAAAAATGGAACAAAAATGAAAGGGTGAGCTCAACTAGCTCAGTAAAGAATATTATGACTAAGATAATATACAACAAATTATCGTTAGTCTTCAACAGGAAAAAATCTGATAAAATATAATAGACAACAAGTTTTAGATCAACAACTGCAGCGGAAACAGTAATCCATTAGAAGAGTTAAGTAGAGAATGAATTCTACTATATTCTACGATTTAAAAGTCCATCATCAATATTTTATCCTTGTAACATCAATCAATATACATCTTAAATCAAATATTCATCTTTACACTACAGGCTAAAGATATTCATTTGTATCACCAGTTGATCATGTTCATCTAAACACCTGTTCATCTTTGCACTATGGGCCAAATATATTCATCAGTTAATCATTCATCTTTGCACTACAGGCTAAAGATATTCAGCAATATCATCATTTAGGACTGAAGATGATGAAAAATATCTTTAAAAAAAATGAATCCAGTGAGACAAAAAGACAAATATTAGGGATTCGTACTACAGTTTATCCAAGTTCAAAAATGCTCCATAATAAACCATAGTGGAGTAAAATTCAAGAATGAAGATTAAAATATTGATACAATCAAAGATAGTAACCATAATAGATATCCTGGACAAAGAAGAGAAAATTTTATTTTTCAGTGAATAATGACGTATTCGTGAATAGTGTCGTGTACGTGAATAGTGTCGTATGCGTGAATAGTAATCCTGACACAAAAAGGTAGAAATTCTACAATAAAATTTATATCAATATTTCAGCATAATGATGTTGAACAAAATAATATCATTTACGAAGAAAATAACATCCCTTACCTCAAAAGAACAGTATTTCTGATCAGAATATCAGATGTAAAGTTGAAAGAAACTTGCACTGAATAACAACTCTCAAAGTATCTAAATACTCACAAAATACGCTCGATAATATATATAGAGAAAGAAAACTTGTTTCTGGTGTGATTTTCAATTCTAACTAAGCAACCTATTTATAGGAAAATGCTAGAACGCCAAAGGAGACTAAATTAATAATAATATTATTTTTCTTTCTTCTACGCATGCCATTTTGGAAAGCCATCAGCCCATCACATTTGAAAAAAATTTCCAGCACATGTTTTCATAAAAAACAAAAGTGGGTCCCACCCATAATTTTAATAAAAATATTTAATTTTTGAAACTTTAATAATTCATAATAAATAGCCCTTTTATTAGAAAAATTCGAATCTCATGTCCTTTCCATAGGAAATTTAATTCTCTACAACTTTGTAGTTTTAAGTTTTTCTAAATTCTAAATAGAAAATGTCTGAAATCCACATACGGATGATTTTTAATACCTTCATTCTGACAAAATACTGATAAAATATCTCAGCATTAATTCTTTCATTTATAACCACATAAATATATCCACATAAAATAAAAATTTTCTTATCATATAAATCAATAATTATTTATTCATAAATAATATTACAGAATCACAATTATGACAACCAGGTCATTCCCAGGAAAGAGGGGGCTTTCCGATAAGAATTTTTCTTTACTGGCGCGTAATTAGGTGACCAAATCTCTCCTTAGACAGAGCTTCCTTAGACATTGCCAATGATGTTATCTAATAATATTATTCAAATAATATGAATTATTGATCTGATAATGGAGATACAGCGCAGTGACAATTAGTGAAACAACAATAATATAAAATATCAACGTAGCAATTATTGAATCAATAAAATCAAATATTGAACAGTAATTACTGTAACAATTATTGAGTTGTGCCTTCTTACGTAAGGATCAATAATTCAACAATACTGTGTAATACCGTGTGTTACTGTGTAACCACGCGTATTACTATATTTTAACCACCGGGTATTTCAACAGTGTTAACGGTAACTACTACGCCGTTATTTGTAAAAACTTAAACTTGTCGTTTTCTTTATCTGACCGTTTTCTGTTATGGGGTTAACAAATGGCTGCGCCATCGTACGAATATTCCCCGACAGCAAGACTATTCCACGACCAAACGAATATTCTCCGATAACAATGAATATTTTATAACCACTTGCTTATTTTGCAAAAGTTGCACATTTCACCCATAACCAAAGTATTATATCAAATTAACACCTTATTATTCAAAATAATTATTAGAGGAAATTCGATTTTATTTATGAATAAGTTAGGGTCTTACACGTAGTGTCATCGGTCATTTTAGATCGGAAGAGCTCCTTAGATATCTGATATCTATTAGTCCTACTTTCCTCACCATCAACTACTTGATGTGCAGGAATATAGTAAGAGCATCCATAGTTTCATGCTGACGCTAAAACTCGTTACTCATGGATGCGAGCATTATGCATTGAGCCAACTGTGCATTATCTTGCCACTTTCTAAAAGTAACAATCTCTTCCTCAAAGGCATTGTCTGCAACCATTGCAGGGATAGGCGTATTAAGGACATAAGATAGTTTTTCAGCCGTGAGAACTATTCTCAATTTAGTTAACCAATTCGAGTAATTCGGTCCGGTTAATTAACATCTAACATGTTACGCAGTGATAGTGATTTTAGACATTGTAAAATTTTGTAAATAAATTTATAATTAACAATATTTTAGCATACACTCTTTTATTAAATTACCAAAATAAATTAAGTCTTATTTTAAATTGGTATCTCCCACTATTTTCTTCAAACTATATTACCCTCAATATATATAGTTCGGCAATATCTAATTGAAGATATGCTAGTGAAAATAAGGACCACATTTCAAATGTATATAGCCTTGTGGTGACACAATAAACTATATATAAATAAATAGGTAGACAACTCTTGTCAATTACATCAACTATGCAACTCCTTGTATTTTGCCTCTTAGATTATTTTGATCAAGGGGTGGCACATCCGAATAAAAATTATCCAAGTTAAGTCCAACCTAGCACTCCATATATAAAAAAAGAAAAACATTGTCTTTGTGGTGACACAACAAAATAACATTATTCAATTTTCTTTATAAGCATCAAATGTGATAAAATTAACATCTCAAAGAATTAAGATAAGCCTTGTGGTGACACAACAAACTTATAATAATTAATTGATACTCTATTATTTTTATTATGCTAGAAGGCGACGTTCGATATTCTAAATATCGTTGAACGCTTAGGACTTAATATAAAAATATTTTAGGGGTTTGTTATTAATTTGTCTCATCTTGTTTAGCACGCATGCACACATATATATAAAATACGCGTCATATTAATTAACATGCGAAGCATGTTTACACATATATATATATATATATATATATATATATATATATATATATATATATATATATATATATATGGGTTGCATCCACAGCAACCGGTTGCTGGGAGCAACCCCTTTTTGGCCCAACCGCTACTATGTGTAGCGGTTGGTGTGACGAACGAGAATTTTTATAAATTAATTTTAAATATTTATTGAATTAAATAAATATTTTTCAAGGATTTAATTATTATATTTAATAATTAATTGATGCAATTGTGGTAGATTAATTTAATTATATGTGTTACATTTATTAAATTAATGTAGAGAATTTTTAATATTCAAAGTATGTGACTATGTGAGCTTATTGAATTAAATGAATTATTTAATTAAGCATAATGTTATTTAATTAATTTAATTATTAATTAGAGAATTAATAAATTGACATTATTTATTAATGAGATAATTGAATATATGATTATGTGAATTTATGAGTAATTATTATATTTTATTTAAAGTAAATTAAATAAAATATGGGATTTATTTTATAAAGAGGGTGACATTATTAAACTATATTGTAAAGGTTTTATTAAATTAAATGGTTTTGTAATTTATTTAACTAGCCAAACATGGCATTATGAGGAGTTAAGGCCAGTTAACCCATGACTGGGTAACTGACCACCAACGCGTCAGTTGTTTATTATTTAGTTACGTATTCTTTTATTTCTTCTTCATAATTGCCTAAGTCTAGGAAGCATCATAGAAAGAAATACAGAGAAAAAGTAGAGAGTCATAGAGAATTCAGAGAGAAAAGTTAGAATTTGTGAGTGCGTACTTATCAATTATTGTGAAAGGATCATCATTGATCACCTCTTCTAAATTACTCTGGGTAATTTCTCCAAACCCAATTCCTATTTCACGTCTTTTAGTTTTCATAGAATGGCTTTCACATTTTTCTGTAAATCTCTGTATTTGGGTGATATGAGATAATTATAAGTTTATATATGGGTCGATATGTATCAAATTGTGTTTAATTATATATATGTTGTAAACCATAACATCAGTGTTGTGAAAACATGTCGTACATATGTTATTTCAAAATAAACAGAGTACGTGATATGGCCATATGGCCTTATATGTGATAATTGATGTATTGATTATATATTATCCCTAAATTTTACACCCTTATATTATTGAGCATGTTAATACGAAGTGATCAAGCTTTAAACGAACGGATTTGGCCTTATAACGAATCCGTAGTGTTAAATTATAAGTTTTGTTCAAAATCCTCAAGAACTTCAAGAACAGTCTAAATTTTTATAATTTAAATATGTGATTATATGTTTTAATAGGTTAAAATCACTTTATAGATGTTGTATTATGATTATGCATGAATTATAACATGTGGGTATATGTGATTTGGTGAAATTAGTGTTAAAAATGTGTTGATTTCGCTGAACTCTGTGTTCTTCGCGAATTGAGATTCAGTTTCTGGGGTCTCGCGCCGCGGCGCCAGCTCTAGAACTGATTTCTCGCGCCGCAGCGCCACAGCGCTCGCAGCGCCAAGACTCGAGCCACGGCGCCACAGCGCCGCAGCGCCAAGGGCCCGGCCACAGCGCCACCGCGCCGCAGCGCGACTCCTTAGCACATTAGTGGCGCCGCAGCGCCACTCTCCAGAAAATGTCAGAAATATATTTTTAAAATGTTAAAGTCTAACAAGTGTTAGTGGATTGATGTAATGAACATGTAATCATGTTAGAGGTATTATGAGATGATAAAATAGTTGTTTAACATGTAATAAAATATTATATGTGAATTGAATTATTAAATACATAATTAGTTTGATAATTCATGAAGTATAAATTATGTGACAACGTGATAATTTGACTAAGTTTAGTCAATAATTAAAGTAGACAACGAGAATGAGTTTATATTAATTAGTTAATTTATAATTAACTGGTATTGTGTATATGAATGGTATGTATGATTTAATTCAAAGAACGTGCTTAGTTAAAGTGTAATCTACGCATGAGGCAAGTATCCTATCCCTAACTCCATTCTATTGAGCAAGTTTATTTAAACTTAAACGTTACTTTTTGTAGAGCAAGTTTCCCTAACCCTACTTGTCATTATTGTTCAAGTTTATTATTTACCTTGAATAAATTATCCTTGTTATTATTCAAGTTCAAGCATGATATTAAAGATTAATTATCTTTCCAAAACATGATTCAATTATACAATAATTGTCCTATTGTATACTTTTGAGGCTATTATTCAAATCGAATATCAATTATTGTTGAACCTTATTAGACTAGTGAACCTTATTGATTCAACTAGTCCATAGTTGATGAGCGTTCTAAATTTCAGAACCCTTGATGAATTATCCAAACCAAACTTCCTTTGGTACGGACTCGAATGTCAAACTGAGATGAACAACCCTGAAAAGGGATTCACTTATGCGTTAGCGTTAAGATATTGTGCACAGTATGGTACTAAGGGCTGATCCCCCTAAGTACGAGAAGAAGGTCCATAGTCTTATGACTGTTAAAGGTTTCAAGTATAACCCTTGTTAACCTAGGACATAGTTCAAGGTCTTATGACCCTCAGTATTCTTTTGATTCATGTTATTTATTCTTGATTCAAAAGTTGAGCTTTATTCAGACGTCGTTGATTATTCGCATGTTATTATACTGTTGTTTCATTTTTATACTTGTGGGCATTTGTGCTCACTCTTGCTTAATAATAACATTGCAGTTACGAATGAAAGAAGCGATGAACCCTCCACTAGTAAGGGCAAGGGCAAAGTTAGCAAATGATGAAGACCTGTTATTTATTAACTGATGTATTTGTTTAAGACTTGAGTTATGTTGATGTTAAGACTTATTTGTTTAGAATTCCGCACAGATGTTTTAAGGTTAGAGTAACCTGGGATTTATTTATGATTCAGTTGATGTAACCCTTAAGGGAAGAGATTTTAGTATGATTTCTATCTATTGTATGGTTTGATATTATTTATGGGTAGATAGATAGATGATGCTTGTACAATGAACACCAAATTTCGTGGAATCGAAGTACCCGGATTTGGGGGTGTCACAGTTGGCATTTTAGGAGAGAAAATTCAAAGCATTATCTTAATATTAACCCAATACAAAGTACATATTCTGAAGTACTACCTTCCACCCAATACTAAGTATATTTTCTCTCTCCTAACTATGCCAACCGCTACACATAGTAGCGGCTTGGTGTTTTTTTTTTACTTTGTTGTAGGTTTTTTTTTACTTTGTTGTAGGTTTTAGTAATAATATTTATTTTATTATTACTAAAATTTTGTATTAATATATATGGCAACTAACTTGTCTCATTATTACCATATTACAAAAATAATATTATTTAATATTATTAATAATAATATAAACTAACTAATAATTTTGTAATAATATTTATTTTAAAAGTTTAAGATAATAATTTTGTAATAATATTTATTTTAAAATAATACTAAATAATTTTATTATTATTATTAATATTTTTATAATTTAGTAATAATGAGACAAGTTAGTTGCCATAAATATTATTACAAAATTTTAGTAATAATAAAATAAATATTATTACTAAAACCTACAACAAAGTAAAGAAAAAAACCTACAACAAAGTAAAAAGTTAAACACCAAGCCCCTACTATGTGTAGCGGTTGGCATAGTTGGAAGAGAGAAAATGTACTTAGTATTGGGTTGAAGGTAGTACTTAGTATTGGGTTGAAGGTAGTACTTCAGAATATGTACTTAGTATTGTGTTAATATTAAGATAATGCTTTGAATTTTCTCTCCTAAAAATGTCAACCGCTACACATAGTAGCGGCTTGAGCAAAAAAAAAAATTGTAACAAGCCGCTACATGTAGTAGCGGTTGGACCAAAAAGGGTAGCTCCCAGCAACCGGTTGTTGTGGATGCAACCCCATATATATATATATATATATATATATATATATATATATATATATAGTATAAGCATGCACATATAGAATACTATATTCTACCCGGCTTGATTATGAATTTTTATTCTAGTTTGGTTTACTAGAGCCACCAAGTGAACCAAAAGGTCAAAGCTTAGGGGTGCAAGAGTTAATATTTAAATATAACAATTACATTTAAACCTGGGCTCCATTACAAACGGGTCTTCGGACGCTCCTTACTCCTTGATCTCCAATTCTTCAAAATTAATTCTAACTATTTCTATTATAAAACTATTTAAAATAAATAGAAACCTTGTTCAGCAGTCAAGGGAAAGTACATAGGAGAAATTTAGAATTTACATCAAGAAAAAATTAGAGAAGACGAGGTACGCAGACCCCATTTAATAAAACTCATACATTCATGCACCCAACTAAAATAAAATTCAATCACATTGGTCAATAGTCCATAATCAATCACATTTATTATCATACACATCTTCATATGCATCAATAAATAACATTCATCTCATGAATAATAAACATTCAATATATATATTGATATCATTTAATGGGCAAATTTAGTTAGCATAAAATCTAATTTTAAATCAAAATAAACTCTTTTATTTTAATTCAAATTTAAATCAAAATAAACCTCTTTTATTTTAATTTATCTAATTTTGAATAAAATAAACTATTTTATTTTAATCAAAATCTTTAATCAAAATAAACTCATTTATTTTAATTAATTATGGAATCTAATTCCAAGTGGAAAAAAACTCCTTTATTAAAGGAAATACGGATTCTATTTCCTATTCTCAAATAAACTCTTTTATTTTGAATAATATGAAATCTCATTCCATATCTAAATAAACTTTTTTATTTAAGGAAATACGGATTCTCTTTCCTATTCACAAATAAACTACTTTATTTTGAATAATATGAAATCTTATTTCATAAATCTAAATAAACTCATTTATTTAAAGAAACATGAATTCACTTTCCTATTCATAAATAAACTCTTTTATTTTAGAAAACATGAAATCTAATTTTAACTCCAATTAGTTATCATGGAATCCAATTCCAACTCAAATTAGTTAGCATGAAATCTAATTTTAAAATTAAAATAAACTTTTTATTTTAATTATAAAATAATTAAGAATAATATATATATATATATATATATATATATATATATATATATATATATAACATATAACTATTATATATATAACTATTATAATCTTAATTATTTTAAGTTACCTGAACCATGCCATCACGTGGATCCTGTAACCTTGTATTTTTTTTAAAATAAATTTTATACAACAAATTATGCCCAATTAAATTGTTCTAAAGACATACCAATATACATATCAAATTAAAACAATTAATAATTTGCATAAAAATTTGACTCTGATACCACTGTTAGGTTTGTAATATTCATGAACGCAATCATATTGTAAAAAATAAGCAGAAACGTGATAAAATAGAGTTTTAAAATTTTACAAACTATATATCCGGATCATCCTTTATGCACAATTATTAATTAAATGAAAATATAAAGAACAAGAATCATACCCTTGACGATTCGAGCTTCCTTAGGTACAAGTTCACCTCCAATCTTTTTCGCGTTCAACATGAATCCACCGGGTTTGGTTCCTTCCTTTGATCAACGTTAGCCATCCAAGTGTTTGGCCTCTAGAGGTGATCCACCAAGGAAGAAGAAATATTCAAGAAGAAAGGTGTTTGACAAAACTCTAGTTTTTCTATCTCTCATAGTACTCTTCCAATTATTGGAATTACGTCTGTTGTGAAAAAGTCAACCACAACTACTCTCCCATAATAAGACTCCTCTTATTTATAGATGTAGGCAACCCTCTTTAACAATTAGGAAATTAAATTTTATTTTAATTAATTAAACTCATTTAATTAATTAGGCTCCCAATCTTATTAGGAATAATTAATTAAACTCTTTTAATTAATTAGCCTCCTAATCTTATTAGGATATATGAGAGTACTTTTATTAATTAATTTCCAAGCTCCTTTAGGAATTAAATAATAATAATAGTAATAGTAATAATAAGACTCCTCTTATTAATTTATATTTAATATTTTTAAAATATTAAATAATAAATATTAAGCTATTTAATTTATTCTATCACCATTGATTAAATTAAATATACTTAACTTATTATTACGATTATGCCATTAACTTCGTAAATAATTATTCTTCCTTTTATAATGTGACCCTTTAGGCTCTCCATATTAAATCGGTTGTGAATAAATCAATTAGAACAATTCTAATCTTATTTAAATAAATAAATTAAACTATTAATTTATTTAAATAAATAATATTTATTGTACAATAGGGATAAGCCTCCCTAGCGATTAACGACTTTCTAGATAATATAGATTTTAACATTAATAATAAAAGAACCTTTGAGTAAATAGTTATCGTACAATTCAATCCTTCCACCATACAATATCCCAATTAAATATAAGACATGGAATTACTGTCAAGTCTTATTTTATTTAATTATATATATTTCGATTCTTAAATGCACAACTCCAAATAATACAAATTAGAAACTCCTTTCTAATTTCATTCTGCCTTGGCCAAGGACTACTGGGTTGTCATTTATCGAATTACATAGGATATTTCTCTTCTTTTACTAGAAGCGATAGATTCTTTATTGATTATACATTATCTCCGTATACAACTTATTATACCAAAGCATACCCTTTGGTATACCCTAAGGGTCTTAAGGAATAAGTCAAAGTATAATTCATCATACACAAGATACTATGATGATCTCAGTCCAATGATCACTTGTACTACTATCACTACAGGAATTCTTATTGACAGGCAAGTAAAACTCCATTAGGTATTCCTTAGCGAGGCACGTTCAGTGAACTTATTCTTTAATAAGCACCTTCATAATTACTTTAGTGTCTCCACACAAATGATCATGAGATCAATCATCCTCATCCAATGAGCAAGCAACGTATATACCAATCTATCCGGGTTTACTAATCCCCAATTTAGTAATCCAATGATTGGGAACTATTTTAGTTTTAAGCTTTCTAAGAATTTAGATCTCATTAGAATGATCATCATCATTATTCTAAAAGCATTGCTTAAAACTATGGGTTTATCACATATTATAAAGCAGCATCATGTAGATAATTAAAAGCCTTTAATAAATTAATACTTTCTATTAATAAATGAATAAGATTGTTACAAAGTATATGATTTATCATCAAACACGATTGGCTTGTGTGCATACTACTTTCATTAGTAACTGATCAAACTCAATGTGAAAATGGTGTAGACGAGACGGAAACTAAATTGTTGGTTGTTTGTGGAAAGCCACTCAGTGTACTATATTGAATATCATTAAAGACTCGATGTGTGCTAGGTTTGGACTTGTATATATGTACGTTGTTGACAAGAGAAGAAAATCGATATATCTTTAGATAAATATTGATTAGAGATTTATTGATTAATATTGAGATATGATTAAATGTATAGATTAGAAAAATTGTGTTGAAACAATCAATAGAAAGGAAAGAGAAATAATTATAGTATATTTCTAATAAAGGATACTAAAATAAATTCTAGTATACGATTATTTTAATAAAAGGGGGAATATTATTTTGATATTACCTTATATAGCTTTGTTCGAGGTAATGTGTGTGATTAAGTAATATGGTAAATATATTAAAACATTTTTACTATATAAGTTGATGGAAGCAATTTATCATAATAGAAAATAAACTTATTTTCTATATATAGTGCGTACGTGTGACGTGCATTTAAATATTTTAATAATATATTGATATTATATAAGCGTAATAAATTGAGAAAATGAGTAAATCATTTTATTATGATTAGTTCCTATATTTAGAGAAAACATGATAAAAACATCTTATGTTATGACGAAATACATAATTTTGATTATAGTAATGTATTTTCAAGAGGGTTAAAGTTATAAAAGAAAAATAAGTTATTTTAATTTACTAAATAACTTGAGTTATTATATTACCGCGAATGTTATAAAGAATATTTAAATATTTCCATTCACGATATAATGATATATGTGAACCTTGTGATATAATAGTTAGATATAAATTGAACATGCTATAAATAGTAATGTGGTGGGAGATGAATAAGTAATGAGAATGAGAATAAGCTTAATATAAACTTGTGAGATAGGCCTAGTGTGACAAAGTGATGGAATAAGCATTTATTAAATAATTTAATAAATGAATAATGGAAGAAATTAATTTGTATGTGCAATGATATATATTTATATTATATAGTAGCTACATCTATATAATATGAAATGAAGTGTGACACCTCAATGGTAACAATATAATATAGGAAACTATATGACAAAGAGGAATGAGTCGCATGAGTTACATAAATGGACATCTGTGACAATGTGTTATGTGTAGTACATTAATGTGTACTTTATGAAGGATATTAAATTAAACTAACTAAATAATTGTTGTTAATAATTATTTCAAGAATTAAGTATAATTGAAATAATAAAGTTCATGATAATGTGGTGTGACACTGCTCAATTAAAATATTATTTGGACTAGCCCAAATGTATATGGAGTATATGATAGGGGAATATATTAGATCCCTAATTTTTATATTATAGTAACAATTATACATTAAAATTTCATTTTGAGAATTAAAGAAACCAAACTAAGCATTATTAACCAAAATGCTGAGGATTTAGAAGCTTGTCCTAATATCAGTGTCACTTTTATATAACTGTCATATGAGCCTATCCTATTCATTATTATTGTTGTAGCTGCAATTATGAGCTGAGGAATGGAGAAGGAGGGAGTAGTTTACCAATTATTCATTGCCCATCATCTTTTTCTTCCTACTGATAGTTTAATTCAATGTACAAAGCCCAAATTTGGGTAATGAATCCTCTATAAATGGCTGTGACAACTCGATAATTTGAATATTTATAAAATCTTAAAATATTGAATTAAGGTTAAATAATAAACCTAGACAGAAAATAAGTGAATGGATTTGAGATTTCCGGGAAGGAATTTTGTGAATTTAAAATTTTTCTGAAGAATTATTCAGGATTCAGGGTTTAAGTTTATATGTTCTGTGTATGGTCATGTATGTGTACAGAATGTGGTTAAGGGTCAATGGTTGACCAGATAAGCTATATCAGTGGCAAACCATAAAAATATATTCGTTCAGTTAGAAAATTCTTATGATTAATAAGAAACCTTAAAACCGGTTCTGGAAATCCTAATTTCAGTTTCGAGAATCTGAAACCCTAATTCAGAATTTGAAAACCCTAAACTGGGAATTTCAAGGTACGTATTTATGATTATAGACTTAATTAGGGAAACTCTAATAATTATAATTTAGAAACCCTAATTTTAAAGTTTCAAACCCTAGTTGTTCCTTGACATATGTACTAGATGTATGAACCATAAAACCACCAAAAGTCATGATCAGAACTCTGATTAATTTGAACTTAAAAGTGTCCACTCGGACTGCCTGGGTTTCTAAAAAACCCAGGAACCGTCTGACAAGGACTTTGAAGGCACATATCTTCCTAGTATGTTGTTCTATGACCTATCTGATTGTGGGAACATGTAATATTACATTAGTACTACAAGTTTTGAACATTAGTTGGCCCAGAAACATTTTGAGATGAGAATCATAGCTGGTCAAACGAGCACCCTTGAGACTGGCCTGACAGTGTTCTTGAGGCTCAAGAACACCTAAGGCGAGAGAAAGCGTTGCGATAGGCTATAGCAACGGATGATTTAATTTCTAATTTCTGATTTTCTGGAAATTAAATTAAAAATAGAAATAAATTCTAAAAAAATAATAAAAATAGTTTTAAACATTATTTTAAATTATGAAAAATAATTTTTGACTATTTGGGATATTTTTCATTAATATTTATAATTATTTGAATATTAATAATATTTAATTTATTTAATTAGTGTATTAAATAAATTAGAGAAAAATGATTTAATATTATGAAAAATCATTTTAAATAAGAATAAAGTATTTAAAAATATTTTGAGTTATATAATGTAACTTTTAATATTTTTAGAGAATTTTCATTAATAATTTAATATTAATGATTTTAGATTTATTTAATTATTGTATTAAATAAATAAGTTAAAAATGATTTTATTGATTAAAAATTATTTTAAATGAAAATAAAGTGTTAGAAAATATTTTGAATTATAAAATATAATTTTCAATATTTTTGAAGAATTCTCATTAATAAATTAGTATTAATGATATTAGATTTATTTAATTATTATATTAAATAAATGAATTAAAAATGATTTAAAAATATTTTAAGTTATAATTAATAACTTTTAATATTTTGATGATAATTTCATTAATATTTAAATATTAATGGTGATGATTTAAAAATAATTTTAATTAATTTAAAAATCATTTAAGTAGAATATTGATGATTTAAAAATATTTTAAGTTATTAACAATAACTTTAATATTTTGACAAGTATGTCATTAATATTTTTATATTATTAAATATTAATGATGATAAGATTATTCGATATTTAAATCATTTAAAAATGATTACGGTGTTTGAAAAATTATTATAAATTATAATAATTATTTATAAATTATTAAAAGCTTCCGAAAAATATTATAAAGGATAATTGGCTTATCTAAAATAATATTGAAGCTCAGAGACCAAGTTTAATTGACAATCAAAGTGTTAATTATCGGATAAGGTGACCAGAATACCGAGAATAGACCGAAGTCCAACCAGACCAAACTAGTTAGACTTAATAAGTGTTTATATAAGCTATAAACATTGATGTGATTATGTGGTAATGTGTCTAGGAGAAAGATTGACTGTGAACTACAATGTTATATGTTATAAATTATTGTGCAAATTGTGAGACCGATGTTATTGGTTATAGGTCTTTCGAACGCAGATAAGTATATTGTGTAGCAGTAATCAACGAAACATGCAAGTTTTCTTTAACTCAACCCTGAGTTACAATTTTGCGTATATGCTTGTGAATAATCATTCATGATTATCATGTCTACGATTTGTTGAATCGTACTATATGTACATTGCATGTATTCTTCAGGTATGAAAGGCTGATCACCTTCATTACCATTCGGTCTAGATATATTTATTCATATTCAATGTTCGCTCAGTTATAAAAATTTATTCATGCTAATTCACAACTATATTGTTGAATTATAGCCATCTTATTATTCAAATTCTTTCAATCATGATATATCCTTAAATTAACTTATACTTGCTGGGAAAACTTATGCTCACCCTTGCTATATCATGATAAACATTACAGATTAAGACGAATACGTCGGATATAAGGAAATGTTAAAGATAGTTCCAGCTTTAAGTTTATGTGTGCAGTTAAGTTTGTATAAGTATTGTATATTAATGTTGTTGAAAATTAAATAAGTTATGATTTGTGTATAAGTTAAGGTTACTCGACCTTGGGGAAATAGTGTGTAATGTAATGTATAAATAATTTATGTTTATATCTTCTGTAATATTTATAGAATGATTGTACCGGATCCGTGGTGATTTGGGACCCAGATTTGGGGCTCTCACAATGGCAGCCTCATCTTCTCAAATTCAAGTTGCTCATTTATCTGATAAGTTGCATATAGAGAGAGTAATATTGCAATTGAGTGAGGTTACTGAATTTGAGCTGTAATCAGAATTCTAAGGAAGAATGTTTAGTCATTTAAGCTTCACAAAGGTATAATCCTTAAACCATGTTCTAAAGTTTGAGTTTGAAGAATTCCTAAAAATTAGAATGAATTTCTTGATTAATTGAATTGTGAATTGATGTCATCATGTTGTCTGAGATATATGTATGTTATAAAGTCAGTATAATTGGCCTAAGCATGCTAAATTGAAGAGTATATGTTATGTGATCTGAATTCTGTAGAAGCAGAGGCCAAGTCTGGGTTGGTGCCGAAGTGGCGCGGCTGCACCACTTCCCAGTACAATCCCAGCGCGGCCGCGCCGTATGTCTGTCTTCAAATCCAACTTCTGCTATAATCTAATTTCTGAGCATGTTAGGTTGGTTTGGAAATGCATATAAATAACCCCAACATATGGATTGAAGTTACCTTAGTTATAGTAGGTTATTATAACTTGGTTTAGTTTGAGTTTTAAAGGAAACTCATAAGTTTGGAAAGATAAACTTTGTTAAAGATAAATTTACTGGTATTATGATCTTATGAGCAAGTGTAGACAACTTAAATATGTATGTAACTAAGCCTAACATATGGTCTAAGGTTACCTTGTATATAATGAGTTGTGTTAGCTTGGTATTAAGGATTTTCTAAAGAAAACTTGATGTTTTGTAAATCAAAACATGTTGAACCTTATGTCGTTTAAGTTCTAACCTTTCAAGCATGTATGTTAGAGTATTTTATGCTTCTAGACATGACAGATATGATCACCATCTAGCTAAGCATGATTTAAACTTTTCAAACATAATTTATGATGAGATTGCAAATGTTAAACTATTCAACCTTGGTGTAAATGAGTCATATACATGTGAGCATGCATACATGGCTTAGTTAAATGTACAAATGAGTATAAGATATGATTCGAAGTTACTTTGTATATTAATGGGGTTTAGCATGAGTTTTTAAAATAAAATTTAGAAGTTTTGAAAATAAAACGTGACGAACTTTATGTCTTTTAAGTTTTAACTTTGGGAACATGTGAATGTGACCTAGTTATGTGTGCGGATGGATAAGGAATGTAATTTTAAGATATATTGCACATAAAAGGTTGTCAAGCGGTTTAGTATGTGTTTTAAAGAGAAATTTAAAAGTTTTAGAAACTAACTTTGATGAGCATTGTATTACTTGGATTGTGACCTTATAAGCAAGCATGATAGAGTTGTTTATGCCTTTGAACATGAATGATATGTGCACTCAACTAGATAGACATAATATGAACTATGCATGTCTTAAAGTAAGTTTTCAAGTAATAAACCATGCTAGTTATATGAATACACATAAGCAAGCATAATAAGGGTGGTTTAGTATCGTTATGTGGCTTAATGGTTAACGTAGTGAGTCCCTTATTGAATAAACCTTTTTAGTTTCGATTAAAGAGTTTTGAAAAAGGAAGTTGTATGCTTGATTTGAGTTTTATCTCAAAATTCTATTTTAGATACATGAGGAGGTGTTCAACTTAGTTAATAGGCTATTGAACATGTAAATCCTAGTTGAACAAATGAGTTCAAAAGAAATCTAAATATTTTAGAAGTTAGCCTCAACGTTAACGAGTTTGGGAAACCCAATATGTCCTAAACGTTGTCTTTATGTGTTTATATTGTTCAAAGATGTTAAGGTACTAATAAGAGAACTAGACTTTTGAAAATTTTAGTTCTGGTTCTGGCAGGGAGTAGCACGGTCGCGTCACTCCCAAGCTTATACGCAGCGCGGTCGCGCCGTGCTGCTGAGTAGTCAAGAACAGTTTGTAAACTATCTAGAATTTAGAGCCTGCCTATATATATACTTAAAGAGCGTAAAAGACGAAATAAGATTGTTTCGAAAGAATAAGTATGAGAGTAAAATGGACTAGCAACATAGCTATCCTAAGAGTATACCGAAGAAGTGAACTAGAACGATGTAAAATTTATTGTTTCAATGAGAATAAATGAATGTATGACTGATGGGTATGAATCCATGATTATATAACTGTGTAGGAACACACGCAGTGTAGATAAGCTTTAAGCAGTTAAGTCGTAGTTGATAAATTACGAATCAGGCAAGTCTTTCAGTTCCTATTTGATATATGAATTCGATAACTATTAGTTGAGCTATATTATGCTATGTAAATATTATGTATATATATGAAATGTATATGAGATATGTATGAAAGTTGAAAGTTAATCTTTGATGATATGTTTGTGAAGTAAATCTCTATGCTTGTTGTGTGAAAAGTAACATGCGTAGTAAATATTAATTGATTATGAATGCATGAACTGAGTATGTTATTATACGTTATGTGCTGCATGAAAACTGCTAGAATTGCTGGGCTGTCGAGCTCATCCTTGCAAATAACCACTTTTACAGGTTAAGGACTCACGATAAAGTTACGTGCTAGTTGATTGATAAAGTTCAATAGCATCGATGGAGATTGATTTATTTATTTAAGTATATGCTCTTGAACCATGTTTAGGTTCTAGGAAATGTATATGATAGTAGTTTACGATGTGTAATACATGTTGAGTTGTAAAGTTGTACTATGAGATACATAGAGAAATTCAAAACGAGATGTAAAAATTTATACAGTAATTCGAATAGAATGAATCATAACATAATTTGATTCAAGGATATGTAATTGAATTAAGTTAAGAAATCAATAAAATATTTTCTTTTCAAAGGAGATTAAAAAAGTTTAAATTATTTCACATATTTTTATAACCTTGAATATGATGTAAGACAGGGATGGTAAATGACCAAGATTTGAAACTTATAAAAGTTTGGGGTCAATATATAGATCCTGGAAATGAAAAGAATTTATATTCTAAATTGTAATTAGCAAAGTTATATTCATTAAGTTATGAATAAAAGATATAAATGGTTTGACAATAGTAGTATCGTGTCAGACCGAATATGTGGTTCGAAGGGACCCAGATTTGGGGGCGTCACAAGGTCTATGAGTTGGAGGAGCTATATCAGGGGGAGCAGCAAGTTGCAGCATTGCTTGAGGCATTGGTGCACCACCTGATAATTAGGAACGGGGATCTAGCTGACAAGATGCGAGCATCAGACTAGAAGGCGGATAGGCTGGAGGATGAGAAAGAAGCTATTAGGACCCACTTGGGGCATACCATTAATGGGTTAGAGTCGAGGATACAAAGTCTCCAAACTGACAAGCTGATTATTACTACATTTTGGGGAGATGAAAGGAGAGACCGTGTTCGGGCCAAGGAACTAACAGGCGAGTTAGAAGAGGAAGTGAGAGATAAGAAGGTTAGGATGGACATGATGAAGTACGCATTTAAGTCAGCTCATGGAAGGTTCCAGCATTGGGTGTTTCACTTTCCATGTGAGAGGTACAAGTCTAGACATGCCATAAGCCGTGGGCTGGTGCTGGAGATGACGTATGAAGAACATGAAGACGCCATTAGGCGGGGTCGTTAGTTTATTGGTGATGAACTTTTACTATTAGCGTTTAGAACGCTTAGCTATGAAATAAAACTTGGTTTTGGTTTTTACCAAGTACTTTGGTTTAAAGTGATGTAAATGGCTTAAGGCCATAAGGCGATGAAATACCTTGGGTGTTATGGTTATAAATAAATATGCTTTTATTTAAGTATGTGATATGATGATTAAGTTCTCTTCTTATGAATGATATATTCTGTAGAGTAAGTTATAAGATAACAACATTAAGTTCATTTTAAACAGATAGATGGCTAGAGGAAGACGTCATCAAACAACCGAGGGGTCAGGCAGTAATGCTGGGGATCCACCGAACCCTATGCAGCAGTTTGTAGACATGTTAGTGGGGGCACTTCAGAATCGAAACCCGAATGCCAATAACCCTCCAGTGGCCCAAGTGGAACACTTTAAGGACTTCAAGAGCGCGGGACCCCCTGAGTACAAAGGGACCACTGAACCCATCGAAGCTCAAACTTGGGTCAGGAAAATCGAAAAGGCATTTGCTATCGCCCGAGTAGGTGATGATCAGAAAATAATCTTCACCACTTACATGCTGAAGGGTGATGCTAACTTTTGGTGGGAGGCAAATCAGACCAGGGCTGGAGAAGGTGTGATACCTTGGGAAAGGTTTAAGAAAATCTTTTTTGAGAACTATTTTCCGGTTAGTATGCAGAGTCGCATGGAGATGCGATTCCCAGAGCTAAAGCAAGAAGACATGATGGTACCTCAATATGCCACAAAATTCAACGAACTGGCGAGGTTCGCGCCTCACCAGGTCGACACTGAGGAGAGAAAAATGAGGAGGTTTGAGCAGGGTCTCAAACCATGGCTATATAGCAGACTCTCGGTGTTACAGACAAATAGCTTCGTGACTTTCCTGGAGAAAGCTATAATCGCTGAGGGCAGAAGTGAGGCCCTGATGAAATTTAACAATGAGAAAAATAAGAAGAATGAAAGAGGGAATCGTGGGGAAGGTAGTAGCAGTAGTGGTGCAAATAAGAGGAAGTAGAACAATAACAACAGTAGCAGCAACAATTTCAATTTGGGAAACTCTAGGGGAAAACCAGGGGAAGCAAAGAAGAGAACTGAGGCATGCAAGGAGTGTGGGAGGAATCACTCGGGGGCATGTTTAAAAGGGAAGAATGTCTGTTTCAACTGCGGGCGGGAGGGGCACATCTCTCCCAATTGCTCTGCACCAAAGAGAAATGGATGCTTCAACTATGGAGCATTGGATCATCAGGCAAGGAATTGCCCAAAGAAGAACTCAGTAGGAGGAAATGGAGGAAGGGGACTAAGCGGTGGAAATCTCACGATTAGTAGACAACCAACTCAGAATCGACCCACGGCTAGGACTTTTAACATGACGGTTCAGGATGCGATTTCATCCAGGGACGTGGTTTCAGGTATCATTCCGATCAATGATATCTGCTTACATATTATTTGATTCGGGTGCTACTTGTTCCTTTGTATCGCATAAATTCTCCCAACTATAAAACTTACCCCAGGAAGAATTATAATATCCTATGAACATAGAAGTTGCTAACAAGGAAATAATTCACGTTAGCCATGTTTATAGAAATTGTATTGTAGACATCAGGGGATATAAGTTACCTGTGGATTTAATTCCAATTCAATTAGGAGAATTTGTTGTAATTCTAGGAATGAATTGGTTATTTAACCATGGAGCGATGATAGATTGCCAGAAGAAGTGTATAAACCTTAGGACTCTAGATCAGCCTTGGGTAACGTTCAATGGAAGTAGGTCACCGAGACACTCAAGTTGTCTGACGATAATGCAAGCGAGGAAGTTACTAAGAAAGGGATGTGTAGAATATTTGGTCCATATCGTCGATACACAAAAAGCAGGGATAGAGATGGGATAGATAATAGTAGTGAACGAATTTTTGGATGTATTTTTGGAGGAATTGCCAGGTCTTCCGTCGGATCGGGAGGTTGAACTCGTTATAGATTTAGTACCGAGAACGCCACCGATTTTGAAAGCCCCTTACAGAATGGCACCGACAGAAATGAAGGTGCTGATGGTACAGTTGTAGGAGTTATTGGATAGGAAATATATTCAACCGAGTGTGTCTCCTTGGGGAGCACCGATTTTATTTGTGAAAAAGAAGGACAGATTGATGAGACTATGTATCGACTATCGAGAGTTGAACAAGATGATGATTAAGAACAAGTACCCGTTACCTAGGATAGATGATCTGTTCGATCAGTTGAAGGGAGCGAAATATTTTTCCAAGATCGACTTGAGGACGGGATATCACCAGTTAAAGGTAAGGAAGGAGGATGTACCTAAGACAACATTTAGGACTCGTTACGGTCACTACGAGTTCCTGGTGATGTCGTTAGGGTTAACAAACGTGCCAGCAGCGTTTATGGACATGATGAATCGGGTATTCAAGCAATACTTAGATAAATTCATAGTTATGTTCATAGATGATATCCTGATCTATTCCAAGACTCAAGAAGATAATGCTGAACACTTAAGGTTAGTATTGGAGGCATTGAGGAAGGATAAGTTATACGCAAAATTCTCGAAGTGTGAGTTCTGGTTGGAGAAAGTTCAATTTCTGGGTCACGTGATCGACAAGGATGAAATTTCTATGGATCCAGCGAAGGTGGAAGCGATTCAGAATTGGGAACAACCAAAGTCACCGACTGAAGTAAGAAGTTTCTTAGGACTGGCAGGTTATTACATACGATTTATCCAAGATTTTTCAAAGATAGCGAGAACGTTGACAAATTTAACAAGGAAGTCAGTAAAATTTGTCTAGACGGAGAAGTGTGAAGAGAGTTTTAAGGAACTCAAGAAAAGACTGAGTGAAGCACCATTGTTGTCTTTACCTGACGATACAGGTGACTTCGTGATTTTTAGTGATGCGTCACACAAAGGACTTGGCTGTGTGCTTATGCAACATGGTAAAGTTATTGCGTACGCAATCGTGTCAATTGAAGGATTACGAGAAGGGATATCCTACCCATGACCTAGAATTGGCGGCGGTAGTATTTTTCCTAAAGATATGGAGGCACTATTTATATGGTGTAAGGTGTGAAATATACACGGACCATAAAAGTCTGAAGTATATCTTCACGCAGAAGGAGTTAAATATGAGACAGAGAAGATGGTTGGAACTTATAAAGGATTACGATTGCGACATCTTGTATCATTCGGGGTAAGCTAATGTGGCAGTAGATGCGCTAAACAGAAAGGGCAGTGGTAGATTAGCAATGCTAACAGCTCAAGAGGAGTTAATTAAGGAGATGGCTAGATTGGAACTCGAGATAAAAAGTCCGAGGGAGCCAGAGGGGAAATTGTTCGCAATGGAGGCTTATCCGACTCTATTGGATAAAATCAAGGAAGCACAAGGCAGCGATGAGGAATGTGTGAAGGTGAGGAAAAGAATTTCAGATGGAGAAGAGCTTAAATTTAGTATGGGGGGTGATGGACTATTAAGATTTGAGAAGAGAATTTGGGTGCCAGCGGTGTCTGAATTAAAGGAAGAAATCTTGCAGGAAGCTCATAGCTCAAGTTACTCAATCCACCCGGGAAGCACAAAGATGTATCAGGATCTCTGTCAACATTATTGGTGACCCAATATGAAAAGAGAAGTCGCAGAGTGCGTCAGCAAGTGTTTAACATGCCAGTGAGTTAAGGCGAAACATCAGAAACTGAGCGGGTTACTTCAACCTTTAAAAATTTTAGAATGGGATGGATTTTGTGGTAGGATTTCCAACTACGCAGAAGGGTTACAATGCAGTATGGGTGATCGTTAATCGATTGACCAAGTCAGTGCATTTCTTGCCAATAAAGATCAGATATACCTTGGATCAGTTAGCAAAGCTTTACATCAAAGAGATTGTTTCCAGGCACGGGGTACCTGCATCAATTGTTTCAGATCGCGATCCACGGTTCACAGCAAATTTTTAGAGAAGTTTTCAAGAACGCATGGGAACGTAACTGAGGTTGAGCACGGCGTATCATCCTCAAACAAATGGGCAGAGCGAGAGAACTATTCAAATGTTAGAGGACATGTTGAGAGCATGTTTTATGGATTTCAAAGGAAGCTGGGATGACCACCTACCGTTGGTGGAATTTGCATACAACAACAGCTATCACGCGAGCATCGGTATGCCCCCTTATGAAGCTTTATATGGAAGGAAATACAGAACGCCATTGTGCTGGGATGAAGTGGGAGAACGTCAATCACTAGGGCCAAAATTGGTGCAACAAACTGCAGATGTGATCAAAACGATATGAACGAGACTAGTCACGGCTCAGGATCGACAGAAGAAATATACTGATCAACATCAGCAACAACAAGACTTCGACGTCGGCACTTATGTGTTTTTGAAAGTGTCACCTTGGAAAGGGAAAATGAGATTTGGGAAGAAGGGAAAACTTAGTCCCAGATTCATAGGACCCTTCGAAGTGTTGAGGTGAGTCGGTGAGGTAGCTTATGAAATAGCTTTACCTCCGGAGTTAGAACACATACATAACGTGTTCCACGTTTTAGTCCTATGACCCTATAAGCAAGATTACAAGCATGTCATAGAGTATGAACCTATTCATTTTGAAAAAGACTTAACCTATGAAGAGGTTCCAGTGTAGATAATCGATAGAAAAGAACAAGTGTTAAGAAATAAGATAATTCCTTCTGTTAAGGTAGTATGGAGGAACCTCAACGCCGAAGAGGCTACGTGGGAACTCGAGGAGAAAATGATGAAAAATTACCCTAATCTTTTTGTTTGATGTGTAATGATTCCGGGGACAGAATCCTTATAAGGGAGGGTGAATGTAATATCCGAGATTTTTATGTAATTTAATAGTTATCAATAAATGAACTTATGTGAAACTCTGGTGTGACTTCATTTATTAGATGTATACGTGGTATACATATATGTGATATATTAAGATATGTGATGAGATGTATTTAAATGGTTGGCTTAGTTTTATTTAACTATTTGATTTTATTATGGAATTAATTCTATTAATTTCGTGGGATGGCTTTAAAGCATGAGCTTGAGTTTGGAGCGGAATTTAGAAACGCAGACTGCATATTTGAGTCCGGAACGTCGAAAGTAGTCAGAATAGACTGTAACCACGAAAATGTGTTATGGTTGACTTTTTGGTCAAAGTCAATCGGTTGACTTTTTCAAGGAAAAAGTCAACTATGAATTTCTTAGATGATTTTGACAAAATGGATAGTTCCATGACATCCGGAACGTCGACTTTAGTAGGAATCGATATAAGTATCGAACACATTCGGTTACGAAGGGCAAAAGGGTAAAAATGGATTATTAATTGATTATATGAGTAAAATAATATTTTTATTAAATAGTTGCAGCAGCTGGGGGGTCCACGAGACCATCAAATGGTGACAAGGAGGGAGCATGCACGTGTATTGCAATATGTTGAGGGAGAGGGAGTTACATTCCTTAATAAACCTAGACTTTTCCATTTCTCTAACCCCCACTCCATACTAAATTGTTTTGATATTATATACATATGGTGTATAACTGATCATGGAGAGTTGATGACCATGTTAAATCAAAAGACTATAACCTCTATATATGCAATCCATCTAAACTCATTCTTTCTTTTCGTAAAAGTTCCATCCAAGAGAGCAAATAGATAGTGAAAATGAGGGTGTGAGAGTTTGTGAGAATTCTGAAGTTTTCATAGGGGATTAATCAAGCAAGGAGAATCATTAGAAGTATTCAAACAAGAAGAATTCATCAAGGAGCTAAGTATTGTAGTCTCTTTTTATGTTTTTGAGAAACTAGTGGAAAAGTGCATGAATAATCATGGGAAATGCTTTGTTTTGAGGTTGCAATGCCATGCTAATGTTGGTTTCGGTTATGTGATTGTTAAGAATAAAAAATTCTGGTATATTACATGTACCAAAATTGTAGAAATTCAAGGAATTCATATATGCATGCTAAGTGTTTGACATTATGCCTCTTAGATGTTAATTTATTCAAATCATGTTAATTTCGTGAAGTTGATTGTTAGTTTACGTGCATATATGTTAGTGTAATAACCCGATATTTTTTTTTCATTTAAATAAATAATAAATTTTGCATATAAATTTTTTTTTATTATTTAATGATGAGAATATGTGTTAAGTAATGTGTATGATAAATGCAAATATATTTATTACCAAAAAAATTATAAATAATTTTAGAATTATTAATCATTACAAATTATATTCTTATAGTAATTAAATTTTTGTAGCAGAAATGTTTTTATTAATGAAAACATGATTTTATATTATTTAAATAATATATGAAATGATTATTAGAATTATGATAATAAATATTTTATTATATGAATTTGTTCAGAATATTTAAGTTAATTGTTTTAACTTAAATCTGATATGGAATCAAAACCCTAAATTTGGATTTTGATCAAGGTATGAGAATAGTAATATAATATAATTTATATTTTGATTTTTCAGTGCTATAATATGTACTGTAATGGTGTAGACTGATAATGGTTGGTCAATTATAGTAAATTATGTCATAACCCTTATATTATGTTGTTAAACCCTAATTGTGAAACTCAGTTATGAGTTCAAGACTGAGTAGTAATTGTGTTATATGTATTATACTGTGTATTATAGAATTTCTGTAATTAGGAGAAACCCTAATTATTATTTGAAAACCCTAATTTGCTAAAAATTAGGAACCCTAATTATTATTTTAGTAAATTATAAAGTTAATTAGGAAACCCTAATTGTTAATTTGGGAGCCCTAATAATATTAAGGAACCCTAATATTTAAACCCTAGATTCAAGTACCTTGGACAAGAATACCCTTGAGATTATAAGCAAAATTACCATTTTGCCCTTTTTGTCCCATTTGGTGTATTATTAGCAAATCTGGCAGCCACCCTACACTAACCTAGCTATGAGCTATAACACTCATAATCTCAGCCATGTGATCATCCAATACATTGCATACATGTTGTAGATTAAGAGAGAAAGCTACCAAAATTGCTCATTTGGCCATCTAACTCTCAAGCAACTTTTCTCTCTACCAAACCTCCGAATTTCATTGCTAATATCAGTCACAAACCAAGCCCCACTAATACATGTAACCAAATCAGAAGTCAGAATCAAGATTTTCCTTAGAAAGGTATAAAACCTAACTCTAGAAGTTGATCTTTAATCTTATGTTAGATGTTAGTGTTTTTGTGTTAAATATGTAGTATGGAGTCTAACAAAGTGATTTGGATTGCTAGATGTTAGATCCATAACATCTAGATGCTCGGATTTGTCATTTTTCAAAATTTGGGGAAAAAAAATTATTCTGTGTCTGACAAGCAAAAGTCAGAGGCTGTAGATCTCTCTTTGTTTATGATTTGGTGTGTTTTATGTTTTGGAGTTGTAGTACGCTATGAGATCTTGAATCTGGAACTTGATTCAGAGTGATCTGTTGTAGAGTGAAAGTTATTGATGGTCAAAGTCGGTTGACCGACCATGACCAAGGTAATCTGGGTAACCCAGATGCTACCCAGAACGTTCTAACAAGACATTCATGTGTACAGATATTTCTCATGTTAGCCGTTTTGATTCTGTTGTTGTAACCAGATTATTGTATGTTAGATGGACTATGTTCTTATACTCTTAGTTCACTAAAACATCAAACAGGTTGTATTTGGTGGACGGTCAAACCGGGCAGGATGTTCACAAAATGTGTTTTCTGGGTAACCTAGAAAACATATGAGCTTGACTTTTGTCAGGGTTTGATCGAGCAATATCTTGTGATTTTGTTGTTGTTAATCTGATTTTATGTAATACATCTGTTCATTTGCATGCTTACTACAACCTAGAGCTCTTAGATCACAAAAAAATCACACGAACAACAAGTAGTGGAAGCCCTAACATGCACACTCGATCTATTCTTCATTTCTGGAAAACCCATAAATGAAGAACAGCCTCTGACACGTTTTTTTGGTGGCCTAGATCTTTTAGCTTGATGATTTTTAAACTTGATACGTGCTTGATTCATGTACCCTGGTAGATACTCTACACAGCCCGACGTCTAAACTACCTAATACATGATCAGATTTCATGATATAAGGTCAACAAAAGCGTTGACCGCCCATGACCAGAAATTCTGGGCAGCCCAGAAACATGATGAACATGTCTGACAGTAATTTTAAAGCTTTATATCTTGCTCATATGTTATGATCTGACCCAGATGTTGATTTACACTTGTAGTATTACATCAATACTACAAGATCAAAGTTATAACTAGCCCAGAAACACTACACATAACGAATTAATCATGGTCAAAGTTGGTACCTAGAAACTGTCTATGAAGGCTCAAGAACACATTAGGCTTCACTTTCTGTCGCTAAAGGCTATAGCGACAGACTTTGTAATTTTATTTAATTTATTTTCAAAAAATCATTTAAAAATAGTAAATAAATTCTGAAAATTACAAAAATAATTTTAAAAATTATTTTAAGTTATAAAAATTAACTTTTAATAATTTAGCATATTTTTCATAAATATTAGTATTTATTTGAATATTATTGATATTTAATCTATTTAATAAATGCATTAAATAAATTAATTAAAAACGATTTTATTATATTAAAAATTATTTTAAATAATAATAAGGTATTTAAAAATATTTTAAGTTATAAAATGTAACTTTTAATATTGTAAAGCAAATTTCATTAATTATTTAATATTAATGATACTAAAATTATATAATAATTATATTAAATAAAGTAATGAAAAAAATGATTTTAATATTCAAAAAATCATTTTAAATGAAAATAAAATATTTAAATATATTTTAAGTTATAAAATATAATTTTTAATATTTAAATGATAATTTCATTAATAACTAAATATTAATGATATTAATTGAATATTTAGGATATTAAATTTATTTAATAATTATATTAAATAAATAGTTTTAAATTGGTCTTATTGATTTAAAATTCATTTAAAAAGGATATAAATGAATTAAAAATATTTTAAGTTATAGTTAATGACTTTTAATATTTGGATAAATAATACATTAATAATTAAATATTAATGGTAATTATTTAAAAATGATTTTAAAGGTTTTAAAAATCATTTAAGGGTAATATTAATACTTTAAAAATATTTTGAATTGTTATAAATAACTTTAATATTTTGACAATGGTATCATTAATAGTTTAATATTAATTAAATATTAATGATAATAGAATTAATGAATATTTAAATAATTTAATAATGATTCAAGTGTTTGAAAAAAATCATAACAAATTATAATAATTATTTAACAATTATTATAAGGCTATGAAAGGTAATATAACTGATATTTAAATTATCTAATCGAATATTAAACTACAGATTAGAGTTTTAGACTCGTTAATTACTCGATAAAGTCGTCGGTACACAGAAATATTTCAGAAATTGATCTAGACTTAGGTAATTTGACTAGATAGTTGTCTGTTTATGACCCAATGACTGTTAAACTTGCGTAATAATGTGATTAGGTTAAGTGTTGACTGCAAATAGCAGTACTGTGTGATATGATAAATTATTCTAATCGGACGAATGATCTTGTTAATGATAGGTTCAGTATAAAAGATAAAACTAAGTTGCAATACTGTAAGCAGCAGTTCAGGCAAGTTTCCTAAACTTACTCTAATTATTATTGAGTAAGTATCTGAACTATCCTTTTATTGTGCAAATATCCTAACCTTGCATTTCCTTTATGCAATGGACATGAGTAAGAAAGTTTCAGAATCATATTATTGTGCCAGATTATTAACTCTATTGCTATCGATTTTATATCCTGTTATTTGTATTCATACCAGTTCTTAAATTATCCGATCATTGTTTATCAATACAATATTACATTATAATTCAGATATTTATTCTATTCGTTAATTTCTAATTATGGTTATACAAGTGTCCCTACTTGGATAATCATTATATTTAATCACATGTTGATACATACTTATTAATTTCCGGTATGTAAACGTTGACTTCAAAGCCGTCTAAGATATTTGCTTTGGCTAGACACAACTTAAAAATATTGTTGAACAAGATAGAACTTTATTGTATCCAACCAGATTATTTTGGTTCGGATTCCCGACTTAGTATGAACATCCCGAACAAGGGAAAACTTTTATGCACCTAAGGTGGATAAGATGAACGATAATATCGTTCTTGCATGTAGTATTGATCAATACAGGGCATAACGGGCTGATCACCCCCGTGCCTGTAAGTTATGACGGTTTACAGATGAAGTTCTGTTTAACCTTTTCGAAAATAAAAAACAATGTTCATAGTCTGTCGACAAATCTCCAGTTATAGTCAGTATGTAGTTTCAAAAATTTGATATAGAATTGATATGTTGTTATTATTGGTTCAGTTTATGTCACAATTGTTGATTCGTTGTAGAAGTGTTCTTCAAAGAAAGTATTTAATTCTTTTAGCTAATATTTATTGTTGCTATTACTTGCTGGGCACCCAAATGGTCATTCTTGCTTTAAATTTAAATGTTTTCAGTTAAGTATGATCAACCCGAAGTCTCAGGCAAGAACAAGGGGAAAGGAAAGTTGTTCGAATGAATTTTATAATATTCTATGTAATAGTTAAAGTTATTAAGACAATGATACTTAATATCTATGATATAATGAATATTTAAAGGTCTCGTACCTGTGATTTAAACTTTGATGCAAATATAAATTAAATTTGGTATTAATATTATTGTTATTAATATTATTCTTAGTATCATTCCGCTATAGAAATTGTATCGTGAAGCACCGAGTTCGGGTTTCAAGTACCCGGGTTTGGGGGCGTCACATGTTGGTATCAAAGCTTTAGGGTTAGAAACCTTAGGTGGGACAGACCTTAGGCTGTAACCTTTAGGACAGGGGGAAATGTTGAAAATATAAATGACTCATATAGAGTTTAAAAGAAGATGAATTGAATAAATTCATCGTTAAACAAAATAAAAGATAACTTTTATAAATCTATTGTTTGATGTGTGTATATACTATGTGCTAATCATGATAATTTATGTGTAGATGTCAGGAGGAAAAGAGTTAGGATACCCTCAGATCGTAAAGAAGGGGCTAATATCAAAGCCAATAGCTGAAATAGAGGCTCACAGTGCAAGCAACATTGATGAGGTGGTGGTATTGGAAAACGTAATACCAGATTCAAAAATTGTGGAACTGACAGATAGTGATTCGGACACCGAAGTTAGAGCTGATCAAGCATCAACAGAAGTGCAGAATCTGAAGAACAAGGTTTCTTTTCTAGAAAAGTTATGGAAAATAGAAAGGCTATTAAACAGTCAGTTGCGAGAAGCGTTAATGGAAACTATGGAGGAACAAGATAAGCTTAAAATCTAAATTGATAAAATGGGAAGCAGAAGCAACAAATCGTGCGCAGCTCTGAGCAAGAAGGGAAAAACAAAGATGAAAGATCGTGACTTAGAAAATAAGTAGGATTAGTAGTTGATTATGTATGTTTGATAATGTACATGTGTAATGTAATATTCTCAAACTTTTATGTAAGTTATTGAAGTAATTCCCGACTTTTGTGGTCACAAAGGGATATCAGTATGTGCTACGTTATGTAAAGTATTTGGAATTAATGAATATGAATCTATGTTTGATTAAAGGAATAAGTTTTATATAAAACTTCGTATTACATGTTAAACTTATACAATAAGGTTTAAAATGTAAGTTAAAATTATGATTTTATGTAATCACTTTGCGAACATGGTAGCTCAAGATATGCAGCAGGGAATACCAGCCGCAGGGAACTAGCCAGACAATCGCTTGGTAAAATTTAAAGACTTCAAGGCAGTAGGACCACCATAATTCAGGGGATCAGCTGACCCTATAGAAGCCCAGACACGGGTTAATGAGATAGAAAAGGCGTTTGTAATTGTTAGGGTAGATGAGGGGCAAAAGACCACTTTTGCCACTTATATGATGAAGGGGGAGGCTAACTTTTGGTGGGAGGCAAATCAAACTAGGGCAAGAGAAGGAGTAATTACTTGGGCTAGGTTTAAGACTTTGTTTTTCGAAAACTACCTCTCAGCTAGCATGCAGGCTAGGATGGAGGTGAAATTTCTGGAGTTAAAGCAGGAGAACATGACTGTTACAGAATATGCAGCAAAATTCAATGAATTGTCTAGGTTCACTCCACATCAAGTTGATACGGAGGCTAGGAAGGCAAGGAGGTTTGAGCTAGGCTTAAAATCCTGGCTCTACAACAAGGTGATAGTGTTGCAAATCAATACTTTTGCAACACTCATGGAAAAGGCTATCATAGCTGAGGAGGGGAGCGAGGCCATAAGCCTCTACAACAAGGAGAAGAGGAACAAAAGCAAGGCTGGAGGAGCTGTGAAGGTGGAAGGTAATAGCAGAAATAGGGGTGAGAAAAGAAAGGAGAATTTTTATGGGAATATTCAGGTGAAACAAGAAGGTGTGAAGAAACAGACTATGCAGTGTAAGAATTGCGGGAAGAATCACTCTGGTGAGTGTCTGAAGGGTAAGTTTGCATGTTACAAGTGCGGGAAGGAGGGCCATATCTCTCCCAACTGCCCTAACCCAAGGATGAACAGTGGGTGTTTTCTATGTGGATCGACTGAACATAAGGTGAAGGATTGTCCAAAGAGGAGAATGGAGGTAGGGAGTGTAACCACGGGAAAAGGCAACGGGACTCTGGCGATCACAGGACTGACTTCAACCAACAAACCACCAAAAGCAACTGCGAGAGTCTTTAACATGACGGTCCAGGATACTGTGGCAGCTGGTAATGGAACACCATGTATTATTCGAATAACTTTTATTTTTCATATATATATGATTTTCCTATATATAGCAAATTATTTTATAAAGAAATTTTGAAGAAGGAATTTGAGTTCTTTTAGAAATTAAATTTTTGTTTAATTAGACAAGCTTTATGTTGAATAGTTAAAGATCAGTTCGATCAAATATGATCGAGATCTACTTACAATGATTGTATATGTTATGTACCCTTGTATGAATGAGTTTTAAAACGGTGATTCCGGGGACGGAATCCTTATAAGGGATGGTGAATGTAATAACCAAATATTTTTTTTCATTTAAATAAAAAAGAAATTTTGCATATAAATTTTTTTTTATTATTTAATGATGAGAATATGTGTTAAGTAATGTGTATGATAAATGCAAATATATTTATTACCTGAAAAATTATAAATAATTTTAGAATTATTAATAATTACAAATTATATTCTTATAGTAATTAAATTTTTGTAGCAGAAATGTTTTTATTAATGAAAACATGATTTTATATTATTTAAATAATATATGAAATGATTATTAGAATTATGATAATAAATATTTTATTATATGAATTTGTTCAGAATATTTAAGTTAATTATTTTAACTTAAATCTGATATGAAATCCAAACCCTAAATTTGGATTTTGATCAAGGTATGAGAATAATAATATAATATAATTTATATTTTAATTTTTCAATACTATAATATGTACTGTAATGGTGTAGACTGATAATGGTTGGTCAATTATGGTAAATTATGTCATAACCCTTATATCATGTTGTTAAACCCTAATTGTTAAACTCAGTTATGAGTTCAAGAATGAGTAGTAATTGTGTTATATGTATTATACTGTGTATAATAGAATTTCTATAATTAAGAGAAACCCTAATTATTATTTGAAAACCCTAATTTGTTAAAAATTAGAAACCCTAGTTATTATTTTAGTAAATTATAATGTTAATTAAGAAACCCTAATTGTTAATTTGGGAACCCTAATAATATTAAGGAACCCTAATATTTAAACCCTAGATTCAAGTACCTTGAACAAGAATACCCTTGAGATTATAAGCAAAATTACCATTTTGCCCTTTTTATCCCATTTGGTGTGTTATTATTAGCAAATCTTAGCAAATTTGGCTGCCACCCTACACTAACCTAGCTATGAGCTATAGCACTCCTAATCTCAGCCATGTGATCATCCAATACATTGCATACAAGTTGTACATATAGATTAAGAGAGAGAAAGCTACCAAAATTGCTTATTTGGCCATCTAACTCTCAAGCAACTTTTCTCTCTACCAAACCTCCGAATTTCATTACTAATATCAGTCACAAACCAAGCCCCACTAATACATGTAACCAAATCAGAAGTCAGAATCAATATTTTTCTTAGAAAGGTATAAAACCTAACCCTAGAAGTTGATCTTTAATCTTATGTTAGATGTTAGTTTTTTTGTGTTAAATATGTAGTATGAAGTCTAACAAAGTGATCTGGGTTGCTAGATGTTAGATCCATAACATCTAGATGCTCGGATTTGTCATTTTTCAAAATTTGGGGGAAAAAAATTATTTTGTATCTGACAATCAAAAGTTAGAGGCTGTAGATCTCTCTTTGTTTATGATTTGGTGTGTTTTATGTTTTGGAGTTGTAGTATGTTATGAGATCTTGAATCTGGAACTTGGTTCAGAGTCAGATCTATTGTAGAGTGAAAGTTATTGATGGTCAAAGTCGGTTGACCGACCATGACCAAACTAATCTGGGTAAACTAGATGCTACCCAGAACGTTCTAACAAGACATTCATGTCTACAGATCTTTCTCATATTAGCCATTTTGATTCTGTTGTTGTAACCAGATTATTGAATGTTAGATGGACTACGTTCTTATACTCTTAGTTCACTAAAACATCAAACAGGTTGTATTTGGTGGACGGTCAAACCGGGCAGGATGTTCACAAAATGTGTTTTCTGGGTAACCCAGAAAACATATGAGCTTGACTTTTGTCAGGGTTTGACCGAGCAATATCTTGTGAGTTTGTTGTTGTTAATTTGATTTTATCTAATACATCTATTTATTTGCATGCATACTACATCCTAGAGCTCTTAGATCATAAAAAAATCACACGAACAGCAAGTAGTGGAAATGTTGGTCGGAAAACTGATCACTAAACACGCGCAAGTATACACGGTCTAACAAGTAATACAGTGATAAGGAGAGTGTCGTACCCACGAGGAACTATGACTAATATTTACCAAGTACCGATTATGTATCGCTAAAGTCTTATTCGAACAGCAGTAAATAGAAGTGTGATTAATCTAATTATGCTAATTAACAAAGTAAGTAAGTGGATAACGAATGGAATTCTAAGGAATTACAAGCTAAGGTCACAACTTCACCCCCACACAGGCATTCTGTCGAACACCTGGCGTGTTATGTTTCATCAAACTAGCTACCCTTTCTCTCCTTGGTCTTAATGGTCACGATAATTTGTCGACCAAGAACACACACGTGCCTATTCACCTCTGTCGAGGTATGCACAAACATATCCTCTCTAGATCCACCCAAAAGGGAATAGAACAGAAATGAACGCCTAAGCTAGATACAATCCTACATATGTCTATGTAAACACAATCATAACAAGGATTTAAGCCTAAGTTCTCTATTAGGTCGCACGTGGCGCACAGAGATATGTCTATTCTACGCACAACTTATGCAGTCGAAACCCACAATCGCATGCCAATATATTCAGGTGTAAATCTACAATTCTTCTATCGATATCATGCAGATTACCAAAATCATCACTAATTTCTTAGCGAGAATCATAAAGCATAAATATATTAATCCAAATCATATGGTGCCAACCAAAGAGATAAAGACAGTCAATTCAAATAACAAAGGGATCCATTATAACCTTAGAGCCAATATTCAGTTCATAGTTAATAAACCAAATACAAGTAGCAAATAAGACAACATTTATAGATTACAAAATCAGAGAGGATAAATGGATAGAAGGAACTCTGTCAAAGCCCCTTCGGTCTCCAAGCAATCCGCTCCTTTCAAGCTTTCCAATCCGTGTCAACCGTTGCTCTTGTGCTCCAAAGAAAAGCCAAACTTCTCCCTAAATCTACCTAATCTATATTTACAGAGATGAGAAAGGAACTAGAGAGAGAAATACAGAAGAAAAACTAAACTAAGCTAAGCTATCCTATTCTAAGTTATGTGTTATGTTATATGCAGAGCTCTCTTCATTCTCTTTGATGCAGGCGGCTCCTCATCTTATATATGTGTCTCCTCCCTTTGCTAGGTCAAACACAAGCCCTCTTTGCCTGGACACGGAGCTCGCGCTGCGGTGCGAGCAAAAGCTCTTTGGATGGCGCTGCGGCGCCACATTAGTATGAAAGACACGGAGCTCGCGCTGCAGCGCGAACCAAAGAAGGGTCAGTGGCGCTGGGGCGCGGTCATTGGCGCTGGGGCGCCGAATTCGGTGCTGGGGAGCGAGGCTGGCGTCGGCCTTGGCTTTGGGGCGCCACACGTAGCTCAAGCGAGGCACCAAAAGTCAGTAGCTTTGCCTAGCATTGGCGTTGGGGCGCGACCTGGGGCGCAAGATGTTGCGCTGGGGCGCGACTTCCAAGTGTAACACTGGCGCTGCAGCGCCAGTGCAGGAAACATGGCGAATATGCCCTGTAAGCTGGAAAACAACTCTGCATTGCATCAATTAAGGATAATAACACTACAATCATATAAAACTATATAAAATCTACGAGAACATGCAACTATTTAAGTCATAACATATTCGATTCACGGGTATAAATCCCACTCATCAGGAAGCCCTAACATGCACACTCGATCTGTTCTTCATTTCTAGAAAACCCAAAAATGAAGAACAACCTTTGACACGTTTTTCGGTGGCCTAGATCTTTTAGCTTGATGATTGTTAAACTTGATACGTGCTTGATTCATGTACCCTGGTAGATACTCTACCCAACCCGACGTCTAAACTACCTAATACATGATCAGATTTCATGATATAAGGTCAACAAAGCGTTGACCGCCCATGACAAAAAATTCTGGGCTGCCCAGAAACATGATGAACACGTCTGACAGTGATTTCAAAGCTTTATATCTTGCTCATATGTTATGATCTGACCCAGATGTTGATTTAAACTTGTAGTATTACATCAATACTACAAGATCAAAGTTATAGCTAGCCCAGAAACACTACACATAACGAATTAATCATAGTCAAAGTGGGTACCTAGAAACTGTCTATGAAGGCTCAAGAACACATTAGGCTTCACTTTCTGTCGCTAAAGGCTATAGCGACAAACTTTGTAATTTTATTTAATTTATTTTTCAAAAATCATTTAAAATTTGTAAATAAATTCTAAAAATTACAAAAATAATTTTAAAAATTATTTAAAGTTATAAAAATTAACTTTTAATAATTTGGCATATTTTTCATAAATATTAATATTTATTTGAATATTATGATATTTAATATATTTAATAAATACATTAAATAAATTAATTGAAAATGATTTTATTATATTAAAAATTATTTTAAATAATAATAAGGTATTTAAAAATATTTTAAGTTATAAAATGTAACTTTTAATATTGTAAAGCAAATTTTATTAATTATTTAATATTAATGATATTAGAATTATTTAATAATTATATTAAATAAAGTAATGAAAAAATGATTTTAATATTAGAAAAGTCATATTTAATGAAAAAAAAATGTTTAAAGATATTTTAAGTTATAAAATATAACTTTTAATATTTAAAGGATAATTTAATTAATAACTAAATATTAATGATATTAATTGAATATTAAGGATATTAAATTTATTTAATAATTATATTAAATAAATAGTTTTAAATTGGTCTTATTGATTTAAAATTTATTTAAAAAGGATATAAATGAATTAAAAATATTTTAAGTAATATTTGGATAAATAATACATTAATAATTAAATATTAATGATAATTATTTAAAAATAATTTTAAAAGTTTTAAAAATTATTTAAGGGTAATATTAATACTTTAAAAATATTTTGAGTTGTTATAAATAACTTCAATATTTTGGTAATGATTTCATTAATAGTTTAATATTAATTAAATATTAATGATGATAGGATTAATGAATATTTAAATCATTTAATAATGATTCAAGTGTGTGAAAAAAATTATGATAAATTATAATAATTATTTAACAATTATTATAAGGCTATGAAAGGTAATATGACTGATATTTAAATTATATAATCGAATATTGAACTACAGATTAGAGTTTTAGACTCGTTAATTACTCGATAAAGCCGTTGGTACACATAAATATTTTAGAAATTGATTTAGACTTAGGTAATTTGACTAGATAGCTGTCTGTTTATGAACCAATGACTGTTAAACTTGCGAAAAAATGTGATTATGTTAAGTGTTGACTACAAACAACAGTACTGTGTGATATGATAAATTATTCTAATCAGACGAATGATCTTGTTAATGATAGGTTCGGTATAAAAGATAAAACTAAGTTGCAATACTGTAAGCAGCAACTCAGGCAAGTTTTCTAAACTTACTCCAATTATTATTGAGTAAGTATCTGAACTATCCTTTTATTGTGCAAATATCCTAACCTTGCATTTCCTTTATGCAATGGACATGAGTAAGAAAGTTTTAGAATCATATTATTGTGCCAGATTATTAACTCTATTGCTATCGATTTTATATTCAGTTATTTGTATTCATACCAGTTATTAAATTATCCGATCATTATTTATCAATACAGTATTACATTTTAATTCAGATATTTATTCTGTTAGTTAATTTCTAATTATAGTTATACAAGTGTCCCCACTTGGATAATCATTGTATTTAATCACATGTTGATACATACTTATTAATTTTCGGTATGTATACATTGACTTCAAAGCCGTCTAAGCTATTTGCTTTGGCTAGACACAACTTAAAAATATTGTTGAACAAGATAGAACTTTATTGTATCAAATTAGATTATTTTGGTTCGGATTCCCGACTAAGTATGAACATCCCGAACACGGGAAAACTTTTGTCCACCTAAGGTGGATAAGATGAACGATAATATCGTTCTTGCATGTAGTATTGATCAATACATGGCATAAAGGGCTGATCACCCCCGTGCCTGTAACTTATGACGGCTTACAGATGAAGTCCTGTTTAACCTTTTCGAAAATAAAAAATAATGTTCATAGTCTGTCGACAAATCCCCAGTTATAGTCAGTACGTAGTTTCAAAAATTTGATATAGAATTGATATGTTGTTATTATTGGTTTAGCTTACGTCACAACTGTTGATTCGTTGTAGAAGTGTTATTCAAAGAAAATATTTAATTCTTTCAGCTAATATTTATTATTGCTATTACTTGCTGGGCACCCAAATGCTCATTCTTGCTTTAAATTTAAATGTTTTCAGTTAAGTATGATCAACCCGAAGGCTCAGGCAAGAACAAGGGGAAAGAAAAGCTGTTCGAATAAATTTTATAATATTATATGTAATAGTTAAAGTTATTAAGACAATGATACTTAATATCTATGATGTAATGAATGTTTAAAGGTCTCGTACCTGGGATTTAAACTTTGATGCATATGTAAATTAAATTTGGTATTAATATTATTGTTATTAATATTATTATTAGTATCATTGTGATTATAAAAATGGTATCGTGAAGCACCGAGTTCGGGTTTCAAGTACCCGGGTTTGGGGGCGTCACAGTTAGTATATGAGTTCTGGACAGTAGGAGCCTTTCCGTTGCATGATAGAATCGAAAATATTGGTTTTTGTCAAATTGAACTAAACTAAAATCTGTGACTTTTCGAATTTTTCGGAGCCTTGGATTCGTGGTTTATATGACTCGATTAGCGTTTGTAATAATTTTATAAAATAGTAGGTAGTATGAAGTCTAATCTGTCCAAATTTCATTAGTGTAAGACCCCAATTTTTATAAATAAAGATGAATTTTCTATAAATATCATTTTTGAATATTATGGAGTTAATTTGATATAATGTTATAGTTGTGGGTAATATTTATAAATTTTGCAAAGTAAGCAAGTTGTTATAAAATATTCGTTTGGTCGGGGAATATTCTTTTTGTCGGGGAATATTCGTACGACGGCACAATCATTGGTGGACCCCACAATGGAATTATTGTCGGATTGAGAAAACGACAAAATTATCTTTCTATAAAAATAACAGCTGAGGTATTACGTTAAAATCGTTAAAACTGTTGAACTACTTGGTAGTAAAAGTACAGTAATACGCGTGGTTGCATAGTAGCACACGGTATTGATTATTGATGCTTACGTGAGAAGTCACTCAGCTATACTCAATTATTGCTACAGTAATTACTGCATCATATCTCTTAAATTATTGTCATAGTATCATCTGTATAATATGTTATATTATTAAATCAATAATTGAGACGTTGTGGTAAGTTTGGTTATTTTATGGGGGGGCATATGTCATCATCTAAGAGTCTCTTCGTCAATAGTAATTACCGTCGTCAATAGTAATTACCTTCGTCAATAGTATTTACCTTGGTCAATAGTAATTACCTTCGTCAATAGTATTTACCTTGGTCAATAGTAATTACCTTCGTCAATAGTATTTACCTTGGTCAATAGTAATTACTTTCGTCAATAGTAGTTGTCCCTTCAATATTACCAAGAGTCATTTGACCCTTCGTTAAGACCAAGAGTCATTTGACCCTTCGTTAAGACCAAGAGCCACCCTCAGTTTTTCTATAAATAGAGGCCTAGGGCTTCATTATTTTTCACGAATTCATTCAAGCTATAGAGAGAGAAAGTATAGAGAGAATAAGAGAGAGAGAATAAAAGTATTCTGCTACATCACTTTTCCAATATCCAGTTCTTTTAAGATAGGGAATATTATTTCTTTTATATTCATGAAGAGAACTTCTGTTATTCCATTCGTTATTATTCTGTTGGAATAACCAGTATACGCGGTCTACCCTATACTTGGTGACATTCTTCTATTATTCTGTTGGAACATCCTGTCTGTGTGTTTTACACCGGACCTGGTTCCGTTTATTATTCTGTTGGAACATCCTGTCTGTGTGTTTTACACCGGACCTGGTTCCGTTTTATTATTATTCTGTTGGAATATCATGTCTGTGTGTTTTACACCGGACCTGGTTCCATTATTTATTATTCTGTCGGAATATCCTGTCTGTGCGTTTACGCCGGACCTGGTTCCATTATTTATTATTCTATTGGAATAACCTGTCTGTGCGGTCTATCGCATGCATGGTGATTTCTTTTGTTATTCCATTCTTTATTGTACTCAGTTGGTTAAGTTTTGACTTCTATACTCCATGAAATTTGTGGAATATCCTTGATAGTTGCGTTTCATCCAGTATCTTTTCAAGAAAATATTCTTCTAAGCGTTCTTGAATTTTACTCCACAATGCAGTATCATGTTGACAATTTGGACGTTGTTAATTTCTGGATAAATTAATTCTTGAACTTGTTTTATTGAATTCTTATATCATTGTCATCATCCTCATGTTTATAAAATGTTGAAAGTCATCTGTGGCATGTAGTGCATAGATGGACTTGGTATGATTATGACCAGGGATTATTCGGTATAATCATGACCGTAATGTTATAAATGATGTGGTAAAAGTCCTCATTGGCCCGTAGTGCATTGATGGACAGTTGTTGGCATGATCATGACCATTAATGAATACACGAATATCCTTGGCCGTAGTGCAGGGGTGATTCGATGATGTGGATTATTTTATTAAGCTGAGTCTCAGCGATCGCAGTGTTGAAAAACCTTTTAAATCATAAAAGATAGTAGAGTTTATTTTCTACTTGACTCTTTTAATGGATTGCTTGTTCCGCTGCAGTTAAACTTGATGTCTATTATATTTTATCAGTTTAACATTGTTGAAGGCTAATGATAATTTATTCTGCATTATCTTAGTCATAATATTTCTTACTGGGCTAGTTGAGCTCACCCTTTCTTTCACTGTTCTCTTCAGGAAATGAGAACGTAGCTGGGACAAGTCGGGGTACGGAGTGATGGTCCGAATGATAGTATTAGTTAGTAGTCCTCACTATTCTATGTAATGGTGTGTTAATAAATGTAATGAGGACTCCTTTTGAGTATGAATACTCTCTAGAAGATAATATTTGTATTCAAACTCACAGTTTATGTTTTATCGTATTGTACACGACAGTTGTATTATTAAGTTGTATTTGTATTCTGTACTATGTATCTGACGACCCAGGATGGGTGATGTATACCTAATTTTGGGGGCGTCACAGTTGGTATCAGAGCTTAGGGATATGATCCCTGGCTAAGATGTGAGAATAGAACTAGGAGGGGAGAGACGGGGAATTCCTTCGCTAGTATGGCATACCTAAGTTTATTTGCATGGTATTTAATTGGTCGGTCATAATATAAGGATAATATATGACATATCAATTAATTTTTATTTTGTGGCAGTATCTGAAAATGGCATCTGAGAATGTTGAGAATAGCAATGGAGCACAGACGACTGTTGATTCACCACATATCAATAATCAGGATAATGTGCATCAGGAAGGTGTCAATCCTCATGCAAACAACAACACTGACCAAATGATGAATGATCAAATGTTCAGAGGCTTTATGCAATTCATGCAACAACAGGTGAAAGCGGCTCCTGTCCACAACGTAGGTGGAAATACTGGAAACTCTCAGGCGGTCACCGCTAAACAGTTTAAGGAGCTGGGACCACCGGAGTTTAAGGGAGAACCCAAACCACTTGTAGCTGAAACATGGATAAAGCATATCACCAAGATATTTGATGTCTTGGGTTGCTCCGAGGAGCAAAAGGTTCCCTTTGCCGCCTTTATGTTGCGAGGAGAGGCAGATTACTGGTGGGAATCGATAAAGCGTACTCAACCTGCCGCACTGAAGATGTCCTGGGAGAAGTTCCAAGAGCTGTTTAACGACAAATACTTTCCTGAGAGTATTCGTCACATGAAGGAGGTAGAGTTCATCAAATTGGAGCAGAATAATATGACCGTGTCGCAGTACGAGGCAAAATTTGCAGAGTTATCCCGGTTTGCGTCCCACCTGGTGGATAATGAAGAAAGAATGACGCGGATGTTTTTAAGAGGTTTGAAGCCGGAGATACGTCAACATCTTGTTTCTCATAAACTATGTTTGTATTCAGATGTTGTAAATAGGGCTCAGTTGGTGGAGCGCGATAACGAGACAACGCAACCAAAAGAGAGCAGCCGGCAAAATGATAATACCAGTGAGAGCAGTCATCGAAGCGGTGACAACAAGCGTGGAGGGAATCAACAGGCCAGAAATGGTAACCACTTCGGTGGTAATCAGGGCCAAAACAATAAGAATGGACATTTCAAGAAGAGGAGATTCAACAATGATGGAAAGACGTCAGCACCAGCACCTGTCGTTAAGGAAGGAGAACGACCACCTATCATATGTTTCAAATGCGGAGGGGAGGGGCACATCAGTCCAAACTGCGCGATGCCGTCCAAAGCATGTTATAATTGTGGAAGAGAAGGTCATTTAGCCCGATTTTGTCGTTTACCGAAGACAAATTCAGCTAGGATGGAGGCACCAAAAGCCGTCCCAGAAAAGTCAAAACCGGTGGTGCAAGGGAGAGCGTTTGTTGTGAACTCCCAGAGAGCAAAGAACCCGAATGAGGTCATCACGGGTAAGCTTATTATAAACTCTAAAGAAGTTTATACTTTATTTGATACCGGTTCAACCCATTCTTTTATTTCTCCTACTTGCGCTCATCGATTAAATTTGATTCCGGAGAAATTAGACTTTGACTTATCTGTGGAAACTCCGTTGGGAGAAATCTTCATTACCTCCACTGTTTATAAGTCTTGTTTGGTTCAAGTTGGTACCCACACATTACCTATCGATCTGATTTCATTAAAAATACTTGCATTTGACGTGATTCTAGGGATTGATTGGTTAACTACTCATTATGCAAAAATTGATTGTTTTCGTAAGGTTATTAGTTTTCATATTCCTAATCGACCTATTATGCGAATTCAAGCAACCAAACCATTAAAATCAATCGCTGTCATCTCAAGCCATAAAACTATTCGTTTATTGAAAAACGGATGTCAAGCTTTCTTAGCTCATGTCACAGATCTAAACAAAAATACGTCAGTTTTGAATGATATTTCTATTGTTAATAAATTCCCTGACGTATTCCCTGAAGAACTTCCTGGCCTACCCCCAGAGCGTGAAATTGAATTTTGTATCGATCTTGAACCCGGTACAAAACCCATTTCCAAAGCCCCATATCGAATGGCTCCTATTGAACTTCAGGAGTTAAAGATCCAACTGCAGGAATTGTTAGACATTGGCTTTATTCGTCCTAGTACTTCTCCTTGGGGAGCTCCTGTTCTATTCGTGAAGAAGAAAGATGGAAGTATGCGACTTTGTATTGATTATCGGGAGTTGAATCATGTCACCATCAAAAATAGGTACCCATTGCCACGTATTGATGACCTGTTTGACCAGTTGCAAGGAGCACAATTCTTTTCAAAGATCGATCTTCGTTCTGGATATCATCAGCTGAAGGTTAGAACTGAGGATATTCCAAAGACGGCTTTTAGAACTCGGTACGGGCATTATGAATTCCTAGTCATGTCCTTTGGATTGACTAATGCTCCTGCTGCCTTCATGGATATGATGAACCGGGTATTCAAGGAATATTTGGATCACTTTGTGGTCGTCTTTATTGATGACATCCTTATTTATTCCAAAAGCCGTGAAGATCATGAGCAACACTTGAGGCTGGTACTCCAAAAGCTTCGTGAATACAAGCTTTATGCCAAGTTGAAGAAATGCGAGTTCTGGCTGGAGGAGGTAGCATTCCTTGGGCACGTAGTATCAAGTCGTGGAATATCGGTTGACCCGGCAAAGATTGAAGCTATTCAAAGCTGGGAGCAACCTAAATCAGTGACCGAGGTACGTAGCTTTCTTGGTTTAGCTGGTTATTATCGGAGATTCGTGGAAGGATTTTCTCGAATCGCTACTCCATTAACTCAGCTGACTCGGAAAGATACAAAGTTTGGTTGGAGCGAAGAATGTGAGCAGAGTTTTCAAGAACTCAAGAGGAGACTCATTTCAGCACCTGTTCTAACAATACCATCTGGCTCGGAGGGATTTGTCATCTACAGTGATGCTTCGAGCAAAGGGTTGGGATGCGTTCTCATGCAACATGGAAAAGTTATAGCCTATGCATCAAGACAACTCAAGGAATATGAGAGGAATTATCCTACTCATGATCTAGAGTTGGCAGCTGTTGTCTTTGCACTTAAAATTTGGAGGCATTACTTGTATGGGGAGAAAGTGGAGATCTTTACGGATCATAAAAGCCTCAAATATTTCTTCACTCAAAAGGAACTCAACATGCGACAACGACGTTGGCTTGAACTGTTGAAAGATTATGATCATACCATTCAATACCATCCTGGAAAAGCGAACGTGGTAGCTGACGCATTGAGTAGAAGATCATATGCGGGTACAAGTGCAATATTAACAACGCAAAGGCCCATTTTGTGTGACTTGCATAGGATGGAGATAGAGTTGAAGACTCCAGGGACCCATGTGATGATGGCAAATATACGAGTAGAACCGACTTTAATTGATAAAGTTAAAGCTGCTCAAGCTACAGACCTGGAGCTGATGCGTATGAGGAAGAAAGTGCAAGAAGGTGTTATGCCGGAAGCAAGAATCGATGAGGAAGGAATACTTCGAGTTAACTCCAGACTTTGTGTTCCTAACAACCCTGATTTAAAGTATGAAATCATGATGGAGGCGCACAACACACCGTTTGCAATCCATCCTAGAAGTACCAAAATGTATCATGATCTTCGTCATACATTTTGGTGGAGCAATATGAAGAGAGAGATAGCGTTGTTTATCTCAAGGTGTCTAACTTGTCAACGAGTCAAAGCGGAGCATCAAGTACCAAAAGGTCCATTGCAACCACTTGAAATTCCAGAATGGAAGTGGGAGCACATTACCATGGATTTCGTTACCGGTCTTCCCAGGGTTTCTCAAGGTATTGATGCGATTTGGGTCATTGTTGATAGATTGACCAAGTCTGCTCATTTCTTACCGATACGAGAAACTTATACACTTGAACGTCTTGCTCGTATGTACATAAACGAGATTGTAAGACTGCATGGTATGCCAGTATCCATAGTTTCTGACCGAGACCCAAGATTCACTTCACGATTTTGGGTTAGTTTACAAAAGGCTATGGGCACGGAGTTACGATTTAGTTCAGCATATCATCCTCAGACGGACGGACAATCAGAGAGGACTATTCAAACTCTTGAAGATCTATTAAGACTCTGTGTCTTTGACTTCAAGGGAAGTTGGGACAAGTTCTTACCATTGGTGGAGTTTTCCTACAACAACAGTTATCAAGCAAGTATTGGCATGGCTCCATTCGAAGCATTGTATGGAAGAAAATGTCGTTCTCCAGTATGCTGGGATGAGGTGGGCGAAGCAACGTTGTTGGGATCGGAGTTGGTACGTATGACTACAGAAAAGATTCAAACGATCCGACAACGTATAAAAACCTCACAAGATCGACAAAAGAGTTATGCTGATCTTCATCGAAAGGACGTGGAATTTGATGTAGGAGATCATGTGTTCTTACGTGTTGCTCCATGGAAAGGAGTTACGAGATTTGGAAAGAGAGGAAAGCTAAATCCTCGATTCATCGGTCCATTTTTAATCCTCGATCGAGTAGGAACTGTGGCTTATAGACTCGCTTTACCGCCAAGTATGTCTCGTGTTCATAACGTTTTCCACATATCCATGTTACGCAAATATGTGGAAGACCCGAACCACATTATTGAGTTAGAACCGGACGAAATAGCGGAGGATTTGACGTATGAAGAAGTTCATGTTCAAATCTTGGATAAGAAGGAACATATTCTACGCTCCAAGGTTATACCTCAAGTTAAAGTTTTGTGGAGAAACCACGATGTTGAGGAAATGACTTGGGAGTTAGAATCAGAAATGAAATCAAGGTATCCTTACCTCTTCGACATACCAGGTACGTACCCTAATTTCGAGGGCGAAATTTCATAAGAAGGGGAGGTTGTAAGACCCCAATTTTTATAAATAAAGATGAATTTTCTATAAATATCATTTTTGAATATTATGGAGTTAATTTGATATAATGTTATAGTTGTGGGTAATATTTATAAATTTTGCAAAGTAAGCAAGTTGTTATAAAATATTCGTTTGGTCGGGGAATATTCTTTTTGTCGGGGAATATTCGTATGACGGCACAATCATTGGTGGACCCCACAATGGAATTATTGTCGGATTGAGAAAACGACAAAATTATCTTTCTATAAAAATAACAGCTGAGGTATTACGTTAAAATCGTTAAAACTGTTGAACTACTTGGTAGTAAAAGTACAGTAATACGCGTGGTTGCATAGTAGCACACGGTATTGATTATTGATGCTTACGTGAGAAGTCACTCAGCTATACTCAATTATTGCTACAGTAATTGCTGCATCATATCTCTTAAATTATTGTCATAGTATCATCTGTATAATATGTTATATTATTAAATCAATAATTGAGACGTTGTGGTAAGTTTGGTTATTTTATGGGGGGGCATATGTCATCATCTAAGAGTCTCTTCGTCAATAGTAATTACCGTCGTCAATAGTAATTACCTTCGTCAATAGTATTTACCTTGGTCAATAGTAATTACCTTCGTCAATAGTATTTACCTTGGTCAATAGTAATTACCTTCGTCAATAGTATTTACCTTGGTCAATAGTAATTACTTTCGTCAATAGTAGTTGTCCCTTCAATATTACCAAGAGTCATTTGACCCTTCGTTAAGACCAAGAGTCATTTGACCCTTCGTTAAGACCAAGAGCCACCCTCAGTTTTTCTATAAATAGAGGCCTAGGGCTTCATTATTTTTCACGAATTCATTCAAGCTATAAAGAGAGAAAGTATAGAGAGAATAAGAGAGAGAGAATAAAAGTATTCTGCTACATCACTTTTCCAATATCCAGTTCTTTTAAGGTAGGGAATATTATTTCTTTTATATTCATGAAGAGAACTTCTGTTATTCCATTCGTTATTATTCTGTTGGAATAACCAGTATACGCGGTCTACCCTATACTTGGTGACATTCTTCTATTATTCTGTTGGAACATCCTGTCTGTGTGTTTTACACCGGACCTGGTTCCGTTTATTATTCTGTTGGAACATCCTGTCTGTGTGTTTTACACCGGACCTGGTTCCGTTTTATTATTATTCTGTTGGAATATCCTGTCTGTGTGTTTTACACCGGACCTGGTTCCATTATTTATTATTCTGTCGGAATATCCTGTCTGTGCGTTTACGCCGGACCTGGTTCCATTATTTATTATTCTATTGGAATAACCTGTCTGTGCGGTCTATCGCATGCATGGTGATTTCTTTTGTTATTCCATTATTTATTGTACTCAGTTGGTTAAGTTTTGACTTCTATACTCCATGAAATTTGTGGAATATCCTTGATAGTTGCGTTTCATCCAGTATCTTTTCAAGAAAATATTCTTCTAAGCGTTCTTGAATTTTACTCCACAATGCAGTATCATGTTGACAATTTGGACGTTGTTAATTTCTGGATAAATTAATTCTTGAACTTGTTTTATTGAATTCTTATATCATTGTCATCATCCTCATGTTTATAAAATGTTGAAAGTCATCTGTGGCATGTAGTGCATAGATGGACTTGGTATGATTATGACCAGGGATTATTCGGTATAATCATGACCGTAATGTTATAAATGATGTGGTAAAAGTCCTCATTGGCCCGTAGTGCATTGATGGACAGTTGTTGGCATGATCATGACCATTAATGAATACACGAATATCCTTGGCCGTAGTGCAGGGGTGATTTGATGATGTGGATTATTTTATTAAGCTGAGTCTCAGCGATCGCAGTGTTGAAAAACCTTTTAAATCATAAAAGATAGTAGAGTTTATTTTCTACTTGACTCTTTTAATGGATTGCTTGTTCCGCTGCAGTTAAACTTGATGTCTATTATATTTTATCAGTTTAACATTGTTGAAGGCTAATGATAATTTATTCTGCATTATCTTAGTCATAATATTTCTTACTGGGCTAGTTGAGCTCACCCTTTCTTTCACTGTTCTCTTCAGGAAATGAGAACGTAGCTGGGACAAGTCGGGGTACGGAGTAATGGTCCGAATGATAGTATTAGTTAGTAGTCCTCACTATTCTATGTAATGGTGTGTTAATAAATGTAATGAGGACTCCTTTTGAGTATGAATACTCTCTAGAAGATAATATTTGTATTCAAACTCACAGTTTATGTTTTGTCGTATTGTACACGACAGTTGTATTATTATGTTGTATTTGTATTCTGTACTATGTATCTGACGACCCAGGATGGGTGATGTATACCTAATTTTGGGGGCGTCACAATTAGAATCTCAGAGTTATAATATGCAAGTTATGAAAATCGTAAGCAAGCATGTTCATAACAAAATCTGCAGAAAATCTAGAATTTCCAGATTTTTTCCAAGTATAGAACCAGTGTTGGCACGCTTTTCTATATAGTTGGTTTGTGGTCTTAGCATGCTAGTTTCATGAATGTTATATTTTTGTAAAATACCTTGTTGTATGAAGTTTATTGTGTCCAAGTATCATGGTTATATCATCTGTAGATTAGTGGAAATAAAATCGAAAAAGTAGATGCAAGAAACAAAAATTTGATGTCTTTCTTGGGACTGTTTTGGATCAGTCTGTCTCGGGGGCATTTTCGTCCACTCTTTTTTACTTTAAAAATTTTGACAAAATTTGGAGTGTTAATATAAGAAGATATGAAGGTCCTGTAAAAATTTGAGAATTTTTGGCCATACAGTTTGAGAGTTGTGGATTTTACGGCTAAGGACACTATTTGAAAAGATACCCGAATAACTCTCTGTGTATAAGTCCAAATATTACGAAATTTTTACTGGAAGTACATGTATATAACAGGAGCTAACTCTGAAAATTTCAGAATATTTGGAGCTAATCTTGATTTATGAAAAATCTGAGAATATTTGGCTATTGTGGACTATTTAAAAATAATAGATTGATTTTAAAAATTCTGAAAAAAATATATGTTTAATGTGGGACTATATTCTGCAAAATCACAGGGAAAAAATATTTTTGGGACTGATTTGGTATTTTTTACATAAATGATGTTATATGGATAAATGAGTTTAATTAAATATGTGATGTCAAAAATATGAAAAATAAGGTTTTCCGACTTGAGACCCTTAAGCATGTTTTATGCAGATTTTTTATGGAGGTTTGGGTCCAAAAAATGTCAGAAATTTATATTTTCCAGATTCTTTTATTGAAACACGTGGCCTATACGAAGCAACATGTTATGTAATTGAATTGTATTTGAATGCGTGCGAGTTTAATCATCTTATTAAAATAAAAGGAAACCATTACACTTCGAAGTGATATTCGAGAACCTAATTGCTTAACGTGACACATGTGAATAGGCTACATGAAGGACTAGTAGATAGCGGTAAATTGTAGAAGACGTATCAGGTAAGTTTCTTACCCTATTTTTCATTATGAATTTATTCAACTCTTATTCAGTTGATTGTAGCGAGGGTAAGTTCGGGCTTGTGATTAATTAATCATTCGTGCAAGCTCCTTTATTGTAAAGTTCTATAACTTCAATTGTTTTGCGAAACGTTATTTATTATTCAGTTTCTAGTGCAATTGCTATGCTTTAAAGTTCTTATTCCCTTAATGAACTATATTTAAGTATGCTTTCTAGTTTTCGTTCTAGCTAGATGTTATTGATTTAAACATAGTATATTGTTTGAACAATTCAAATCCTTTGAAGCTATTTAATGTCTATCAATCCAAACTTCTTTGGTGTAGTCTCGCATGATTACTAAGATGGACAACCTGAAAAAACGGGCAAACAGATGTCGAGCAAATAGTCCCATTTATGCTTATGCAGTTAAAATTTATACTTGTACATAATGTAGGGTACGATAGGCTGATCACTTGGAGTACTTGCAGAGGCCGTTTGCAATCTATTTGATTGTTAAACTGTCTGATGGTTTTCGATGAAACAAAGTAATGTTCAGGGTATTTAACACCCCTTAGTATGCTATTGAGAATTCTAAAACTCTTATCTTGATATTCCTATTTAACTCTTGATAATTATTTCAACTATTGGGAAATATTCATCAAATGCTTTTACTCCTAACGTGTGTTTTCAAACTACTTTATATATTTGCTGGACAATTTGTGCTCATTCTTGCTTAAACCTTTTAGTTAGAGTTGAGAACACTGAGGGCTTGGGCAAGGACAAGGGGAAGTCTAAGATGATATGATGAGAGTTATTTATGTAATAAGTTATATTTCCGCATATGATGTAATGTAGCGTTAAACGCTAAGTTTAACTTTCAATTTATTTAAGGTTATAAAGACTTGGAATTTTATTTGAATGGGTGTGTAATAGTTATTATTATTATTATTATCTATGAAGTTTATATAGTTAGATAATGGTGTATGATGTATCGTGAGCACCATATCCTGTGTTTGATGTTACACGGATTTAGAGGCGTCACATAATAAGCTCCTAACTCAAAATTGTTCAAAATTTCCATGACTTTTAGAATTAAACAAGGGGAAATAATAGAGACATGTAACCAGAATTAAACAATAGGTAGAAATAGAAATATGTAGTCAGAATTAAACAAGAGGGGGAAATAGAATTGATATGTAGTCAGAATTAAACAAGAGGGGGAAATAGAAATGATGGGGTGCCTCTCATCGAGCGCTTGTTTATAGTCAATTAGCTCGACTATGTCTGCAATAGCCATGTAGTGGAAAGGATCGAGGTGACTTTCTGTCGATCGACTTCGCCCCCATAGTAGTGCTTCAACCTTTGTCCATTCACTTTAAATGGTTTTTCTGGGTATTTGTTGAAAATCTCAATTACACCATGTGGAAACACTGTTTTTAATGTGAAAGGTCTCGACCATCGCAATTTTAGTTTTCCAAGAAAGAGTCTAAGACGAGAGTTAAACAACAATACCGCTTTTACTGGCTCAAATTTCCTTTCCATGATTTTGCGATCGTGCCACCTTTTCACTTTCTCTTTGTACAACTTTGAGTTTTCATAAGCCTATAGTCTGAATTCATCTAGCTCATTTAATTGGAGAAGGTGTTTCTCCCTTGCAGCTTTCAAGTCAAAGTTTAGCTTTTTTATAGCCCAGTAGGCCTTGTGCTCAAGTTTTATGGGAATGTGACAAGCTTTCCCATATACTAGCTGATGCGGTGATATACCCAGTGGTGTTTTGTATGCAGTCATGTATGTCCAAACTGCATCATTGAGCTTAAGGGACCAATCCTTGCTCGTGGGATTTATAATTTTCTCTAAGATCCTTTTCACCTCATGATTAGACACCTCAGCTTGGTTGTTCGTTTGGGGATGGTAAGTTGTGGCTATACGATGATTCACTCCATACTTGGCTAATAGTGCAGTAAACTGTCGATTGTAGAAATGGGTGCCTTCATCACTTATGATAGCCCGAGGAGTCCCGAATCTTGTGAATATACTCTTTTGAAGAAATCTCAAGACCACCCTAGCATCATTTGTTGGTAAGGCTGCTACTTCCACCCACATGGACACATAATCCACTGCCAATAAGATATACAAATTTCCACACGACGAAACAAATGGCCCCATGAAGTCTATCCCCCGGACGTCAAATATCTCAACCTCTAGGATCATATTAAATGGCATCTCATTCCATTTGGATATATTACCTACCATCTGACACCGGTCACATTTATAAGCATCTTTAAACAGAGTTGGCCAATAAAAGCCTGCCTGAAGTACCTTGGTAGCTGTCCTCTCTCCCCCATAGTGTCCTCCATAAACTCATGAATGCACCTTCTGATCATCCTATCTGCGCACTGCTTAAACAGGTAAGGCTCATCCCAAATATACAATTTAACATCATGTAAAAACTTCTTCTTCTACGATCCAGTCAAATCATAAAGGATAATGTTACTCACTAAAAAGTTTGTAAAGTCCGCAAACCATGGCATTTCACCTTGCACCACAAATAACTGTTCGTCCGGGAAGGACTATTAATTATCACTTTATCATTTGTATCCTTTCCCGAATTCTCCAATCAGGATATATGGTCAGCCACTTGGTTCTCGGTCCCCTTTATGTCTTTGATTTCTAAATCAAACTCTTGTAGAAAAAGAATCCATCGAATGAGACGGGGCTTTGCATCTTTCTTAGATATCAGGTATCGGACTATAGCATGATCGGTGTATACAACAACTCTTGTGCCAATCAGATAAAACAGAATTTGTCAAATGCATATACCACCACTAGAAGCTCCTTCTATGTGGTAGTGTAATTCAGTTAGTCATCCGTCAGGGTCTTACTGGCATAGTAAATGACATAAAAGACTTTGTCTTTGCATTGCCCCAAGATAACTCCCACAACAAAATCACTTGCATCATACATCAGTTCAAATGGAAGAGACAAGTTAGGAGCTGTAATAATGGGTGATGTAGTTAATCTCTTCTTTAAGTGCTCAAAAGCAGCTAAGCATTCCTCGTCGAATTTAAACGAGATATCTTTCTCTAGCAAACTGCACAACGGCTTGGTGAGCTTTGAGAAGTCCTTTATGAAACGACGATAGAACCCTGCATTGATAAGTAGGTTTATACCTACTTATCCGGTATCTGTTACTTGAATTAGTTGCTTAAACTCATGTTTCATAGTTACTTTTCATGCATTTTGTGTTCATTTTGTAGATTATATGCTTGGAAGCTATGTGAGCGACTATTGGTATGAAAACGCAAGGAAAAGTAATCCGGACATCTTTTAGGCTTTCATGTTTATTTCATGTTCTTGGCTTGGAACTTGGATTACATTTTAGAGCTTCTTCTTAGCTTTTTGGAACATCTTGAATCATTCCAATTGGAGTTGGGATGCAAGAGTTATGACCTTTGTACCAACATATGTTGAACTTCACTGTTTTGGGTGGTCATTAGCATAATAGTCACTTCCAACCAAATTTTGACCTTCATTTGTTCATTATTTCTTTATTCTTAAAGAATGAAAGTTGTAGAGCCCGTCGAGATCTTCAATTTGATAGGTGGCAGACCTCGTAACTCCTCCTAGATCAAGAATTATGGCCGTTTTACCAGATGACACTATAGCAGAAAAAAGGACCCCCGTGGGGGCAGACATGTTACATACAAAAGTCCGCTGGGGCGGGGGTACAAGGCCAAAAATAGTAACAACCCCCGCCGGGGCGGGCCTAGCCAATAGAAAACGTCCGCTGGGGCGGGGGTATAGGCAAAAAAAGTAGTTTTTCTCAGAATTTGAGTTCAAGAAGGATTGGTTCGAGCTGATTGATTCAAGGACTTCTAAGACGACTTAAAAACATATAAAGAGGCATATAAAATGAGGAGAATGGCAAGGATTAGAGAGAGAGGATTCTATTAGATTAGATTAGAGTAGATTAAGACCAAAACCCTAGTTCTTATTAGTTTTGGAGATTGAAGCAACTTAGAGACCATTGAAGATCAAGAGCATGAGCTTGAGGAAGATGGAGATTTGCTGACAACAGATTTATTCTTCACTCTACTCTTATTTTTGTCTTTTAATGTTATTTCAATTGTAGATTCTTGGTTTTAATTCATTAATCATGAACTAAATCTTTTGTTTAAGATTACAATGGATCATATTGCATAGTTTATTTTAGTATACTTTTCTATTGACTATTGTGATTATTCTTGGATTGTCTATTATGATTTGTGATGAATTGCTTAATTGCCTAATTAACAATTACTGTGATAATCTATATGAACTCGAGAGATGAAGTATAGATTTAGATCTGATCATAATAGCATGTGATTGTATTTTTTGCATGGCGTTGGAATACATAATTTATGTCTAGGATAGAGATATACCTATACATCGCATGTAATCTGATAGAGAACTTGTATTTAAAATCCACTTTAATTGTAATTTACATAGAGATATAGTGAATTAGTTAATTAGGGTGTTCTACTTAATTTTATCAACTATGGATTTAAGTTGATTTGGGTATGATGCATTGAGAGATGGTCATATTTACTTATGTGTTCTTGATTAACAATTCAGAATAGTGAGCATAATTGATAAGAAGTGTATTAATTTAAGTGAAGCAATAAGTGAAGTTGTGATCTTAAATCTCCATAATCTGATTTTTAATTAGTGGTAATTAGAATTAGTTTAATTAAATAGTTTAATTCTTAATCTTAAATTAATTGTTTAAATAAAATTAGTTTGATTAAACGTTAGTATTTGGTAATTAGTTTTAATAATTCCTCGTGGGAACGATACTCTACTTATACTTTATTACATGTTGACCACGTATACTTACGTGTTGTGGGTAATTAGATTTTACCCAACATGTTTTTGGCGCGCCGCTGCTGGGGAATTAGTTTAATAATTTTTGCCAATATTAGCTTCAATCAAATTAGTCTTAATTTAAATATTTTTTTTATTTATTTACTTCTCTTCCTATTTTACTCTTTTTTTTTCAGGTATCATGGATAACTTTGCGTATCAATGGTCATACACAAACATGACTCAACCAAGGGAAACAGAGATTGATGGACTTAATACATCTTCTGCAATATTAGCACAGATTGAAGAGATTTCGAAGACGTTAGAGGTTATCGCAGCACAACGGAGTTGAAGGATAGCAGTTACGTCTGATTATTGTGCTGGAAATCATGCAAGTCATCAATGCACCGTCAGTTTTGAACCGGTACCATATAGTGGTGATTACCTCAACAACTATGCTGAGCCTAACTATCACCAAGATTGAGGGTATCATCCGGATTCTTCAGGGAGCTACTTTTATGATGACCAATATTACGCTCCAAATCCATCATACATGTAAGACCCCAACTTTTATGAATAAAGATGAATTTTTTTCTTGAATTATATTTTTGAATATTATGGAGTGAATATTTATAAATTTTGCAAAGTATGCAAGTTGTTATAAAATATTTGATTGGTCAGGGAATATTCGTTTTAACAGGGAATATTCGTACGACGGCACAATCATTGGTGGACCCCACAACGAAATTATTGTCAGAGTTAGAAAATGACAGAAATATCTTTTTATGAAAATAACGGCGGAAGTTTTACCGTTAACTGTTGAAATATCCAGCGATAAAAGTACAGTAATACGCGTGGTTGCATAGTAGCACACGGTATTGATTATTGATACTTACGTGAGAAGTCACTCAGTTTTGTTCAATTATTGCTACAGTAATTGCTGCATAGTATCTCATGTTATTTGATTCAATTATTGTTACAATATTTTATATTATTAATCAATAATTGAGATGACAAGTTATTCATATTATTATTTGCATAATTAACAATGTCTAGAAAGTTATGTCGAGGAAAGGAGTTTGGTCACCTAATTGCGCACCAATATGGAAAAATCCTTATCGGAAAGCCCCCTCTTTCCTGAGAACGATCTGGTTGTTAATATTGCTAGTTATAATAATGATGAATAAATGTTGTTAAAAATATTGAGGGGATTTTTATGAAGTATTTGTTGTAAATTTTGATTATTATTTGGACCACCACTTATTCATTTTTCAAAATAATCGAAAGAAAGTTATAAAGTATATATATATATATATATATATATATATATATATATATATATATTGACATGTGTGTGTGTGTGCACCGTGTGTGTAAGTTAAAAAAGTGGTGGTGGTGGAAAAGGAGTGAAAGTGATGTGTGTGTGTATGAAATGTGGTGGAGGATGATGAAAGTGATGGTTATATATATATATATATATTATAGAATTTTGTTTTACTTGAAATTTGGCATCCGTGAATTGCATCGGGCATTCGTGAATTGCATAACTGTTGCATCCGTGATTCTAAAAATTCAAATAGTATCATTTCCATTCTCCTATAAATAGGATGCTTAGTTAGAATTAAAAATCACATCAGAATCAAAGAATTCTTCTTCTATAATACTGAGCGTATTTCTTTAGAGTTTAAGAAAGTTTTGAGTGTAGAAAACAGTTCAAATTTTCTTCAAGAATATCCCCGCTGTACCAGTAGTAATACTCTCCTTTTTAAGGTAAGAAATATTATTTTCGTTCAATATTCGTATAAAATAATATTTTCTTCCATACTCTGTAGTATGTAAGTAATATTATTTCATTTCAGATTCCAAATTTTATACTCATTTTGTTAAGTTTTGGCTTCTATACTCCATAAAATTAATAGAATATCATTGATATTTTCGCTTCATCCAATATCTTTTCATGAAAATATTATTCTGAGCATTCTTGATAAGTTTTAACCTTTTTATGTCGGAGTACTATTCATGGGATACTATTCATAAATTACTATTCACGGGGTACTATTCACTCGGGTACTATTCACCCGGGGCACTATTTATGAAAAAAAATTGATTTCTTTTCGGTCTAAATCATTTTTGATACAATATTATTCTTGAATTTTACTCCACAAAGCAGTATCACGTTGATAATTTGGGGATTATTGAATTCTGAATAAATTAAATAATAAATATTTAAAAATTTATCCTTAGTTTTCTTTTAATTGAATTCTTATATCATTGTCATCATCCTCATGCTTATATTGTGATGAAAGTCATCTTTGACTTACGTGCATAGATGGACTGTTGATTGGTATGATTATGACCAGGAATTATTTGGTATAATCATGACCGTAATGTTACAAATGATGTGGTAAAAGTCCTCATTAGCCCGTAGTGCATTGATGGACAGTTGTTGGCATGATCATGACCATTGATGAAAACACGAATATCCTTGGCCCATAGTGCATGGATAATTCATGGTCGTGATACTAATGAATATTCTTGGCCTGTAGTGCAGGGATGATTCGATGATGTGGTTTATTTATTAAGCTGAGTTTCAGTGATAAAATTTATGATAAACTCTTAAATCACATAAGATAGTAGATTTCATGCGCTACTTGACTCTTCTAATGGATTGCTTGTTCCGCTGCAGTTAAACTTGATGTTTATTATATTTTATCAGTTTAACATTGTTGAATGCTAACGATAATTTATTCTACATTGTGACGCCCCCAAAACAGGTTCATTCCACCCAACCCATTCTGAGTCGTCAAATACATGGTACAGAAAACAAATACAACTTTATTACAACAATTGTCGTGCAAAATACGACAACACATATGCTGTGAGTTTGGATACAAATATATACCAAATGTGACTCATGTTCCAACCGTGGATATCACCTCACAATGACACCTTACATAAAGGTATAGTCAAAAACTGTTTTAGAAATTAAAACCTTTGGGAAGTGCTCAAGAAAACCTTCGTACATGAGAGGTCAAGCGTCTAGGTTATGATAGATATCATATGGTCACAGAATTATCCTTGGTTGACCCAATAGACATCTTGTATGATAGTGGCAAAACACCCTTCCAACGTTGGGTTCGCCTTACCCTAGTTGATTTACCAAATATAACTACTAAATGAACTTTTTTATACTGCTTCGGGAGAACATCCACAGCTAGAGACCACCGTTCTATTTTCATGTTACCCTCGCTCGACCCAGCTACACTCTTATTACCTGAAAGGAATTGTGAAACAGAAGGGTGAGCACAACTAGCTCAGTAAAGAATATCATGACTAAAGATAAATTATCAATAGTCTTCAACAGTAATAAATCAGAGATTTAGAACATATGGTAGATGATAAAACTTTTCAACCATAGTTGCAGCGGAACGAGCAATCCATTAGAAGAGTCACATAGACAATAAAGTCTATTATCTTCTCCATGTTAAAAGCCCACCAACAATGTTTTATCCCTGTAACATCAATCAATAGTTCCTTTCCACAATCATATGAATAATTCATAATCATAATTGTGATTCTAAATTTCGCATCCAAGATGAAGATAATTTTCATCACATGTCTTTACCTGAAACATCAAAGATCATGGTTATACCAAATCACAGTTCCTGTTCATAATCATACTAATAAATTCATCTTTGCATCACGGGCCAAAGATATTCATCAACAGTTCATATTTATACTACATGCCAAAGATATTCAACAACAAGTCATCTTTGCACTACGGGCCAAAGATATTCATCAACAACTCATCTTTGCACTACAGGCCAAAGATATTCCTCAATAGTTCATATTTGCACTACAGACCAAATATATTATTATCTCAAAGAAATATATAATCATTTCAGAATTAATATAACCAATAATTATAACCATGTTGATCATTTCACCTTTGCTCTTAAGCTAAAGATATTCAATTATAAATTCAATGATCATGATCATACCAGTCACAATTCAACTTTTCACTACTGGACAAAGAGAACCCTAGTCATGATCATACCAATAATCTACCCATCTTTACACTCAAGTCAAAGAGAAATATCATCATTAGGGTTATAAAAATGTTATATATGATAAAAAAATAATATGATCAACATATAGTTTTAATCTCAAGGGTAATATTCATAAATCAACTATAATTTAGTTAGAAAAAGAAATCAATTTTGTCATGAATAGTAACTCGTGAATAGTAACCCATGAATAGTAACTCGTGAATAGTAACTCGTGAATAGTAACTCGTGAATAGTAACCCCGACATGAAAAGATAAGAATTTCACAAGAAAAATCTTAACAATATTCCGATATAATGATATTGAAAGAAATAATATCATTTTAAAAAAAAATACATCCCTTATTATCCCTTACAATCCTTTACCTCAAAAGAGCAGTACTTCTGACTCGAATAACGCTGAATGAACTTGCACCGTATATCAACACTCAAGATATCAAAAAAACTCACAAGAATACACTCGATAATATAGAGAGAGAAATAGAGAGAAAACTTCAGTTTCTGGTGTGATTTTCAATTCTAACCTAAGCACCCTATTTATAGGAAAATACTTAGAACACCAAAGCAGAAAATTTAATATAATAATAATATATTTAACAAATTTTCCTTAGCCCACTTTGACCATCTGAATTCAGCCATAACACATGTTAATGACGTCCACAAAATACAAAAAAAAACGTTTTTCTAAACAAAAATAATTAAAACATTCAAAAATCAATTATTTCGGAACTTCAGAACTTCAATAATTCATAATAAATAGCCCTTTTATTAGAAAATTCAAATCTCGCGAGTTTTTATAGGAAATTCAATTCTCTACAACTTTGTAGAAGAAAGTTTTTCCAAATTCCAAACAGAAATTGACCGAAATCCATAAACGGACGATTTTACAGTCAATAATAAATTTTCGGTCAAGAATTGTGTCCACCAACACACAAAACATGTGTTAATCATTTAATGCCACAAAAATACTCTTCCTCCTCATATACTCATATATTCCACATTCATTGTAAAAATATCACCATCAATATATTATTAAAATAATATATTTAAATGAATTATTTTATCAGAGAAAGATAAAATATTAATTTTCAACAATTGTCACATTAAAAATTTTCTTTCCATCTATATCCACATAAAATCAATATTTTTCTCATCATATAAATCAGTAATTAATTATACACAAATAATATTACAGAATCACAGTACTGGCAACCAGGCCGTTCCTAGGAAAGAGGGGGCTTTCCAATAAGGATCTCTCCTTACTGGCGCGCAATTAGATGACCAAACCTCTCCTTAGACAGAACTTTCTTGACATTGCCAATAATGTTATCTAATAATATTATTCAGATAATATGAATTATTGTTCCGATAATAGAAAATACTGTGTAGTGACAATTATTAAAACAACAGTAATATAAAATATCAACGCAGCAATTATTGAATCAATAAAATACAATATTGAACAGTAATTACTGTAACAATTATTGAGTAATGCCTTCTTACGTAAAACTCAATAATTGGTGCAATACCGTGTGCTACTGTGTAACAACGCGTATTACTGTGTTTTAACCACCGGGTATTCCAACAGTGTTAACGGTAACAACTACGCCGTTATTTATAAACAACTCATTTTTTTGTCATTTTTTTCATCCAATCGCTTTCCGTTATGGGGCCCACACAAGACTGCGCCGTCGTACGAATATTCTCCGACAGTAAGAATATTCCACGACCAAGCGAATATTCCCCGACAACAATGAATATTTTATAACCACTTGTGTATTTCGAAAAAATTTTATATATCACCCTTAACTTTAACATTTATCAATTTAACCATTTACTAAATAGTAATTATAAGAAAAACTGAATACTTTTATTTCATAAAATTTGGGGTCTTACAATCTCCCCTCCTTATGAAATTTCGTCCTCGAAATTTACGTACCTGGTATTTCAAAGAGTTGAGAATACCTTGCTTTCATTTCGGATTCCATCTTTCTTGTCATCATGATTTCTCCATTGCTCATTTCCTGTATTTCAGATATCATTCTAGAATACAGCTTCAAAAACAAAGGTTAATTTAACAAATTAACATATCACATAATATCCCGATATTATGACTGACCAACAAATAAGCTTAGGTAGGACACACTAGCGAAGGATTTACTCGTCTCTCCCCTCCTAGTCCTATTCCCCGATCTCCGCCAGAGATCATATCCCTAAGCTCTGATACCAACTGTGACGCCCCCAAAACAGGTCCATTCCACCCAACCCATTCTGAGTCGCCAAATACATGGTACAGAAAACAAATACAACTTTATTACAACAATTGTCGTGCAAAATACGACAACACATATGCTGTGAGTTTGGATACAAATATATACCAAATGTGACTCATGTTCCAACCGTGGACATCACCTCAAAATGACACCTTACATAAAGGTATAGTCAAAAACTGTTTTAGAAATTAAAACCTTTGGGAAGTGCTCAAGAAAACCTTCGTACATGAGAGGTCAAGCGTCTAGGTTATGATAGATATCATATGGTCACAGAATTATCCTTGGTTGACCCAATAGACATCTTGTATGATAGTGGCAAAACACCCTTCCAACGTTGGGTTCGCCTCACCCTAGTTGATTTACCAAATATAACTACTAAATGAACTTTTCTATACTGCTTCAGGAGAACCTCCACAGCTAGAGACCACCGTTCTATTTTCATGTTACCCTCGCTCGACCCAGCTACACTCTTATTACCTGAAAGGAATTGTGAAACAGAAGGGTGAGCACAACTAGCTCAGTAAAGAATATCATGACTAAAGATAAATTATCAATAGTCTTCAACAGTAATAAATCAGAGATTTAGAACATATGGTAGATGATAAAACTTTTCAACCATAGTTGCAGCGGAACGAGCAATCCATTAGAAGAGTCACATAGACCATAAAGTCTATTATCTTCTCCATGTTAAAAGTCCACCAACAATGTTTTATTCCTATAACATCAATCAATAGTTCCTTTCCACAATCATATGAATAATTCATAATCATAATTGTGATTCTAAATTTCGCATCCAAGACGAAGATAATTTTCATCACCTGTCTTTACCTGAAACATCAAAGATCATGGTTATACCAAATCACAGTTCCTGTTCATAATCATACTAATAAATTCATCTTTGCATCACGGGCCAAAGATATTCATCAACAGTTCATCTTTACACTACATGCCAAAGATATTCAACAACAAGTCATCTTTGCACTACGGGCCAAAGATATTCATCAACAACTCATCTTTGCACTACAGGCGAAAGATATTCCTCAATAGTTCATATTTGCACTACAGGCCAAATATATTATTATCTCAAAGAAATATATAATCATTTCAGAATTTATATAACCAATAATTATAACCATGTTGATCATTTCACCTTTGCACTTAAGCTAAAGATATTCAATTATAAATTCAATGGTCATGATCATACCAGTCACAATTCAACTTTTCACTACTGGACAAAGAGAACCCTAGTCATGATCATACCAATAATCTATCCATCTTTACACTCAAGTCAAAGAGAAATATCATCATTAGGGTTATAAAAATGTTATATATGATAAAAAAATAATATGATCAACATATAGTTTTAATCTCAAGGGTAATATTCATAAATCAACTATAATTTGGTTAGAAAAAGAAATCAATTTTGTCATGAATAGTAACTCGTGAATAGTAACCCATGAATAGTAACTCGTGAATAGTAACCCCGACATGAAAAGATAAGAATTTCACAAGAAAAATCTTAACAATATTCCGATATAATGATATTGAAAGAAATAATATCATTTTAAAAAAAAATACATCCCTTATTATCCCTTACAATCCCCTACCTCAAAAGAGCAGTACTTCTGACTCGAATAACGCTGAATGAACTTGCACCGTATATCAACACTCAATATATCAAAAAAACTCACAAGAATACACTCGATAATATAGAGAGAGAAATAGAGAGAAAACTTCAGTTTCTGGTGTGATTTTCAATTCTAACCTAAGCACCCTATTTATAGGAAAATGCTTAGAACACCAAAGCAGAAAATTTAATATAATAATAATAATATATTTAACAAATTTTTCTTAGCCCACCTTGACCATCTGAATTCAGCCATAACACATGTTAATGATGTCCACAAAATACAAAAAAAATGTTTTTCTAAACAAAAATAATTAAAACATCCAATCAATTATTTCGGAACTTCAGAACTTCAATAATTCATAATAAATAACCCTTTTATCAGAAAATTCAAATCTCGCAAGTTTTTATAGGAAATTCAATTCTCTACAACTTTGTAGAATAAAGTTTTTCTAAATTCCAAACAGAAATTGACCGAAATCCACAAACGGACGATTTTACAGTCAATAATAAATTTTCAGTCAAGAATTGTGTCCACCAACACACAAAACATGTGTTAATCATTTAATGCCACAAAAATACTCTTCCTCCTCATATACTCATATATTTCACATTCATTGTAAAAATATCACCATCAATATATTATTAAAATAATATATTTAAATGAATTATTTTATCAGAGAAAGATAAAATATTAATTTTCAACAATTGTCACATTAAAAATTTTCTTTCCATCTATATCCACATAAAATCAATATTTTTCTCATCATATAAATCAGTAATTAATTATACACAAATAATATTACAGAATCACAGTACTGGCAACCAGGCCGTTCCTAGGAAAGAGGGGGCTTTCCAATAAGGATCTCTCCTTACTGGCGCGCAATTAGATGACCAAACCTCTCCTTAGACAGAACTTTCTTGACATTGCCAATAATATTATCTAATAATATTATTCAGATAATATGAATTATTGTTCCGATAATAGAAAATACTGTGTAGTGACAATTATTAAAACAACAGTAATATAAAATATCAACGCAGCAATTATTGAATCAATAAAATACAATATTGAACAGTAATTACTGTAACAATTATTGAGTAATGCCTTCTTACGTAAAAATTAATAATTGGTGCAATACCGTGTGCTACTGTGTAACAACGCGTATTACTGTGTTTTAACCACCGGGTATTCCAACAGTGTTAACGGTAACAACTACGCCGTTATTTATAAACAACTCATTTTTTTGTCATTTTTTTCATCCAATCGCTTTCCGTTATGGGGCCCACACAAGACTGCGCCGTCGTACGAATATTCTCCGACAGTAAGAAAATTCCACGACCAAGCGAATATTCCCCGACAACAATGAATATTTTATAACCACTTGTGTATTTCGAAAAAATTTTATATATCACCCTTAACTTTAACATTTATCAATTTAACCATTTACTAAATAGTAATTATAAGAAAAATTGAATACTTTTATTTCATAAAATTCGGGGTCTTACAATCTCCCCTCCTTATGAAATTTCGTCCTCGAAATTTACGTACCTGGTATTTCAAAGAGTTGAGAATACCTTGCTTTCGTTTCGGATTCCATCTTTCTTGTCATCATGATTTCTCCATTGCTCATTTCCTGTATTTCAGATATCATTCTAGAATACAGCTTCAAAAACAAAGGTTAATTTAACAAATTAACATATCACATAATATCCCGATATTATGACTGACCAACAAATAAGCTTAGGTAGGACACACTAGCGAAGGATTTACTCGTCTCTCCCCTCCTAGTCCTATTCCCCGATCTCCGCCGGAGATCATATCCCTAAGCTCTGATACCAACTGTGACGCCCCCAAAACAGGTCCATTCCACCCAACCCATTCTGAGTCGCCAAATACATGGTACAGAAAACAAATACAACTTTATTACAACAATTGTCGTGCAAAATACGACAACACATATGCTGTGAGTTTGGATACAAATATATACCAAATGTGACTCATGTTCCAACCGTGGACATCACCTCAAAATGACACCTTACATAAAGGTATAGTCAAAAACTGTTTTAGAAATTAAAACCTTTGGGAAGTGCTCAAGAAAACCTTCGTACATGAGAGGTCAAGCGTCTAGGTTATGATAGATATCATATGGTCACAGAATTATCCTTGGTTGACCCAATAGACATCTTGTATGATAGTGGCAAAACACCCTTCCAACGTTGGGTTCGCCTCACCCTAGTTGATTTACCAAATATAACTACTAAATGAACTTTTCTATACTGCTTCAGGAGAACCTCCACAGCTAGAGACCACCGTTCTATTTTCATGTTACCCTCGCTCGACCCAGCTACACTCTTATTACCTGAAAGGAATTGTGAAATAGAAGGGTGAGCACAACTAGCTCAGTAAAGAATATCATGACTAAAGATAAATTATCAATAGTCTTCAACAGTAATAAATCAGAGATTTAGAACATATGGTAGATGATAAAACTTTTCAACCATAGTTACAGCGGAACGAGCAATCCATTAGAAGAGTCACATAGACCATAAAGTCTATTATCTTCTCCATGTTAAAAGTCCACCAACAATGTTTTATCCCTATAACATCAATCAATAGTTCCTTTCCACAATCATATGAATAATTCATAATCATAATTGTGATTCTAAATTTCGCATCCAAGACGAAGATAATTTTCATCACCTGTCTTTACCTGAAACATCAAAGATCATGGTTATACCAAATCACAGTTCCTGTTCATAATCATACTAATAAATTCATCTTTGCATCACGGGCCAAAGATATTCATCAACAGTTCATCTTTACACTACATGCCAAAGATATTCAACAACAAGTCATCTTTGCACTACGGGCCAAAGATATTCATCAACAACTCATCTTTGCACTACAGGCGAAAGATATTCCTCAATAGTTCATATTTGCACTACAGGCCAAATATATTATTATCTCAAAGAAATATATAATCATTTCAGAATTTATATAACCAATAATTATAACCATGTTGATCATTTCACCTTTGCACTTAAGCTAAAGATATTCAATTATAAATTCAATGGTCATGATCATACCAGTCACAATTCAACTTTTCACTACTGGACAAAGAGAACCCTAGTCATGATCATACCAATAATCTATCCATCTTTACACTCAAGTCAAAGAGAAATATCATCATTAGGGTTATAAAAATGTTATATATGATAAAAAAATAATATGATCAACATATAGTTTTAATCTCAAGGGTAATATTCATAAATCAACTATAATTTGGTTAGAAAAAGAAATCAATTTTGTCATGAATAGTAACTCGTGAATAGTAACCCATGAATAGTAACTCGTGAATAGTAACTCGTGAATAGTAACTCATGAATAGTAACTCATGAATAGTAACCCCGACATGAAAAAATAAGAATTTCACAAGAAAAATCTTACCAATATTTCGGTATAATGATATTGAAAGAAATAATATCATTTTAAAAAAAATACATCCCTTATTATCCCTTACAATCCCTTACCTCAAAAGAGCTGTACTTCTGACTCGAATAACGCTGAATGAACTTGCACCGTATATCAACACTCAAGATATCAAAAAAACTCACAAGAATACACTCGATAATATAGAGAGAGAAATAGAGAGAAAACTTCAGTTTCTAGTATGATTTTCAATTCTAACCTAAGCACCTTATTTATAGGAAAATGCTTAGAACACCAAAGCAGAAAATTTAATATAATAATAATATATTTAACAAATTTTCCTTAGCCCACCTTGACCATCTGAATTCAGCCATAACACATGTTAATGATGTCCACAAAATACAAAAAAAAACGTTTTTCTAAACAAAAATAATTAAAACATCCAAAAATCAATTATTTCGGAACTTCAGAACTTCAATAATTCATAATAAATAGTCCTTTTATCAGAAAATTCAAATCTCGCGAGTTTTTATAGGAAATTCAATTCTCTACAACTTTGTAGAAGAAAGTTTTTCCAAATTCCAAACAGAAATTGACCGAAATCCATAAACGGACGATTTTACAGTCAATAATAAATTTTCGGTCAAGAATTGTGTCCACCAACACACAAAACATGTGTTAATCATTTAATGCCACAAAAATACTCTTCCTCCTCATATACTCATATATTCCACATTCATTGTAAAAATATCACCATCAATATATTATTAAAATAATATATTTAAATGAATTATTTTATCAGAGAAAGATAAAATATTAATTTTCAACAATTGTCACATTAAAAATTTTCTTTCCATCTATATCCACATAAAATCAATATTTTTCTCATCATATAAATCAGTAATTAATTATACACAAATAATATTACAGAATCACAGTACTGGCAACCAGGCCGTTCCTAGGAAAGAGGGGGCTTTCCAATAAGGATCTCTCCTTACTGGCGCGCAATTAGATGACCAAACCTCTCCTTAGACAGAACTTTCTTGACATTGCCAATAATATTATCTAATAATATTATTCAGATAATATGAATTATTGTTCCGATAATAGAAAATACTGTGTAGTGACAATTATTAAAATAACAGTAATATAAAATATCAACGCAGCAATTATTGAATCAATAAAATACAATATTGAACAGTAATTACTGTAACAATTATTGAGTAATGCCTTCTTACGTAAAAATCAATAATTGGTGCAATACCGTGTGCTACTGTGCAACAACGCGTATTACTGTGTTTTAACCATCGGGTATTCCAACAGTGTTAACGGTAACAACTACGCCGTTATTTATAAACAACTCATTTTTTTGTCGTTTTTTTCATCCAATCGCTTTCCGTTATGGGGCCCACACAAGACTGCGCCGTCGTACGAATATTCTCCGATAGTAAGAATATTCCACGACCAAGCGAATATTCCCCGATAACAATGAATATTTTATAACCACTTGTGTATTTCAAAAAAATTTCATATATCACCCTTAACTTTAATATTTATCAATTTAACCATTTACTAAATAGTAATTATAAGAAAAATTGAATACTTTTATTTCATAAAATTCGGGGTCTTACATACATTATCTTAGTCATAATATTTCTTATTGGGCTAGTTGAGCTCACCCTTTACTTTCATTGTTCTCTTTAGAAAATGAGAATATAGCTAGGACTAGTCGGGAAACGGAGTGACGGTCCAGATGTTTGCATTAGTAGTCCTCACAATTCTATAAAATAGTGTGATAATAATTGTAATGAAGACTTATTTTGAGTTTGAATATTGTCTAGAAGATAATATTGGTATTAAAACTCACAGCTTATGTTTTGTCGTATTCTACATGACATTTAACAGTTGTATAAATTAAGTTTGTATTTGAATTATGTACTATGTATTTGGCGACTCAGAATGGGTGATGTATACCTATTTTGGGGGCGTCACAGTTGGTATCAAAGCTTAGGGATATGATCCCTAGCTGAGATGTGAGACTAGAACTAGGGGGAGAGACGGGGAAATCCTTCGCTAGTATGACCTACCTAAGTTTAATTGTTATTTAATTGGTCGGTCAGAATATAGGGATAATATGTGGTATGTCAATTAACCCTTATTTTGTGGCAGTATTTGAAAATGACATCCGAGAATGTTGAGATAATTATGCAATGTAGCACATGAGACCGTTGAGTCACCAACAATCAATACCTAGGATAATGTGCATCGGGAAGGCAATAATCCTCAGGAAAATAACAACACCGACCAAATGATGAACGATGGGATGTTCAGAGGCTTTATGCAATTCATGTAACATCAGGAGAAAATGATTCCTGTTCAAAATGCAGGTGAAAAAACTGGTAACTTTTGGATGGTCACCGCTAAGCAGTTCAAGGAGTTGGGACCACCAGAGTTTTTGGGAGAGCCAAAACCACTTAAGGTGGAGACGTGGATAAAGCAGATCACCAAAATATTTGATGTCTTGGGATGCTCCGAGGAGCAAAAGGTTCTCTTTGCCACCTTCATGTTGCAAGGAGAGGCAGATTATTGGTGGGAATCTGTAAAGCGTACTTAACCTGCCGCACTGAAGATGTCTTGGGAGAAATTCCAAGAACTGTTCAATGACAAGTACTTTTTCGAAAGTATTCGCCACATGAAGTAGGTAGAGTTCATCAAGCTGGAGCAAAATAATATAACCGTGTCGCAGTACGAAGCTAAGTTTGCCGAGTTATCCTGGTTTGCATCCCACTTGGTAGATAAGAGAGAATGACACGGATGTTTCTAAGAGGTTTAGAACCCGAGATACGTCAATAACTAATTTCTCACAAACTTTGCTTGTATTCAGATGTTGTGAATATGGCTTAGTTATTGGAGCGTGATAATGAGTCAACCCAACCTAGAAAGAGCAACCGACAAAATGATAATACTAGCGATAGCAGTCATCGAAGCGGTGACAACAAACGTGGAGGGAATCAACATGCCAAAAATGGTAACCACTTCAGTGGTAATCATGGCCAAGATAATAAAAGTGGACATTTCAAGAAAAGGAGATTCAACAATGATAGAAAGACGTCAGCACCAGCACCCGTTGTTAAGGAAGGAGAACGATCACCTACCATTTGCTTCAAATGCAGAGGGGAGGGACACATCAGTCCAATTTGCATGCAGCAGTCCAAAACGTATTACAATTATAGAAGAGTAGGTCACCTAGCTCGATTTTATCGTGCAGTGACGCCAAGTCCAGCTGGGATGGAGGCACCAAAGGCCGTCCCAAAGAAGTCAAAACCAGTAGTTCAAGGGAGAGCGTTTGTCGTGACCTCCCAGAAAGTAAGGAACCCAAACGAGGTGATCACGGGTAAATTAATCATAAACTGTAGCAAAGTCTATACCTTATTTGATACTAGTTCTACCCATTCTTTTATTTCTCCTACTTGCGCTCAACGTTTAAATTTAACTCCGGAGAAATTAGACTTTGACTTATATGTTTAAACTCTATTGGGAGAAACCTTCGTTACATCCACTGTTTATAAGTCTTGTTTGGTTCATATCGGTACCCTCACATTACCTGTCGATCTTATTTCCTTAAAAATACTTGCATTTGATGTGATTTTAGAAATTGATTGGTTAACTACTCATCATGTAAAAATTGATTATTTTCGTAAGGTTGTTAGCTTTCATATTTCTAACCAACCTATTATGCGAATTTAAGAAACCAAACCACTAAAGTCAATCACTGTCATATCAAGCCATAAAGCTATTCGTTTATTGAAAAATGGATGTCAAGCTTTCTTAGATCATGTCACAGATTTAAACAAAAATACGTCAGATTTGAATGATATTTCTATTGTTAATAAATTTTCTGACGTATTCCCTGAAGAACTTCCTGGCCTACCCCCAGAGCGTGAAATTAAATTATGTATCGACCTTTAACCCGGTACAAAACCCATTTCCAAAGCCCCATATCGAACGGCTCCTATAGAACTTCAGGAGTTAAAAACCCAACCGCAGGAGTTGTTAGACATCGGGTTCATTCGTCCTAGTACGTCTCCTTGGGGTGATCCTGTTCTATTCGTGAAGAAAAAAGATGGGAGTATGCGACTTTATATTGATTATTGGGAGTTGAATCATATCACCATCAAAAATAGGTACCCGTTGCTTTGCATTGATGACCTATTTGACCAGTTGCAAGGCGCTAAATTCTTTTCAAAGATCGATCTTTGTTATGGATATCATCAGTTAAAGATTAAAATTGATGACATTCCTAAGACTACTTTCAGAACTCGGTACGGGCATTATGAATTCCTAGTCATGTCTTTTGGATTGACTAATGCTCCTGCTGCCTTCATGGATATGATGAACCGAGTATTTAAGGAATATTTGGATCACTTTTTGGTCATCTTTATTGATGACATCCTCATTTATTCCAAAAGCCATGAAGATCATGAGCAACACTTGAGGCTGATACTCCAAAAGCTTCATGAGAACAAGTTATATTTCGTAAGCAACCTTCCTCCAAACACTTGGCTTTATGACATGGATGACGAAACTGACGGAGAACCTGAACCAAACCAGGGACTTGATGAGCCACAAGATATCAAAAGTGTGGAGATAATTGAGGATAATGAAATAGAGGTCGACGAAGATCTAAATGGGTCTCCACCAAAGATCAAAGAGTCAGTCAGATTTTTAAAATTATGCCCATTTGGTAGTCATGTCGTCGGTGAAGCTCTTGATGACATAAGAACGAGTACAATTTTGAATCCATGGTGGGACGAGCCCATTGTGTGTGACAAGCTTCCATGCCCCAAAGTGATCACATACACAATGGAGAAAATACCTAGCTATGGGACGTTCTTGATTGAGATCATACCAAATCAGAGCATGCTAGGTGACTTTAATGCAATGGTTATCACTCTGGGGAACTTGTCCAAAGTTACATTATTTTTGATAGATGGAGGGTTCCTCAATTATCGAATAGGAATTGGATAGCATTGACCAGACAAAGTCAAGCTGAAAGACTGTAATTCAAGCGCTAACTGGGAGGCAACCCAGAAATTTTTATATTTATATGCTTTACTAGTTTATTTAGTAGATATGAATTAATTTTCTTATTAAGTTCTCTTATAAATCCAAAGTGTTATTCTAATCCATGTTGTCTCTTTTCATTGCAGGTATTGATGGCTCAATAAATAAGCAAAAGATTATGGAAAGGGAAGCCACCAACCTGAGCCCATGCCACAATATCCTTCTTTAGATCCCGATGTGGAGGAGTTTTCAGTCTTTGTTCCACCACCACCACCACAAGCTTAACAAATCAGGGAAGTCCTTAACTCTTTAATTCTATTTATTTAAACAATGAGGACATTATTCACTTTGAGTTTGGGGGTGGATCATATTGTATTACATAATTGTTTAGTTCACATACATTACATTGGTTAGTATGTTTATTTTTGCATATTGTAGGCATGTTTCAATTAATATATATATATATATATATATATATATATATATATATATATATATATATATATATATATATATATATATATTCTTTTGTATTGAGTGTTTGCATATAGAATATTTGCATGAATCTAGGTAATGGATTGGTTTGAATTTAGCTCGGCCTATGATAAGATTGGTTTTGTTCGTTAACTTGAACAGTGTTTATAATTGATGATGAGTTCTAATTTTAATCGTAATGATAATCTGAGCCTGTTTTAAACTTATGTAACCGGTTAGCCCTTAAAGTTTAAATGTTTTAATCCACTTGGTTCAAGGGTTTCATAATTTTGTTTATAGGGGAAAATCTTGGTTAAAATTTAAGAAAATTAGTAAACTGGAGGTAAAGGTTGGAATAACGTAAAAGCTTGAGTTTGAGAGAATTTATGGGGTATATATATATACAAAATGAAAAAAAATTAATAATAGAAAATCCAAAAAAAGAAAAAAAATGAATAAACACTGTGGCATGCTTGTCTAGTTTTGTGGCCTTTGTTACTTGAGTAAGTAAGCTTGAGGGGATTGTCTTTACACCAAGCACCCTAAGGTCTTAATGGCTTAGGAGTCGTTGGTCGAAAGCTCGTTAAGGTAGCATTGAAAAGCCTAAGGGAATATGACATTGCACAACCATGAGAAAAATAAAAGAAATGAATAAAACATGAGAAAGAGCAAAAATGCCCTCGTGATTGAATAAAAGTAGAAATAAATCTTGTATTTACCCTGAGACTTGGTAATTGCTTAGTTTTAACCGAAGTTGTCATGTTCGCAAAAGTAATTGAATTAAAAATGAAATTTTCCTTCTAAGAAGTTTATTATGTGATTTTCTTGAACTGTGGTTGGATAGAATGGTTAACAAGCACACACGCACAACATGGGTGATGACAAGTTTGGATTGACTAACTAGTTAGAGTTATAGACTTTGACTTGATTGGATATATTATTTGAGTATCATTGATATCTTTGAGGCCTGTTGCTATATATCATACTGATTTATTACTGGGTTTGTAGGTATATTAGGAAGTAGATCATGCATTTGCATTCATGTAGTTCAGTTAGTTTGTTTATTGTTAGTTCTTTTGTGTTTTTGCTTGAGGACAAGCAAAGGTTTAAGTTTGGGGGTATTTGATAAGTAGGTTTATTCCTACTTATCCGGTATCTGTTACTTGAATTAGTTACTTAGACTCACGTTTCTTAGTTACTTTTCATGTATTTTGTTTTCATTTTGTAGATACTATGCTTGGGAGCTGTGTGAGAGACTATTGGTATGAAAATGCAAGAAAAAGCTATCCGGACATCGTTTAGGCATTCATGTTTATTTCATGTTCGTGGCTTTACATTGTATAACTTCTTCTTAGCTTTTTGGAACATCTTGAATCATTCCAATCGTAGTTCGGGTGCAAGAGTTATGACTTTTGTACCAACAGATCTTGAACTTCACTATTTTGGGTGGCCATTTGCATATCAGTCACTTTCAACCCAATTTTGACCTTCATCCATCCATTATTTCTCAATTTAAAAAGAAAGGAAGTTATAAAGCTCGTCGAGATCTTCGATTTGATAGGTGCCAGGCCTCGTAACTCCTCCTACATCAAGAGTTATGGCCGTTTTACCAGATGACACTGCAGCAGAAAAAAGGACCCCCGCGGGGGCAGATATTTTACATACAAAAGTTCGTCGGGGCTGGGGTAAAAGGCCAAAAATAGTAACAACCCCCACCGGGGCAAGCCTAGTTAATAGAAAAAGTCCGCTGGGGCGGGGGTACGGGCATAAAAAGTAGTTTTTCTCAGAATTTGAGTTCAAGAAGGATTGGTTCGAGCTGATTGATTCAAGGACTTCCAGAAGGACTTAAAGACATATAAAGAGGCATATAAAAGGAGGAGAATGGCAAGGATTAGAGAGAGAGGATTCTATTAGATTAGATTAGGACCAAAACCCTAGTTCTTATTAGTTTTGGAGATTAAAGCAACTTGGTGACCACTGAAGATCAAGAGCATGAGCTTGAGGAAGATGGAGATTTACTGACAACAGATTTATTCTTCACTCTACTCTTATTTTTGTCTTTTAATGTTATTTCAATTGTGGATTCTTGGTTTTAATTCATTAATCATGAGCTAAATCTTTTGTTTAAGAGAACAATGGATCGTATTGCATAGTTTATGTTAGTATACTTTTCCTTTAATTATTGTGATTATTCTTGGATCGTCTATTATGATTTGTGATGAATTGCTTAATTGCCTAGCTAACAATTACCGTGATAATCTATATGAACTCGAGAGATGAAGTATATATTTAGATCTGATCATAATAGCATGTGACTGTATTTTCCGCATGGCGTTGGAATACATAATTTATGTCTAGGATAGAGATATACATATACATCTCATGTAATCTGATAGAGAACTTGTGCTTAAAATTCTCTTTAATTATAATTCGCATAGAGATATAGTGAATTAGTTAATTAGGGTGTTCTACTTAATTCTATCAACTGTGGATTTAAGTTGATTTGAGTATGATGCATTGAGAGATGGTCATATTTACTTGTGTGTTCTTGATTAACAATTCAGAATAGTGAGCATAATTGACAAGAAGTGTATTAGTTTATGTGAAGCAATAAGTGAAGTTGTGATCTTAAATCTCCATAATCTAGATTTTAATTAGTGGTAATTAGAATTAGTTTAATTAAATAGTTTAATTCATAATCTTAAATTGATTGTTTAAATAAAATTAGTTTGATTAAAAGTTAGTATTTAGTCATTTGTATTAATAATTCCTCGTGGGAACGATACTCTACTTATACTTTATTACTTGTTGGCCACATATACTTGAGTGTTGTGCGTAATTAGATTTTACCTAACACGCATGCCCAAGTAAGCTATGGACCCCTTTCACAGAAGTTAGTGGCGGTAAGCTCTCAATAGTCTCCAGTTTTGCTCTGTCCACCTCTAATCCTTTCCTTGACACTTTATGCCCTAATATAAAGCCTTCCTGTACCATAAAATGACATTTTTCCCAATTCAGCACTAAATTGGTCTCAACACACCTCTTTAATACCATAACCAGATTATCTAAGCATAAGTCAAAAGAGTCCCCAAAGACTGAAAAATCATCCATGAAGACTTCCACGTTCTACTCAACCATGTCGGGGAATATGGCCATCATACATCTCTGGAATGTGGTCGGGGCGTTGCATAATCCAAAAGACATCTTCCTGAATGCAAAAGTACCATATGGGCACATGAAGGTAGTCTTCTCCTGGTCTTCTGGGGCTATAACTATCTGGTTGTACCCTGAATAACCATCCAAGAGGCAGTAGTGGTCATGTCCCACTAACCTATCCAACATTTGGTCAATGAACGGGAGAAGGAAATGGTCCTTTCTTGTAGCTTTCTTTAATCTACGATAATTCATGCAGACCCTCCACCCTGTGACTGTTCTAGTAGGTATCAGTTCATTATTTTCATTGGACACTACTGTTATGCCCCTTTTCTTCAGAACGCGTTGCACCGAGCTCACCCATGAGCTGTCTAAAATAGGATATATGATTCCGACATCTAACCACTTTCAGATTTCTTTCTTGACAACCTCTTTCATTATAAGATTCAATCTCCTTTGTTGCTCGACCGTTGGCTTACTATCATCCTCAAGAAGTATCTTATGCATGTAGAATGAGGGGTTGATCCCCTTGATATCCGCTATGGTCCAACTAATAGCTGATTTGAATTCTCGTTGCACTCACAACAATTTACTTTCCTGATAAGATGTTAGTGCAACAGCATTTATAACATGCAACTTTGAAGATTCAACTAAAAATGCGTACCTTAAATGATTCAGAAGACGTTTAAGATCAAGATTGGGAGGCATTTCAAGAGAAGGCCTAAGTCGATCTGATGTCTCCCCTGTATATCTGAGTGGTTCAATGGGAATCTTGAATTTTCTCATCTGTGGTACTATGTTCAGAATATATAAATACTCCACAACATCTGTATCCTCCATGTCAGATTCTCCCAGTAGAGCACTTTCTAATGGATCAATGCTTATCAAATGTTCAGACTCTTCATTTAGTACCCTGTCGACTACATCAACCCGAAAACACTCTTCTTCATCAGTGGGGAACTTCATAGCTTTGAAAACATTAAATGTGACCTCTTGGTCCTGGACTCTCATGGTAAGTTCTCCCTTCTATACATCTATGAGTGTATGCCCAGTAGCTAGAAAAGGTCTCCCAAGAATGATCGGTATGTCTTTGTCCTTTTCGTAGTCCAGAATAATAGAGTCGATAGGAAAGATAAAATTGTCCACTTCAACAAAGACATCTTCTACGATACGTCTTGGGTATGTGATGGACCTATCTGCAAGCTGCAATGATATATTTGTCGGCTTAGGAGCCGACAATCCCAACTGTGTGAATACCTATAGAGGCATCAGATTTATACTTGCACCCAAATCACATAAGCACTTATTGAAAGAAAGTCTTCCAATGGAGCAAGGTATTGTAAAACTGCCTAGATCTTTGAGCTTCGGAGGTAGTTTACGTTGCAACACTACACTGTATTATTTTGTTACGGCAACTGTTTCATAATCCTCTAATTTCTTCTTCCTTGGTAGAATGCCTTTCATAAACTTTGCATAGCTTGGCATTTGTTCCAAAGCTTCTGCGAAAGGTATGTTGATTTACAGCTTCTTAAAGACCTCCAAGAATTTTGCAAACTGTTTATCTTCTCTTTGTTTTTAAAGTCTCTGAGGGTATGGTACTGGAGGGTACACAAGTGGTGGTGTGGCTTTGGGTTTCTCAGCTACTTCCTTCTGATCTGTCTTAACTACCTGCTGCCCAGCACCTTCATCAGGCAAGCCCTGCTCAACATTCTCTGCACCTTGGCATGGGCGCGCCATGTTCTTCTCTTCTTGGGGCACGGGTGCGCCAGGCCCTGTCTCAACAATCTTTTTTCCAGACCTCAATGTGATGGCCTAAAATTGTTCCTTCCCATCTCTTCTTGGATTTGCTTCTGTATTACTTGGTAGAGCTCCTTGCGGTCTGTTGTTCAACATGCTAGCCATTTGGCCCATTTGGTTTTCCAAATTCTTAATTTCCACCACTTGGCTCTTTATCAACACTTCAGTATTTTCCATATATTTCAACATCATCTCCTCCATCTCAGATTTCTTTTCTGGTTGAGGAGCAGGTGCTGGATGATGTTGGTGTTGCTGTTACTGAAATTCAGGATGATAAGAAGGTTTACGTGCATATTGTTGATGAGACTGTTGTGGTTGGTATTGTTGATGTTGAGGTTGGTGTTGTTGAGCACCTTGATTATTGCTCCAGCTGAAGTTTAGAAGATTTATGTTGTTGGGATGGTAGGAGTTCTGAAATTGATTATGTGGCTTTTGATAGTTTCTTACAAACTAAATCGACTCTACAGTGATAGCACATTGTTCTGTCGGGTGTGATCCCGCACATATCTCACAGACGAAGGCAACTTGCTTAACCTTATTTACAACCAAAAGAGTCAATTTTCTTCGCCATTGCTGCCATTTGAGCTGATAGTGCCATGATGACATCCCCTTTCAATACCCCGATAACTCTTGGTTGAGGCATTCTAGCTGTCGAATTCTGGAAGTCATTTGTCGCCATGGTCTCAATCAATTCATAGGCTTCCTCATAACTCTTAGCCCATAAAGCTCCTCCTGTGGCAGCATCAATGATTAGTCTAGATTGCCATCCCAAACCATTATAGAAGGTATTGATCACCATCCAATTTGGCATCCCGTGGTGAGGATATTTCCTTAGCATCTCCTTATATCGTTCCCATGCCTCATACAACAATTCTCCCTGTTGTTGCTCAAACTGAGATATAGCACCCCTCATCTTCGCTGTTTTAACCATAGGAAATAATTTAGCTAGAAATTTCTGGGCTAAATCCTCCTACGTAGTCACTAACCCTAATGGTAATGAGTGAAGCCAACTCCTTGCCTTGTTCCTCAAGGTGAAAGGAAACAGTCTGAGCCGCACCGCATCATCCGACACACCATTGTATTTGAATGTGTCACAAATTTCAATAAAACTCAGCAGATGCTCATTAGGATCATTAGTAGTCGCACCTCCAAACTGAACCGTATTCTGTACCATCTGGATTGTCCCCGGTTTAATCTCAAAGGTGTTCGCGGCTATTGCTGGCCTGACTATGCTAGACTGTAGCTCATTTATGTTCGGCATAGAATAATCTCTCAAAGCCCTGTGTTCTTCCGCCCTTTGTGCCGATGTTTTAGTTTTCTCTTGTGTGTTAGTATTACGTGTATTCGCTCTCCAAGCTTTCCCATTGATATTATCCTACCTAGGTACCAACACAGAATTTGTAGATCGAGTGCGCATATACTATCCACAAGTACCTAAAACATAAATAAAAGTAAAATAGAAATGAGATAAAATGTGAATTGTTCAAGTCAGACAAATTTAACTTAAATTGATGACGACAGTAATAAAAATAAAAACTTATCCCCGGCAACGGTGCCAAAAATTGTTGGCTTGTTTTGGTGTTAACGAAATAGACACAAACGTGCAAGTATACGCGGTCAACAAGTAATATAGAGTAAGTCAAGTATTGTTCCCACAGAGAAAAGTAATTATCTCTAATCTATCATGCAACAACTTTGTAGCTATTTCTGACTACTTAAACGAGTGAATAAGAAGTGATTTAAAAATTAAAATGATTATCAACTAAAAATAACTAATTAACAAGCGAATGGATTCAAATTGGAAAGATATGGGATCCTAATGTCACTTAATGCATCATTCAGATTATACACCTCTTATTAATCTTGATTAATTACTACGGATTGCTAGTCGAGAGCATGAAGGTAAAACATGGCTATCTTTCGATATACCATGCCCATATCACATAAAATCCACAAAATAGATAGAAATCATATGAACACCAATATTACCTAACTCACTATATTTCTATGTGACTTACAAGTAATATTAATTGAAGTGCAAGCTCTCTCAAATTACTACACATGGTAAGCACCGTGTCTATCTGGATTACGAATCACAAAATCTATCACATGCAAATTTCATGAACATATGCTAACATGGCCAAATATGAACTGGTACTTCCTATTTCAATTCCATACAAATTATTAAGGTAAATGGTGATCAAGCATCTAAGCAATAAACACAACCATACTAGGCAATCCAAATATAATCAATCAAGTACAACAAAGAGGCATATAGATTTGAAGTAAACAATAAGCTCCATTAGAATCCCATAATGGTGATTAGTTCATTTCTAAATCAATAACCATTATGGGATTTGATCCAAACATTGAGATAATACAATGAAAGCAAATAGAGTTAAGAGAAAAGGAAATTGCAAATCTGATTAATCTCTGTCCAAAGTAAACCTCCAAGCTCAGTTCAAATCCACAATCAAACCAAAATAGAACTTCTAATAATCAAAAGCTATTAAGATCTAAAGAGAGAAGCCAAAATAGTAGACTATAGCTAAGAACTCTCTCTAGCTCTTCAAAACCATAAAATGAAAATTAAAACTGATTGAATGTATATCTCGTAACTAGCAAATACACCCTTCTAAGGAAAACACGCTAAAGTAGATTTTAAGTGAAAAGTCAAACTGTGATGAGTCTTGGCTGGCGCGCCCGTGCCACCCCGTAAGCATTCTGGGGCGCGGGCACGCTTAGCTGCCTTCTGGATTATTTGTAAGAACCCGAAATTTTATATGATTTTACAAATAAATTTTTTATTATTATTATTTTATTTGTTGATAATTATTTTTAGTTTGCGGATTGCGAATTAAATAGGATAGTCAATTTATTGGCTAAGCAGTGTAATATTAGTAAACACTAATAATCAGTTAGGAAATCCTAATATTATTTAGCAAATTATAAGTTTTGATCCGGTAACCCTAATCCCTGATAATACATCCTAACCCTAATTAGGGTTATCAATAATAAGTTCTGATATTGAATATCATACTAGATATGTTGATGTAAGATTAAGTATAAAAGTTTATCAGGGAAATCAAGTGAGGATTAGGAAACCCTAACTTGGAATAGTAAACCCTAATTGATAAACCCTAATCTCAGTTCTGAGAATTTAAAACCCTAATCGAGAATATCAAAACCCTAATTCGAGAGCTCAAAGGATAAGTATAAAACCCTAAGGGGTAATATTTGTGGGATATATATGAAAAGACTAATTTACCCTTCAAATTATAGGGGGAATTACCAAAATACCCTTAGTAGGTGCGAAAAGACCAAAATACCCTCGATCTTATCTTTTTACAAAAGATAAACATAAATCTTGTTGACACATCAATAAGATTTACCATGTGTCTAATTCCATAAAATAAATGACGAAATTAACCTCAAGGTTGAATGCGAAATCATAAAAGTACTCTTAGTAAATAGGAAGTGTGACGCCCCCAAAATAGGTATACAACGCCCATTCTGAGTCGCCAAATACATGGTACAGAAAGCAAACTACAACTTCAATAATACAATTGTCGTGCAAAATACGACAACACATACTGTGATTTTAATACAAATATTGTCTTCTAGACAATATCCACACTCAAATAAGTCCTCAATACAATTATTCAAACACTATTTTACAGAAATAGTGAGGACTGCTAAAACATCTTTCTAGAACCATCACTCCATACCCCGACTAGATCATGCTATGTTCTCACCTCCTGAGAAGAAAAATAGAACAAAAAGGAAAAGGGCGAGCTCAACTAGCCCAGTAAAGAATATTATAACTAAGATAATATACAACAAATTATCATTAGTATTCATCAGGGAAAAATCTGATAGAATATAATCGACAACAAGTTTTAGATCAACAACTGCAGCAGAAACAGCAAACCATTAGAAGAGTCAAGTAGAAAAAGAATTCTACTATCTTCTAAGTTTTAAAAGTCCATCATCAATATTTTATCCCTGTAACATCGATTAATAATCATCTTTAACCAAATATTCATCTTTGCACTACAGGCCAAAGATATTCATTTGTATCACCAGTCGGTCATGTTCATCTCAACACCTGTTCATCTTTGCACTACAGGCCAAAGATATTCATCAAGAAATCATACATCTTTGCACTACAGGCCAAAGATATTCAGTAATATCATCATTTAGGACTGAGGATGATGAAAAATATCTTAAAGAAAACGAATCCAGTGAGACAGAAGGACAAATAGTAGGGATTCGTATAACAATTTATCCAAGATCAATAATACTTCATAATAATCAATTGTGAAGCAGAATTCAAAAATAAAGATCAAAACATAGATACAATCAAAGATAGTAACCATAATAGACATCTTGGACAAAAAGGGAAAATTTTATTTTTTGGTGAATAGTACCGTATACGTGAATAGTAACCCCGACACAAAAAGTTTCAAATTTGATAAAAACTCATATCAATATTTTAGCATAATGATATTGAAGAAAATAATATCATTAAGAAGAAAATAATATCCCTTACCTCAAGATATCAGTACTTCTGGTCGGAATACCGGTATAAGGCTGAAAGAAACTTGCTCTGATGAATAGAAACTCTCAAAGTATCTAAATACTCACAAAATACACTCAATAATCTAGAGCGAGAAAGAGAGAAAACTTGTTTCTGGTGTGATTTTCAATTCTAACTTAGCCCTCTATTTATAGGAAAATGTTAGCACGCCGAAGCAGACTTAACATGTAACCTGATGGCTTTACCTGCTACTATTCCCACCCACCATATTTGAATAAAAATCTCAGCACATTTCTTCACCAACCAAGAGTGGGGCCCACCAATTCTAGAATTTTCCACCAAAATGATAAACTCCGAAAATTCAACAATTTCTGAACCAGCAATCTCGTAAAATTTATAATAAATCATACGTTCATTTTTAACGGTTCAAAATTTATGGACATATACTCAACTTATATATGTATAACATATCCAAAAATTACCACGATCCAACGGTCGGATTAAAAATTATAACCCCCGCAAAATATCTCAAAAACCCTGATTTTTAATACCTCCATTCCGACAAAAATACTAATTAAAAACCTCAACATTACCTCCTTCATTTTTAACCACAAAAATATATCCCTCATTTATATCCACATAAAATAAATATTTCCTTATCATATGAATCAATAATTAATTATTCACAAATAATATTACAGAATCATATTTATGACAATCAGGCCGTTCCCAGGAAAGAGGGGGCTTTCCAATAAGGATTTCTCCTTACTGGCGCGCAATTAGATGACCAAACCTCTCCTTAGACAGAACTTTCTAGACATTGCTGATAATGTTATCTAATAATATTATTCAAATAATATGAATTATTGATCTGATAAAGGAAAATACTGTGCAGTAACAATTATTGAAACAACAATAATATAAAATATCAACGCAACAATTATTGAATCAATGAAATAAAATATTGAACAATAACTACTGTAACAATTATTGAGTAGTGCCTTCTTACGTAAGAATCAATAATTGGTGCAATACCGTGTGCTACTGTATTTTAACCATCGGGTATTCCAACAGTATTAACGGTAACAACTACGCCGTTATTTATAAACAACTTATACTTGTCATTTTCTTCATCCAATCGCTTTCCGTTATGGGGCCCACACAAGGCTGCGCCGTCGTATGAATATTCTCCGATAGCAAGAATATTCCACAACCAAACGAATATTTCCCGACAAAATAAATATTTTATAACCACTTGCTTATTTTGTAAAATTTGCACATTTCACCCTTAACCAAAGTATTATATCAAATTAACCCCTTATTATTCATAATAATATTTAGAGAAAATTTGATTTTATTCATTAATAAGTTGGGGTCTTACAACCTCCCCTCCTTATGAAATTTCATCCTCGAAATTGACGTACGTACCTGATGTTTCAAAAAGGTGAGGATACCTCGCTTTCATTTCTGATTCCAACTCCCAGGTCATTTCTTCAATAGCATGGTTTCTCCACAAAACCTTAACTTGTGGTATAACCTTCGTGCGTAGGACATGCTCTTTCCTATCCAAGATCTTAACAGGTACCTCCTCGTACGTTAAATCTTCAGCTATCTCGTCTAGTTCTAACTCAATAATGTGGTTCGGGTCTTTAACATATTTACGAAGCATAGATATGTGAAAAATATTATGAACACGAGACATGCTTGGAGGTAATGCGAGTCTATATGCCACATTTCCTATTCACTCAAGAATCTCAAATGGACCAACAAATCTTAGATTGAGCTTTCCTCTCTTCCCAAATCTTGTAACTCCCTTCTATGGTGCAACACGTAATAATACATGATCCCCAATATTAAATTCTACGTCCTTCCGATGAAGATCCGCATAACTCTTTTGTCGATCATGTGCCGTTTGTATACGTTGTCGAATCGTTTGGATCTTCTCTGTAGTCATGCGTACCAACTCTGGTCCCAACAATGTTGCTTCACCCACCTCGTCCCAGCATACTGGAGAACAATATTTTCTTCCATACAACGCCTCGAATGGAGCCACACCTATGCTCGCCTGATAACTGTTGTTGTAGGAGAATTCCACCAATGGTAGGTACTTATCCCAACTCCCTTTGAGATCTAGGACACAGAGTCTTAATAGATCTTCAAGAGTTTGAATAGTCCTCTCTGATTGTCCGTTCGTTTGAGGATGGTATGCCGAACTGAATCGTAAATCTGTGCCCATAGCTTTCTGCAAGCTAACCCAAAATCATGAAGTGAATCTTGGGTCACGATCTGAAACTATGGATACTGGCATGCCATGCAATCTCACAATCTCGTTCACGTACATACTAGCAAGACGTTCAAGGGAATAAGCCTCACGTATCGGTAAGAAATGAGCAAACTTGGTTAATCTATCAACAATAACCCAAATCGCATCTATGCCTTGAGAAACCTTGGGAAGACCTGTAACGAAATCCATGGTAATGTGTTCCCACTTCCATTTTGGGATCTCAAGTGGTTGCAATGGACCCTTTGGCACTTGATGCTCCGCCTTTACACGTTGACAAGTTAAACACCTCGAGATAAACTTCGCGATCTCTCTTTTTATATTGCTCAACCAAAATGTGTGTCGAAGATCGTGATACATTTTGGTACTCCCTGGATGGATTGCAAACGGTGTGTTGTGTGCCTCCATCATTATTCTATGCTTCAAGTCAAAATCGTTAGGAATACAAAGTCTGGAGTTGACTCAAAGTATTTCTTCTTCATCGATTATTGCTTCTGGAATAGCACCTTCTTGCACTTTCTTCTTCATACGCATCAGCTCCGGGTCTGTGGTTTGAGCAACTTTAACTTTATCAATTAAAGTTGGTTCTATGCGTATACTTGACATCATCGCACTCGTTCATGCATATGATCTTCTACTCAATACGTCAGCTACCACGTTTGCTTTTCCAGGATGGTATTGGATGGTATGATCGTAATCTTTCAACAGCTCGAGCCAACGTCACTGCCGCATGTTGAGTTTTTTTTGGGTGAAGAAATATTTGAGGCTTTTATGATCCGTATAGATCTCCACTTTCTCCCCATACAGGTAGTGTCTCCAAATCTTCAACGCAAAAACGACTGCTGCCAACTCCAAATCATGAGTAGGATAATTCCTCTCATATTCTTTGAGTTGTCGCGAGGCATAGGCTATGACTTTTTCATGTTGCATGAGAACACATCCTAACCCTTTGCCTAAAGCATCGCTGTAGATAACAAATCCATCCGAACCAGATGATATTGTCAGAACAGGTGCCGAAATGAGTCTCCTCTTGAGTTCTCGAAAACTCTTCTCGCATTCCTCACTCCATACGAATTTTGTATCTTTCCGAGTCAGCTGAGTTAACGGAGTAGCGATTCGAGAAAATTCTTCCACAAATCTCTGATAATAACCAGCTAAGCCCAGAAAGCTATGTACTTTGGTCACCGACTTCGGTTGCTCTCAATTGTGATTCATATCCCAATCTTGGATAGCACGTCACAATGACACCTATTGTTTTACCACCACACAAATATAGAGTCCCTTACGGAGAGTCTGGCTTTGGTGCATTCCACAAAGGAAGTCACCAGATAGAGGCTCGGGTACCAACTTCTATAGTTGGGTTTTTAACTCCTGAAATTCAATAGGAGCTATTCAATATGAGATTTTAGAAAAGGGTTTTGTATCGGGTTGAAGATCAATACAAAAATTCAATATCACGCTCTGGGTTAGGCCAGGAAATTCTTTAGGAAATACATCAAGAAATTCACTAACAACAGAAATATCATTCAAATATGACGTATTTTTATTCAAGTCCATGACATGGGCTAAGAAAGCTTGACATCCGTTTTTCAATAAACGAATGGCTTTATGGCTTGGTATGACAGCAATTGATTTTAGTGGTTTGGTTGCTTGAATTCGCATAACAGATTGGTTAGGAATATGAAAACTAACAACCTTACGAAAACAATCAATTTTAGCATGATGAGTGGTTAACCAATCAATTCCTAAAATCACATCAAAAGCAAGCATCTTTAAAGAGATAAGATCAACAGGTAATGTGATAGTGCCAACTTGGATCATGCAAGATTTATAAACTGTAGATGTAACGAAGGTTTCACCCAGTGGAGTTTCAACAGATAAGTTAAAGTCCAATTTCTCCGGAGTCAAGTTTAAACGTTGAGCACAACCAGGAGAGATAAAAGAATGGGTAGAACCGGTATCTAGTAAAGTATAAACTTCGCAAGAATTTAAGATTAGCTTACCCGTGATCACCTCGTTCGGGTTTCTCGCGTTTTGGCCAGTCACGACAAATTCCCTTCTAGGAACCGCTGATTTCGACTTATCCGGGACAACTTTTGGAGTCACCATCCCCGCTGAACTTGGTTTTACTACAGAACACTCTCGAGCTATATGACCCTTCTTTCCACAGTTATAACATACCTTGGATTGTTGTGGGCAGTTTGGGCTGATATGTCCCTCTTTCCCACATTTGTAACACGACCGGTGGTCGTTCTCCTCCCCTAGAAACAGTTGATGTTTGTGCTGACGTCTTCACGTTATCATTGTTATACCTTCTCTTCTTTGAATCTCCTCCCGACTCGCTCCTTCTATTATCACGACCACGATTACCACCAGAGTGGTTACCGCTTTTGTCCGAATGTTTTCCTCCCTGCTGGTTTTCATTGCTTCGATGACTGCCGCCACCGGTATGACCCTAGTTGTGGTCCCTCGGTTGCACATACTCATTATCTCGCTCTAATAATTGAGCCCTGTTTACAACATCTGAATATAAAGAAAATTTATGAGAGATAAGATATTGTCGAATCTCAGGTTTTAGACCTCTCAAAAACATCCTTGTCATTCGTTCCTCATTTTCGACCAAATGAGGTGCAAACCTGGATAACTCTGCAAACTTCGCCTCGTACTGGGACACCGTCATGTTATTTTGTTACAGTCTGATAAACTCCACCTCCTTCATATGACGAATACTTTCAGGAAAGTACTTGTCATTGAACAGTTTTTGAAATGTTTCCCAGGACATGTTGAGTGCGTCAGGCTGGGTACGCTTCACAGACTCCCACCAGTAGTCTGCCTCACCGCGGAACATAAAAGTGGCGAATGGAACCTTCTATTCCTCCGTGCATCCCAAGACATCGAATATCTTGGTAATTTGCTTGACCCACGTTTCTGCCATGATCGGATCCGGCTTTTCCTTAAATTCTGGTGGTCCCAATTCTTTGAACGGCTTAGCTGTGACAAACCGCGCGTTGTTATCATTTCCACCTGTATTCTGCACACGAGTCTCCCTCGTCTGATTTTGCATGAACTGCAAAAAGCTCCTAAACATTTCATCATTCATCGTTTGCTCGGTAACGTTGTTTACAGGAGGAATATTGCCTTCCTGTTGCACGTTCCCCTGGGTGGTGATCAAAGGGGTCTCCACGGTCTGATTTACTCCATTATTAACGTTCTCAGCTGCCATTCTTAAATACTGCCATAAAACAAGGGTTAATAGTCATGTCATATATTATCCCTATACTCTGACCGACCAAATAAATACCAAATAAACTTAGTCAGGTCATACTAGCGAAGGAATTCCCCGTCTCTCCCCTCCAAGTTCTTGTCTCACATCTCAGCCAGGGATCATATCCCTAAGCTCTGATACCAACTGTGACGCCCCCAAAATAGGTATACAACACCCATTCTGAGTCGCCAAATACA